>CAHIKZ030004486.1:4082500-4442500 GCA_903632075.3 Acanthosepion pharaonis
GTACAAAACAATCATTTTTGAGGCCAATTAAAAAAAAAAAAAATATCAGGGATGGCTTTAAACTTTTGAACTGTAGTATAATGAAGGCTTGGATTCTGTAGACTGAGCTGAAGTCAGCCATAAATTTAAGGGTTTTCAAAAATAAGCTTCCCACAATGTCTGGAAAATAGCTTGTAAGAAAATTGCCATTGGTTCATCTGAATGAACAAAGCAAGTCGAAACAAGACAAAAATGCACAAGAATACAATCAAACCAAGTGAGTACCTTACAAACAGCAACCCAAAGCAGTAACAGGTCAGGATGATGGAGGAGGAGGAGGAAGCAATTGTGGTGGGGGGAATGATGCTTATGGTGGCGGGGGATGAAGAGGAAGCATTAATGGCGGTGATAATGAAGTTGATGCGAGGAGATGTGGATGGTTTATATGATGAATAGAAGTACAAATGAAAATTTATTTGATCAGCTTATCAATATCAAACATATTTAAATACACTTCTGTTTTGAGAATTCCTTCAAGTGCTGTCAAGAATGACACCCCCAAGGAAATATGAGTTCATGGTATAACAGATGGCACTCCTAAAGGCATCATAAAGAATGTGTATGAAATTTATTAATAAAAAATGACTGAAAGTTTTAATAGAAGCCTTACATGAAATACAATTCTTCAAGGGTGTTATGGATTCATTTATTTTGACTGATTTGGTTTGGTTTGTTTTACGGCATACCAACCTCAATGGGTTATTTAATGCTGACAGTTTTTATTGCTGGTAACATTTTTTTTTTTTTTTTTTTCAAAAATGTACTCCTACAAAAATCTATTTCTGTGAATATTTTAATATTTTTCCTTCAAAAATGTATAGCTGGTAATGTTTTTTTTTTTCAAAAATATATTGCTGGTAATAATGTATTACAGGTAATAATTTTTTTCTTCAAAAATTTATTGCTGGTAAATTTTTTTTTTTTTTTTTACAAAGTATTTCTGGAAATAAAACTTTTTTTTTTTTTTTTCCATATTGTTTTGACCCCAGTTTGGGGGTTAACTATTTACTCATAGCTGGGACCTCAGTAGATGCTACAACCCCAAGTCAGAGTGGACCTGGGAACACCAGCAATTAAATGGTGGTTCCACACTCTTCAAAACCTGATCAGAGGCCTTGCTGTTGGATGCAGTTTATTGTCTTACCCAGGATGCGGATGTAGTTTATCGTCATACCCAGGACAGCATTCATTTTGAAAATTTTCTTCAAATTTTCAATTTAAAATTAACTTTTAAAAATTTGATCTTAAATTATAAATACTTTCATAATAATTATTCTGATGAATTTCACTCGATGATACCTAGACTATGAATTTAAGCACAATACTAGAGTGGCAGCAAGATCTCATCATTGAAATTGCTTGATGTAACCGTAAGTTATATGCTAATAGTTTCTTTTATCACACTTCTTACTTGTGGAACTCTCTTCCAGCTTTATGCTTTCCAGCCATGTTTGATCTTCAAAAGTTTTAAATGCAATGTCAATCATTATTTTCTGTCATCTTAATTTCTGTTCTTTTAATCTTCTTGCCCCTTAATGTTTTCTTTTTCCTCGCATCTTAGTGGTTTTATTGCCTTCTTTGGGTTGAAATGATTAAAAACAAAAAATTTAATATCTTTTTATGAAAAAAAAGATTTGTCTAGTCTTCCACTACAAACATAAATTAATTCTGCATCTCTGTTTATCTAAGAAATTTCACTAAAATTAAAAAATCGCATCGTAGATAAAAATAGCAACTCATTATGGAAAAAAAAAACAAAAAAACTTTAATTTGAATAAACATGAATTCCACCAGTTTATATTATTTTTCTTCAATTGTGCTGTTAAAAGATGTAAAAAGTGTTTTCATAATATGGAATAATCAAAATACGGTGTCTACTCTGAGCATTAACCTTTAGTCATCTTCATTTTATCTTCAGCTTCTAATCAAAGATCATCAGCTGCTAATCAAAGATGATTTTTCATTATTCCTTTTTAACTAATTACTTAAAAATATACTTAAACATGAAAACAAACAAAAACTAAAAATTCTTGAAGCTATATACATAAAACAGTCGAAACCTAACCTGAACAAAATAAACTATGAAATCTCCACAAATATTCGTAAATGCCTATAATTGGTAACAGAAAACCATTGGTTTATACCAACGGCTTCCCATACTTAACACTTCTCATTTTCACTCTCGCGTAATCATGTGTGACATCACTAGCTACGGTGTGATTTTTGCTTCCACATCTCGTATATACGAGTTTGTTGTTGCTTGGAAATCTTTCATGCAACAAAAACAGACTCTCATTATTGTTTTGTCCATGTATTGTTTAATATATTGAAATGTAATTGTCATCTTTGGTAATGGCTTGTGTAAGCCGAAAGCTTAGAGAGGATTAAAACGTGTATCAATATGGCGATTTCCTTTCGTCTTTCAGTGATAATGTTATTAAACTTATCAGACAATATGAAAGGAAATTACTTAAAATAAATAGACAAAACTTGTCTATATTAATTAATGAAACCTGCATCAATGAATATAACTGTTTAATAATATTTTTGAAAAAGTTTTAAATGTAATTTTTGTAGATATTTTTGTTTGGGTAGAGACTCTGTTTTTTGTTTTTTTACTTATTTTAAAAAGAAGAAAATAATCTAGGATTTGAAATAAAACTCATCAATTCCTTAGAAAGACTTCTATAAAGATTTTATATATTTGTAAGGGTAGGAAAAGAAATGTCAAAAACTCACCAGGTAACATGAAAATTTCTATCTCCAGAACATTGTTAATTTTTAACTCATAATTTTCTTCTATCTTAATTTCTATTGCTTTTTATCCCAACTGACAGATGAAGTCTGTTTTGATAAAAGTCAACTAAAAATTAAGAGGAAAGAAAATTAATGGTTGACAATGCTTCATCTAAAGATAAATATATTTTCCAGAATATTTTCCTACAATATCAAATGACTTCTCTACTAATCTAACAGACAACATGTATATACTTTCTGCATTTCAAAGAAGTAATTTTTCTCTGAAAAATCACAAAATTTATTAAACTCTAAACATGACAGTCTTTTCAAATGATGAAGTGATGATCATAATGATGATGATGATGATGAAGTAGTGATGATGATGATGATAATAATAATGGTGATGATGAAGAGCAGAGAACAAATTCAATTCAAAATAAAAAAGAAACATGCAAAGAAAGAAAGGCATGAACCTGCACATCCCTACATGCCATGTTGATTCATTCTCAATGCATTTGGGATGGAGGGATAAGTTTTAATTGGAACAAACAATGAAGATGGGAGACAAAACAAAAAATCTTGTTTTTTTTTAAAGCCACAATTAGTAGCAGTGCAAGAAATAAAAATAAATAAAATTATTTTTAAACTGCTGCACATTTTTTTTTATTAATTTTTTTTTTTTTTTAAATCAACCATTCTAGTCGTAATGAGAGATAAAAGTCCAAGAAAACATCTGTTAATAATAACAGTTTTTAATTTATTTAAAACCAATTGTTTGGTACTTAATAGCACTGTTGAGAGATTTTCATTTAGCCCCTAAAAAATTCCATATTTCAAAAACATTGGATCTAAAGAATAGTGCTTATTAAAGGTTTCACAAACACTTTAATATGAAAGAAAATAAAATGTGAAAAACAATTGTAACGGTTTTGTAACATTTTTTAAAAAAAGTTGGATGAAAAGGGTTTAAAAAATAATTAAATTATTTTAAAATTTCTGCAAATTTTTTTATTAATCCTTTCAGTCCTAATCAGATGTATAAGTCCAAAAAAATCTGTTAATAAGTTTTAATTTTCTTTAAATGAAACTAATTGTATTTTTTTTTTATTAAGGTCTCATGAATTTATTAATATAAAAAAAGAAAATATGAATCAGAGTTGTTTGTGGAAAAGTTGGGTGGAAACAGTTAAAAAACAAAAAATGTATTCTAAGCAACTTACCATTTTAAGGATGTTTTATTTTAAAAACTCTTGGAGACTAACTGTGATAAAGAAGTTAATTCTTTCTCAGTCAAAACAACAAAAAAAGGTTGTAACTTGACCCAAGTGGATGGCAAGTTTTTTTTTTCACAATATAAATAGATTACAAGTAATAATTGATCTTTCATCTGTCTATATTTCTGAGATGAGGTACTGTAATTATTAACATTATTTTATTGTCAGGTTCACAACGTTTTGGCCATTGTATGCTCATGCATGTAAAACTAGAACAATCTACCCTGGTGGATAAAATAATGGGCTCAGTTCAAAATTTCAATCACCTGAAGAAGGTCAAAGCTTACAAGGGCCAAAACGTCATGAACATAACAACAGTTTGAACAATGTAGATAACTTTTATCATTTGAAATTGCTTTTGTATTACTTGACATGTTTATATCCAGTATTTTTTTGTTAACAGTATTATTTCAACAGAGAAATTCTTTCAATTGTTTTTCATGAGTAAAATGCATCCAGTGTTTTCAGAAATTGTTTTAAACGTTTTCTTCATTTTTTTTTTTTTTATTATATTTCATCTCAACTAAAACACGAGTCAAACAAAGTCATACCAAGGAGAATGTAGAGGAAATGAAAACAAAAATAAAATTAATTTATGAAGAGGTTTGTAGATGCAGCCAGATGCAAAACAAGATCAATGTCTCTTCTGAAACATTGTACAAAAATAACAACAAGGATAAAAATAATGGTTCAAAATTGTCTATATTTCCGAGATGAGGTATTATGTACATTATTTACATTATTCAGACTATTGTCTTCATCTTTGTCGCCATATTTATTACAATGTTTCAGCCGTTGTACGCTCCGGCCTTCTTCAGGTGGTTGGAATGTCCTCAAGGACACATGGTACAGTGGATAAAGGCGTTGGTTAGATCCAGTGACAGGACCCAAAGAGTGGGAGTTCAATACCCGGTTAGGGCAGTGGAGAACTTTCAGAGGAAAATTAACAGGAGATAACTGATAACTGACATCCATTAAACATGGCATGTGGAACTAGAACAGTCTACCCCAGTGAGCAAAATGAATGGTTCAGTTTGACATTCCAACCACCTGAAGAAGGCTGGAGTGTACAACAGCAGAAACGTTGTAATAAATATGGCGACAAAGATGAGGACAATAGTCCGAATAATGTAAATAATGGTCCAAAATTGTGTGGAATAAAGAACATATTTCAGATTAGATCCTCAGAAAAGAAATACACAAATTCACAATTGAAAAAACATCTGAAATTTTTTTGTGTGGGAGAGCATTCATTTAATGGTGGTTGCTGGAAACTTAAAAAAAAAAAAATTAAAACACTTTTAGGAATAAATTTCATCAATGAAATCATTGTATCTCAATTCTCAAAAACAAGTTCCACATTTTAAACCATGATTTTTTTTTTTTCATTCCTTCCAACCAGTGTCTTTATGACTGTGGCAAAGAGTAAACTTTTCATTTCTCTTACAAACCTATTCCAATTAATAGACAGATACAATACAGAATAAAAAAAAAAAAGAAAAACAGAAAACTGAAATAACATTCTTTTATTACAGAAGTTCTTTTATTAAAATTAATTATATCTATTTTCTTCTATTGCTGATTCACTATGAAATATTTTTGGCATTTAACTCCTGCCACATATTTTTCTAAAAAAAAATTGATGAAAGTCTGTAGTACTTGATTATTTTTTTTTATTTTCAAACAAATAAACTAATATGTACAACAGAATATCTAATAAGTAAAAAAAATCACTTTATAATTCTAATAGTTCTTTAGCACATAACATTACAGCCTGTCAATACCTCATGAATAATGAACTATTATATTTTGACCATGAGGAAAGATGGAAAAGACCTTTCAGAGATAATTGGTTTCAGTGAGAAAAAGAAAGAAAAGATAGACATGGTGATAATGTTCTCATCTGTTTGATGTCTGCTTCAGTGAATTGGAAAACTTTGTTAATATCATATCTTTTTTTTTTTTTATTTTTTTTTTATTTCATTTGTACTCTCTTACTTGACCTGCAGTCATACTTATGATTGTTATTGCAATATTTTCTTAAAATTGTTAAGCTCAAATATTTAACAATACAATAGGGGAATTTTTACATGTATTTTATAGTTGGGGAACTTGCAAGAAAATTATTCAATCAATGACAAAGTTTTAGAGAAAATGGAAATAAAAAAGGCACTTATACTTAAAATCAGGAAGAGAGCGAAAATTCCTAGGGCATATAATGAGGAAATAAGGCTTAGAAAATTTGACACTCACAGGACATACAGAAAGTGAGAGAGACAGACAAAAGCAACAAATATCCTATCTAACGAGATTATGTAAATGGTTGGCAAAATAGGGATTAGGATATTAGCAAAAAGATAAACCTACCTAATGAGCATGTGTAATTGTTTGGCAGACCAAGGTTTCATTGTAAGACAAACTTTACTAAGGGCTACAAATGACAGGAAATTGTGGCAAGCCATGATTGCCCACATCCTGAAGGGACACAGCATATTAGAAGAACTTGAGAATTATGATAAATCAGAAAATTTTTATGGGTATTTCTAACATATATAAATGTGTTTGTATTACCTATTATTTTTACATATAAATGAATATAACAGAAGGTATCCATTTTTCTCATAAGGTTTGGCCAAAATTTGGTACTTTGGTGGTGAGACAGGAGTGAACTCTCCAAGATGAAGATTTGGATGATAGTATACGGAAACCATATGCAATGCAAACCATATACATCTCCCACCTCCTCTCAGCTGTACCAATAAGATGCAAAAGACTACAAGGCATTACATTTGTGTCTGTTATGGCTGCAGGAGTTGCCAGAAGTTTGTCAATGTTGAAAGTCAACCACCTTCAGGTCTCCTGTCTGGATTTACTTACATAGTATTTTTCATGTCCAGATATGACTGCAAGACAGTGGAGGTTTTATTAAAATCAGAGTTTTCTGTCTCCTGCCTTCCTGAACTAAGAAGCTTCATCTATCCAAAGCAGCTGGTTATGAAATGCTAGTGATCTGCCTTCATCCCCTGCTCCAGCTTGGAGCTGGACTTCATTGTTAGAGGCTGTTTGAGATGCAAGCCATGGGAGCATTTTATAGACAGTGGTAGCTTGTTCCCTCTACCACCTCAAGCTACGACAACCTTAGGAATATATATAATGCACATATATAAACATCATGTGTTTTAGAAGCTCCCAAAAAAGCTAATATTTTTATATATATATATATATATATATATATATATATATATATATATATATATATATATAGTGTCATCTACAGATAGACTGTTTCGCTGTATCACAGCTCATCAGTGTGGCTAGAGGTCCGGTTGTCTCTAGCTAGGATCAAAACCCGGCTGAATTGGCGTCAGTCAGAGATTCTACTCCTAAACCATTGGTACATGGCAGGGATGAAGGTGAATTTAAGTGTATTTATTTTTAGATAGTGACTGAGAGAACTTGATTCACTTTACCAAAGTCTTGCATTATTAGCCATATATATAAAATAAACAAAGAGACTAGAAATTGCAAAAGAGTCAACATAGAGAAACACAAATATCAAACAGTTTGATAATTGTGGGAAAAGATAGCAGAAAGAAAAATATAAATTAGGAATTAAGCCTAAATTACATTTTTTGTCTGTAATCATTTCACCCCAGGCAAAGCAATAAAGCCACTAAAATGCAAGGGGGTTACAGAGTGTGAAAGAAAATGAGAAAACATTAGTATCAGTAAAGAGAAAGAACAATAAAAGAACAGAATTCAGAAAGACAAGATGGCAATTTATGTTGGATTTAAACTTTTGAAGATCATAGTTGACAAGAATGCAAGACGCTGGAAGAGAGTTTCACAGGCGAGAAATGCAACAGAAGAAACTATTAGAATAGAACTTACGGATACATCTAGCTAATTCAACAGTGAAATAATGAGACCTAACTGCCAATCTAGCAAATCCATGAGGAAAGCTCATTAGAATAATTGCAATGAAAATATTTATAGAAAAGATACAGAGAAGCTATGTTACAGCAGTGGGGAAGTGACTGAAGCCGAGATGACAGGTCAGGACTGATAACTTTCAGTGATTATGAAGTCATTATTTATAACATAAAATAAAAATAATTTATACTACCTTTTTGACAGTACTAACATCTCAACTATCAATCAATAAAAAAATAAACAAGAATAGAAAAAGGAAAGTTAATATAAGTTTACATAAGCAAAAACAGAAAGTAAGAATACAATGCACAATCGTTAGGTTAGTTGTACAAAATCAAATAAATACTAATACAGAAAAATATAGTAACTGCAGAAAATGTTGAAAGAAATGATAATCAATACATATATAAATACAAATATAATAATCAGAATATATGTAATAAATGAAATAAGAGAAATAATATTTGCAAATTATATCAATTTATTACATTACTTTTAAGCAATATTTATTTTTTCCAGTTAAACTTAAAATCCATTAATTTCTTGGAACTCCAACAAAACGTGTCATCTCTCCTGGAGTTTAGAAAACCAAGATTGGGTTTAAGATATACATGTGTTAAAATGTTTTAATAATTTAAATCAGGATGAAACAGATCTACACATAGTGCATCAAGTTATGCAAATATTCAGTAATTGTCATATCACAAAAGTAAATCTGAAAATTTCCAAGTAGATGTTGCAATCATAAGACCAGTTGTCTGTGTCATGAAAACTAACTATTTGATAAGACAAGTGAAACAAATTCAATGGATATAGTTTATGGTTTCATGATCAAGACCTCAATAGTTTCAGACCATATGAACAATTACTTCATTTTACATCTTACTAATCTGACAAACACATAATACATAAAGTAATTAAAGTAAAATTCAATAAATTACTATAAAAGACTCACAGAAACTCGCTAACAAATTTTGGTCAAATTATTATCCGTTTATAATTGGAAGAATTTGTGCAAAGTCAACAATGGTCAAAACTAATGGTTACCAAAACTGTCACCAGAACACCAACATGCACAAGCATTTGGAACAGATCACCCAGACACTCAACTCTAGTGGCTTATATAGACACCCACCAATGGTCAGTTAATAAATGTGCATACCCTGCTGATTTCTTTAACAAGCTTGAGACACAACTAGGATTTTGATTTTCAGCAGACAATGCACGTGACATGCAGGTATTTCGTCTGATAAAATACACAACTTTCATTGCTACAGTCTTTTATGCAGGTATTGAATATAGATTACCTCCCTTTTATGCAGTTATTGAATGGATTACCTCCCTTTCGAAACCTTCTGCAAGATCAACAATCTCAACTGATTTAATTCTAATGACTAATAATTTCATTATTTTAATTAATTTATAACCAACTGCAGAGTAACATGAAAAGTAAAAATCTGCCACATTCAATAAACAACACATTGGAAAGAATAAAAAATAAATAGGAAAAGATTTTTGGCTACATCATGGTCTTCGAATTTTAGAGAGATTTTCAGTTTTTATGATTGCCTTGGACTTGAAGACACAAACTTTTAAGCATCATTTAAATTCTCAAGAATTTTAAAGCATTTACCATATTTAATTCTAAACTTTAATTTTTTTTGCATTATAAGAAATTTTAAATTATTTTTACAAAATCAAAATATAAAGAAAACTTGAATTTATTCAGACGAATGTTCTCGAATGTTCTCGAATGTTCTCCTTGTCTACTACCCTCTCCAACATTTTCTTCCACAAAATTGAAATGGTTATAGAAATGACTGTGTCCATTCTGAGATTGCCTTGTGCATGAGATAGTTGTAAATTTATCACTAGTGCTAAGAGTTTGATGTTGAAGACCAGTTTTTTCGGGGTTTTTTTATTATTATTATTATTATTATACAGAGTATCGGAGAAATACTTCCCACATAATCACATTTTCTAATTACCTCTATCAGATTGATAAGTAAATTTTTGAAGTAAACATTAACACCTTCACTGCTGCATTATTATAGCATAGTTGCTTGGCTATACTGTCCCATTTTGGGAAGAATAGGAAAGATTTTTGTCTTTTTTCTAGACATTTAAATGCTGACAGTAATTTTTCATGAGTGCCACTTTTTTTTGCTTTCAATCAGATACTCTACCGTTTAAACTAAACAACACCCAAACACGCAGGATAATAAAAAATATGTCACAAAACAAGTCATATTGTATGCTACCATATTTCTATTCTGGTCTGAAAATAGCACCAAGAACAAATTGATTTATAAGTACCAGAATTTTCATAGTGACTTGTAAATCTATATAAATGTCAACAGCAGGCAATCTGATTTTCATAAAGACATAGAAGTATCTCCCCAGTAGAGGAAATATTAAATGGAGTTACAAATATTTCTATATATAAACTATGAATTGTTTATATTACTGGGCTTTCTTTTGATGTAATGGAATAACCTGTCACCCCCATGAGTGACTACACTATAGGTAGTAACTACCTATAAGTACCTGTAAGTCAATGGACTACAAAGACCAGCTGTAGCACTCACAAGTGGATGACAACCTTGTGTATAAATGTTACATTTATTCCTATTGTACTGGTTTTACAATAAACCTTTACTTTTTTTATCCACCGTGTTTTTCAAGTATATATTCCTATTAGCACAGAATATAACATCTTTAAAATGCAATCTTTTGCAGAGAACGATAAAAAAAAATTACAATATTTATCATCAATCGGGACATTTTGTAATCAGATCGTGGAGTTCATTATTGCAATAAAACCACACATTGATTTATATTTCTTTCTCTCCATTAAATATAATAAAAAAATAAAAAGTCTTTTACCTGGACCTGGCGGGAGAAACTTGACGCGAATTCTCCGAGATGGAACCGTCTGAAGTATCTCTTTCCATACTGGGTTCCCGGGGGAGGTTGCCACGCAGAGCTCGCTGAGCGAAAGCACTCACAGGTACTGGGGGAGGAGGAGACTCATCCTTAGCTACCACTGTCATTTCTTTTATTTCTTTTTTTGTTGTTTCTGCTTTGTTAGCAATTCGTACTGGAGATCCATGCCTTGAAGAGCCTTTAACAAGAAAACATATGAAACATGAACAGTATCAGACACTGGTTACTTAAGACAATTGAATTTCAATAATAATAAATAAGGTTTTATTTCTTGCTACAGTTCTTTACAAAACTATAACAAAATCCCTGATTTGATAACATATAAGAGAGATGTGTGTGCATCTCTATATGCGTAGTAGTAGGCATCTGTTTATCTTGCAAGATAAAATGTAGGACCCAGTTTGGTCAAAATTCAGTCCTTTGGTGGTGAAGCTGGAGTGACCTCTCCAGGATTCAGGCCTGGGCCATGGTACATGCAGGACATGCACTGCCCAGACCACGTGGACCCCATCTCAGCTGTACTGACAATATCCAAAGTAATACAGGACAAGACATTTGGGGGATGACTTGGCTGCAGGAGTTGCTGTCTTCAGGGCTCCACTCCTGATTTTCTCTTTGGATTTACTTCCATAGTTTTTTTCATGTTTGGATATGACCACAAGGCAGTGGAGGTTTAAAATCATGGTTTTCCTTCCCCTAGATGGACTGCCTTCCTGGTATGTCAAGCTCCATCTACTTGAAGGAGCTGGTTATAAGACACCAGTTGTTTGCCATCGCCCATTCTACAGCTTGGAGCTGGATTTAGTTGTCAGAGGCTATTTGTTTGTTTGGGTTTTATGGCATATCAACCACTGTGGGTTATTTAATGCCAAATCCAGTTTATATATATATATGCCAAATATATGAATTTTAAATGCCCATTTTGTATGGAACATTTTTAGCAAGCTAGAGCTTATTTGCTTGCGCACTGCAAAATAATCCTAGGTATTTTTGTTTAAGTCAAGAATTTCCATTTGATAAGGACAATTTATTTGCAAAATAGTAAAAAGGTAGCATATGTTGTTTATACATCAGTCTACATCTTTGATAAGAGACCAATTCTTTTTAGAAAATCCAATATAGTTTTTGGTTCAGTTTTTGCAAATAATTTCTTCATGTTCTTCATGTTATAGAAATTTCTACGGATGTGTGTGAGATTTGTACATTCTATTAGTATATGTTTTACAGTGTATTGTTTTCCACAGGAACATTTAGGAGTAGGTCCTTGTTTTAGTACGAAAGAGTGAGTCAGTCTTGTGTGTCCAAATGCGTAGTCGAGCAGTGGTGGTTTGTTCTTTTCTTGTTTTAAGATTCAGTTGCCTTTCCTTTAGAATTGGTGCTATTTGGTAGAGTTTATTGAGAGGCTATTTGTGACATGTGACCAAAAGAAAAACTCAAAATAGAAAACGCAAAAAAAAAAAAAAACCCCAAAAAACCCTAACAACAAAAATCAGGAAAACGTATGGGTATGGGAAAATAAACAAAGAAAACACCTACCTAAACAGTAACCAATAGTACTCTATACCTAGTGTGCAAAGAACACTTCACACCATCACGTCTCAAAAGTGACAAACTTTGGATTGCTACTTAAGTTTCATGCTCCTGCAATAAACCATAAACCATCCACACACACACACACACACACACATATAGGGGGGCAGATACACTTCCCACATAATTGAAAGACATTAGTGGAAATGGTGATTTCATCTAGCTAATGTCTTACAAAAATATTGAACATATTTCTACATCAGCCTGTATATAGGATACATGGGCATAGTTAGAATGCTGACATTTCAACCATGAGGCCAAGATTACAATTCTACCATGGTGGATTTGTCAAGAAGGTAATTCTTGATTATATCCCAGCACACAGGCCTGCTGGGAAATGCCTGAAAACTATGCAACAGGTTGACGCAAGCCTTGTGAATGAAATCAAGAAGATGGAAACATTTGGAAGCCATTGATTGTTATGCTAAGACAGAGACACAAGCCACTATGACTGAGTGTTCAAGCATATTGACCTTGTTCAAACTGCTTTCCATGCCAGGTTATATGTTCTCTCCAAAAAAAACCTAACTGAAGTCTACCCAGAATAGTTGCTCTATAAACCACAGGTGGGCTCACTCTGTGGGTGGTAAAACAATTGTTTCTGAATGTGTAACAAGGATTTGCGAGCCACCCTAACAAACAGGTATAACCAATTATTATTATATATATATATATAGTACTCTTGGTTACTGTTTAGAAAAGTGTTTGCTTTTTGATCCTAATTTGTTTATTTTCCTATTGGTTTTCTTAATTTTTGTTGTCAATGTTTTTAATTGAGACTTTATATATATATATATATATATATATATATATATATATATATATATATATGTGCATATGTGTGTGAGTGTCAATCCCAAACAAACACAGAAGAAAATGAGCCCCTCCCCCACCAAACATAATCAAACTCAAATAAGCATAAATAGATCCTTTTTAAAAAATGTCTGATGATTGCAAAAGCATGAAACCCAGGGTCACAAGCTAATATCCATAGAACAGAAAAAAAACACACATACATATATATATATATCCGATGCAATGAGAATGAAAGTACTATATAAATTCCAACGTTCACAGCATTAATCCAAAAGAGGGCTCGATACCAATAGTAGAGAAACTGAAACAAAGTTTCATCTTTGTAGTGAATAAAATGGTTTTGTCTATATGATAAAATTATAATAAATAAAAAGAATAAGTATTCTTTTAAGAATAGTATTTGTTGGTTATTGGAATTTATTCCGTATACACCAATTCTGTGTGTGTGTGTGTGTGTGTATATATATATATATTTATGCAACCTGTACCACAACAGAGATTCTTAAATAAAATAATTTTACTACAAGTGCTATAGATTAGTGACAAATAAGCTCATCTCTGAATTATAATAAACTTTATCTCCAGCAAGTACTCCTTATATGTGTACATGTGCCAAACTAAGCTAGCTCTTCATGACACATTGTGACAATAGCAACCAAGATGAAGGCAATTGTTTGATTAAATCAGTGCATTTTAATAATTTTGTGTCCCTGACATTCAAAGACATGTCTTAAAGAATGTTTAATTGTTTTATGAGATTAGAATTGCACAAGCTTTGTTGCTTTGAGAAACGTTAGTGAAATTGTATGACAAAGTGGAAAAAGTTTACTTGTGACAGGTTTTGTCCTTCAGGACATCATCAGAGTATTATGCTGGTAGGACTACACATGTGCACAGCAGAGGGGTGCTGAGAATTTTAGTATTTTTATCAGCCAAATTCATTTAGAGTCTTTCTTCTTTTTCTTTCCATCACTTTTGTAAGTATGTATTCCACACTGTGATATTAGATCTACCAGGAATGGTAAAATGGTCTAAGAGCCAGGGTGCAAATTTACTGGAGCTGACCTTGCGATCAATGAACTATCAAGACATTTATGTCATAGTGAATTATTTTCTCCTTTGATCAGAGTAGCATTTTTTATGTCAAATTTGTGGTCAGTCTCATTACAGTGGGCAACCA
The DNA here is from genome assembly GCA_903632075.3 of Acanthosepion pharaonis. NCBI lineage: Eukaryota > Metazoa > Mollusca > Cephalopoda > Sepiida > Sepiidae > Acanthosepion > Acanthosepion pharaonis. The sequence continues at coordinate 4,097,018 of CAHIKZ030004486.1, forward strand.
ACGCATTTGATGTATTATTTTGTAAAATGTCCCTTTTGAGAAATATACAAATATTACCAAAATTACCTGTACTTTGGCTGGGACTTGAGCTACGTGATGGTGTCTTCTTTGGGGTGCCAGGGGGAGAGGGAACAGGTGTCGGTCCATTTCCGTTGAATCGACTTTCACAGCCTAAACAAAATAACAAGCTTTAAATGTACAATCAAAAGAACGTCAAAAGAAAAAAATTTTTTTATTAAATAAATTCATTTTTCTTTCTTTTTAAGTGGACAATGTGCAATAAGGACAAACATGCATTGAACAAAAGAAAAAAGATAGAATCTGTGTGAAGAGAAAACAGACAAAATACATGGCAGGAAAAGTAAAATGAAAAAGAAGATAATTATTTCACTTTTTACAAAAGGACAAAAAAAATGTAATTTTGGTGTTTAAACCTTTAGATTAGTAAGCTTTTCAAATTTGAATATATCAATCATTATACATATATATTAAGAAAAGTACAAGTGACTTATCTGGTTTGCCAAATCATGAGTTTCACATCGAAACACACATCAGGGCCAAATATTTGAAATTCTATTGATGTTCTTTTGATCTTATTAACAGATCCCATATTTAGATATGAGATATCAGTCAAATGCTAATTTTCAAATTTGAAATTCTTAACAGGCTAGTGTTTCATTATAAATGTCATGAAATTTAAATTTGGAACCATATATATTACAGCGTGCGATGGATAAATAGTCGCCATTTTATATGTTTAATTTTGCATGTGTGCATTATTTGTTTTTGATTTAGTCACCTGCATATAGTAGGCTCAGATGGGCACTGTCTGGGAGAAAATGGGCACCATGATGTAATTCACTCCGCCAGAAATTTGGAAGCGACATGATGTACTGATTGGCATTCACACCGGAAGCTACAATACAAACAATTCAGAGTGTTTAGGTGTCAATCTGAGGACAGTGCAAAGGATTTGGAAAGACTTGGATGAGTTTAATGGCGATTCATTCAGATAAGAACTATGAAATTTGTTGGTGAGATCCAGACCATGATTAACAATGATTCCTTCAAATATATCAGGTCCATAGCTAGGAATAAAAATGTGTCTGAGTTTCTTATTAGGCAAGTAGTACATTAAAGAATTCATATTTCTCATAGAAGATGAGAAAGGGAGAATTTTTATCCCAAGCCATGAAGGATATGAGGAAAGACTATGCTACAAACACAAGCATCCCCTCCAACTGAACATGCTTTGGTTTTTCTCAGACAAGAAAAAATTCTGCTAGGATAAGATGATGAACACACAGAACAACCATTGGCTTGTTGAGTCCCCAATAGATGTACCTAGAGTGATAAAAATCAGATATCCAGTCAGCATCATGGTGTTTGGAGTGATCACTAGTAGCACCATGCCACACAAGCAGGAGTACCCAGTCATGACTGTCAGACAATTTCTGTGACCACATCACCCTTACATCTAGCCACTTAACTCTCTAGACTACAACCCCCTTGATTATTATTTGTGGGGCACAGTTGAGTCAGAGATGAACAAAATTCCTTGTAACACTAAAGATGAAGGAAAGGATTTACCAACTTAGACATGGAGACCATCCAGAAGAGATTCCGAAGGTGATTTTATTGAATAAATTTACTCTGTAGTATTTCATGATATTTTTGTATAATTTTGATATATGTATATATCTGTTAAAATGAAATGTGTTATTTTCATTTTAGTGAAATTTAGACGACAATTTATCCACCGCACTATATATATATATATATATATATATATATATTCACACACACACATTTCATTGAATAATATAGACATATTGTGTTTTTATACTGACCCTTTCCAGTTCTCTAATCAATTTTTTCTTGTTAAGATGAAGTTCATCAAGGAAGGCACCGTAGATGGTTTTCTAACCCAAATACTTTCGATCTACCACCCCACAAACCAAACCTCCCCACCACCACCTAAGATAATCTTATAACAATAAGTTTGTCTTTAAGTTTACCCCTGAAGATGATCTTGGAAAAGATTAAAAGTACTTGGATTAGAAAAAAACTATGGCACCTTCTTTGATAAATTCCATCTTAATATCAAGAAACTGCTTAGACAACTGGAAAGGATCATTATAAAAATAAATAGACACAATATGTATATATTATTCAATGAAACATGTTTGAATATATATATATATATATATATATATATATATATATATGACATTATTCTACAAATACATATATTACATTATACATAATCAAATGCCTTATATTTTACCTAAATGATTGTAATATGCCTGATTAAATAATTAATAATATTATGCCTTAGTAGGAAATTATGCTATGCCTAAAAAAAATCAATCATACTATGTGTTACTAATGGCAATGGGAATATTAGCTGTTTATTTATAAACAAACATTCATTGACAAAGCAGTAAGTGTTATCATCAGTTGAAATTTATAAAATCTTTCTCTTAAAATAATGTTTCAGGAAAAGTTTCTCAAGTCCAGTAACTTATTGCTCTTTCAAGTATTATTGGGAGGAGTCCTTCATAACCCTTTGTTTGAAGTAGTGTGGACTCTCAGCATCTTGATTATGGTATTATTTTTTCTTCACAATATATGTGCTATCCATTTTAGTCATTGCCGCTGTTGAAAATCCTTACTCATACCACATTTTACTGAGCAATTTATTATACTTTGCCTTACTAATTAATCATATCACATCATACTAAGTAATTAATTATACTATGACTTATTGAGTATTCATACTATGACTTACACTGTAATTAATTATACTATGCTGTACTGAGTAATTAATTATATTATGCCTTACTAGTTGATTAAATATCATCAAATAATAAATTTCCTAATTAATAATTTAACACTAGAATACCAAATCTATAAATAGTATTAGAATATATAGCACAAAATATATTGAAGTAACTTGTTTTACTTTGAAAAACAACATAGAAAAATTGCTTAATCTGAGTCATTAGCTTTGAACCTAAGAAGTAAATAATACATTACTGACAGGTGAGCCACGCAAAAGAAACTAAGAATAATCAGAAATTACTAAACTAAAATTTGTTATGTAAAGCCTTTCTGGGTTATTTAAAGCCAAAATACATTTTGGGTTATAAGAATAATTCTTTGATGGAAAATAAAATTGCAACATCCTGATAGACAATCCTAATCTGTCTGCTCAGTGATTGTAGATATCCTGATAAATCTTTGACAAAGTTGGACCTTCATGTCCATTAAAAAAACATGTGTCAAAAGGATGGTTTTCCCCTTGACACTACTATTATTTTAACTACCTTCACTCCTTGGCAATGTTTATTCTTTTAAAAAGTGATTATTAGAATTATACTAAAACCTAAACATATAACAGTGAATCTAAACATTTTTTTGTTCTTGAGAATTGACAACAAAAATAAGAAACAATATTTATTGGATTATTTATTCACATTATTTCTAGAAATAGTTGGCAAAACATCGGCTAATTGGCATTTGTTTTGAACTTTAGAAAATGGTAAATAATAAGGATTTACTTATAATGGATTCAAACATTTTAATAATTTATGAAAGGTTTATAAATTTAAGAATTAAAAATTGTTTCTTACTTCTTTATAAATTGGTAATGATTAATATTGCATTTTACTTTTAATTGTATTAGTTTTTAGAATGTTGTCAATATATTCTTGTAAATAAACAATTTTATAGTGTTTAATATTTTTGTTGTCAATTCTCAAGAGAAAAAAAAAAATGCATAAATTTCCTTTCATCATAAGTTTTATTACAATCATCACTTTTTAAAAAAATAAACATTGCCAAAGAGTGAAGGTAGTTAATATAATAACAATATTAAAGGAAGAACCATCCTTTTGACACATTTTTTGTAAACAGAAAGATCCTGGTTTGCCAAATTTTCAATGTATTCAAGCTATTTTTTGATATAGTAACATTCATACCAGTGCATCTTCTGTATCTGAGCTTTAGATCTTGTTGCATCATACAATTACACTCGGTCAAGTGAAAGAGTCTAGTACAAGTCAGTGGCATGCCATGGGGATAACAGCTGCTCTTTTTGTTCAAATACAGATTTGCAAGCTTTTGAGAAACTAGATGAATATTTGGGAAAATTGTGTGAATGCTGGTGGTGCTTCACATCACAGATTAGACCAAACGTCATTCCAGGAATATCAACCCAGATCATTGGGAATCATTTATTTGCAGCAGTACTATAGGTATGAGTGTCTCTTGCCAGGATTTCAAATATGCCAAAACATCATTGTGTTCTCACCAGTAGTGTTGCAAGGGGATCACCTGGAGGGATCAAATGGTTATCAGTAATATTCAGCGATGAGTGTAGGTTTTGTCTTCATGCAATAGATGGTCATTTGCATGTGCAATGACGACCTAGTGAGCAACTTCCAAAGTGTATTCATCTATGACACAAACCCATACAACATAGTGTATTATGTCATAAGTTACAATACTTGCTTGCTTTTCATTTTTATGAAAGAAACATTGAACAGTGTATGTCTAAAACACTGTTTAACCTATTCCTGTGATAAGTGATATGCTGTTCCAGTATAATAATACCTGCCCACATGATGCCCACACTACTCAATATGCTCTGCAAGATATAGAATCTCTATACCTGTCCCCAATTTGACAAGTATGGATGGAGCCTGATTTGTTCAGTTAGTCCACCTCTAATTCTTGCTGCAGTGTATCAACAGGTACAAAAAACATGGTTTAATGTATGACAAGATGGTATACCCCAGCTGTACATTCAGACTTTCATGAATACAAATGTGCTAACACCTATGGAGGATATGCACTGTATTACTATAGGACCTGAATACAGTTGATAAGCCACTTAGAACACACACACATATATATATATATAAGATCCCTTATTGTAATCCACTTATCAGTTTGAAAAATGAATTCAGATTGTTGCAATTTTAGTGTGCATAGTAGTAGGTAGGGAGGACAGGATCAAAAGATCCACACCAAACAAAAATAAATTATTAAATTGCAGTAACTGTAGAAATTGTTGACTTTCAACTTCTAGGCACTTTTGAACCCACTTAATACATGAACTTTGAAATTTTTTTTATACTAATTGTTCACTTAATACAAGGCCCAGGAGACACTCAAGGTAGAGGGTTAGTGAATGATGCTGGTCTGCGAATGAAAGAAGAGGAGTTGTGCAGTTTATGAGGATATGTAGGATAGATATTAGTTTACCCTAGTCTTGAAGGGGTTAAGACTGATTGGGGGAAGCATTCCCTTGGGAGTCTGTTCCACAAAGTAGCAATTCTTGAGAAGAAGCTGTCTGAGTGGAACTTTATTCTTACTAATGAAATACAAATGGAATAAAGATGATTCCTCCCAATGTACATAGCATAGACAGTCTTAGCTGTGAAGGTCAGGACTGTGGTACTAAAAAAACAAAAAAAACAAATGAAACTCAGCAGCATAAAACATAAAATTTTTCCCTTTTTGTCATTCAATTACACAACATATCTGAGATTGTAGACATCATTACTGTAAATTTCTTTCACAATACTATCACTATTTCTATAACAAATGTGCTGCTGAGTTTCATTTGTTTTTTTGTTTTTTTTTTTAGAAAATATTTTTTACTGATAAAACTCATTCTAATTAACTTAGAGATGAGGAAAGAAGAAATCAATTCATATTTTTCCCTAAGGCTATTTGCACATAAGTAGATATAACAAACATGACTGGAATTCGAAACCTGGTTCTCTGATTTCTAATTCCAAGCCATTATCCATTACAACACCTGCACATTCAAGTTTATAGCCCCTAGTATTCCTAAGGGGTCACCCATCTAAGTACTGACCAGGGTTGACATTGCTTAACTTGAGTGATCATATGAGAATGGGTGTCTCAATGTGATATGGCCATAAGATGCCACTATATTGGGTTTACTTTGTTAGTCATTCACCATTGACCACTGTGATTTTATTTATGCAAAGCTTAAAAAAAATATCAATTAAGCAAAAAAAAAAAAAACAAACAAAACAAATCATGTCATCAACTAAACATAGTGAACAAGGCTGTAGATTGATGGCTTGAGTAAAGCAACTTAAAAAAGAAGACAAAACTAAATATGAATCAAAATTAATAATTATGCATTTCTTCATAAAACACAGACTTAAACAATAAATGAAAAATTGGTAAATGAATCATTTTAAGAATTTAAATGAAATAAAAAGAAGGTAAATAAAAAAGAAAGAAAATGCTGATGGTATATCTGCAAAATAACATTGTAAGAAAAACAACAACAATGCAAGTATACACAACAACAATGACAACAAAAAAACAAACTGAAAAGAATTGCATGAAGAAATCAGGTTAATATTCAATTACAACCATAAAAAAAAGACCTTTTAAAAAACTTAATAAAAAAAAAACTATCCATTTATACTCCAACATTTCTGTCTAAATTTCTGGGATGAGGAGTTATCATTATTTACATCTTGCAGAATATGTGGCAGGACTGTATCATGAACACCCAAGTTCCCCTTTGCACAAAAATGGAGAGTCTAGAAATCATCATGTCTTGCCACTGACTTCAATGGGCTGGACACTTTGCCTGAATGCCAGACAACCACCGACCCAAACAAATACTCTTCTCAAAGCTTGCATCTGGCAAGAGACCACATAGAGCCCCATGTCATAGATACAAGGATTTTTCTCAAAAACATTTTGCTGAGGAGAGAAATTGATCTGGTCAATTTGTAGAAGCTGCAGAAAGAACCAATTGTAAAAGAGCAGTCCATGAAAAAACAACATGCCAGAGGTCTCCATCCCCTGAAACCTCCTATCCTACAATGCAGTGGCTGTGGATATCACTTCAGATCCAACATAGAACACATTTCACACAGAAGGAAATGTCAATGAGCACCCCAATACTCAGCAATGAGTTCTGCCAACAACAACATTGTCCTCATCTGTTTTCATCACAATGTTTCAGCCATTGTGCCCTCCAGCCTTCATCAGACGCTTGAAAATTCAGGTAACCTTCGGGTAACTTTGAACTGGACTCTTTATTTAATCTACAGTCACAGATTGTTCTTGCTCCACTGACTGTGTATATAGATATTCCATCCAGCTGTTATTTAATACTGCTCAGTTGGTTAAAGCATTGGTCCATGAATTTGGTGATATAGTAATTGTGAGTTCTTAGGTTTCAGTGTTCAAATGTTAAAATTCTAACTATATTGCCACACACCCATCAAATGCCAACTATGTCAAAAAGAATTTTTTTTACCAAAATGACATGAAAGATATTCCAAATTCTACAGCCTTTGTTAGACATTGTTTAAAGAATAGATGCACCAAAACATTGTAGTGCCACCAAAGAGAAATTCAAGAACAAAATTTGATCAATGTTAGTAACTCTTCTTAAAGTTATAGACAGGAAGAAATTAGGGCCTTTTTTTTTAATATTTTTTTTCTAAAACCAAATATTATCAAAAACAATAAAAAAAAAAACAAAAAAGGAAAAAAAGATAAATGCTGTCAAAAGTTTTGAAGAAGGTCTTTATTTAATATAGCAATAATTAATATATCCCCTTTTTCCTTCCAAAACAAAATCATGCAGCATCAAAGCATTATGGGGGAGGGAATCCTTGCTGCTTGAATCTATACTTCATAATAAAGATGGAGAAATTTGAAAATATAGATGTTTTGTTTAATATACAATTTGCAGAGGTGTAACAGTCTATGAATGGTAGAGAAATTAACCTAAAATAAATAAATTCCACCATGTTATATTTATCAAACTATAAAACAAATTTAGAAACTAGATAATATAAACTCAAAAGTGTAATAAAATGGATGAATGTAACTGCTTCTTGGCATGCTTAGTTGGTTGTTCTAATGCCAATTAATATAATTGATGATTAATTAAGCAATAATTAATGTCAAGTAAATAAATTGACAGCACTTGACTAACATCTAGTGAAAACTACTAAAATTCTCTTTAAAAAAAAAAAAAAAAAAATATATATATATATATATATATATATATATATATATATATGGTGGACTCTCCAGTCATATTTGACGTATGAGGGTCAAACAGCTCAGTTACCAGGAACCAACAGCCAGACACCAGCACAGATGATTTGATTATAGTGGTGAAGGATTTATGCAGAACCAACCACACTTTTTGAAGGGCCAAATACAGAGACTTGATGCACTATGTGCCACAAGGTCTCCAAACGACCCTCTGCAGGTTTTGAATTCAGAGTTGTCCTTCTCCTAGACCAGTTGCCATCCAATGCTATAGAACCCACTCTGTTCTGCTATTTAACCCATAACTGGAGGGAGAAGAAGAGGGTTAATACCTTCCCCAAGGTAATGGATTCGAGTGGAATTTGAACTCTGATTCCTTAATCCAAGCCGCTATCCACTACTCCACCGTGCCTATATATATATATATATATATATATATATATATATATAATTGAAAGAGACAGGAGTCAGTGAATTATCTTTTCCATATTCTTTAACCCATACCCTGCTGGCATCAGTTTAAACTGACATCCTTTTCCATATAGGAATCAACCATAGTCGGGATCCTCGATTCAACAATCCTTTCCTTAGCTGCATAATATGTACTTTACTAGAGCTATATAAAACTAATCTGTAATTCTAAACTATAGCTTTGGAAAGTGAAAAATTTCATCTGTATTTATAAAAATATGAACTTTAATAAATATTATCACAATATATTAAAAAACAAAAGACATTATATGTGCTATCCATTTCAGTCATTGTAGTGGTTAAAAAATTCTTAATCATACCACACCTTACTGCGCAATTTATTATACTAGGCCTTACTCGGGAACCAATTGTGCTAGGCCTTACTCAGTAATTAATTATACTATGCTGTACTGAGTAATTAATTGTATTATGCCTTACTGGGTAATTAAACATCATCAAATAATAGATTTCATAATTAATAATTTAACACTAAAAAAAAACAGAATCTATAAATAGCATTAGCATATATGACAATATATCAGAGTAATTTGTCTTACTTTAGAGCTCAGAATGAGAAATCTGAGAGACATGTTCAATCTATATGTTCTCCTCCCCACACCCCCCCAACCAGCTATGGTTTACAGGGCTCTGAAGCCTGGGTTGGCAAGCAGTCTAGAAAAACAACTCCTAATTCCAAGCCTGAGAAGGGCTGTTTGCAAACTTGTGGCACACTATGCACACCAATTCTCTGTATTAATTTCTTTTGAAAAATGTGGTTGGTTCTGTACAAGTCTCCACTACTATAAGCAAGTCATATTTGTAGGATAGTCTGACTGTTCATTTGAACCATACTTAATCAAAGATGCCAGAAGAGTTCATCTCACGTATGTATTTCTTTCTATGATAACCACTGATGATCAGTATTTACTAAGCTTAGCTTAGTAGGGCATAATGGCACATGTGTAGGACACCCAGTGCAGATCAAACTCCCTACAGTAGTAATAGTCTGTGAGATAATCTTGCTGATCACTACTCCACAGCAAGGTAGCCATATTGATATTTATTAAACTTAACTTATACAAGTATCAAGAAAAAAAGTAGGGTACCAAGTAAGGATTGAACTCCCTACAATAGTAATCATGTTAGACAAGCTTATTAACCATTGCTGCACAACTTATATTTACTAAGTTTAGCTTAGTAGAATATAAAACACGTAGTGAGGATCAAATTCGCTGGTAGTAATGGTCTATCAGACTAGCTTTTTAACGATTACTCCAGTGTTGATATCTGATTATCACCACCCATTTTTTAGGACAAGTGCAACAAATCACCAACAAAAGAAATAAATTTAAGAATCTTTAAAAAAAAAAAAAAAAAAAAAAACATTCTCTAAATTTAATATATTTAAATATAAATGTATTAAATTTTTTTTTAAATGTAGCAAATGAAAGAAGATAAATGATTGCTTATCCATGTATAAAAAAGATGAAAACAATAAAATTTCAAAATAAATTACTTATGTAATTTGGAAAGAAAGAATAACAAATATAGATACAAAAAATACAATATATGTACAACAAGAAATGCAAGCAAAAGAACAATTGAAAATTGGCAGATTTTATAAACATTAAAAAGAGAAATAAAAAACAATTATGTATGCAAGCATTCAATTGTAAAAAGAAAGAAAGAAAAAAGCACAAACAAAAAATTTTGGATAAATCTACCTCAGGGGCAAGTCAGAAAAAAATGCTTTTATTTTAATTCTAACCCTATTTAATAGATTTGGAGAGACTTTTAAAATAGCTTCCATATTTCTTTAGTTAACAACACAACTTGCAAAAATTCTGCTATGAAATTTGCTTTTATTTCACCAAAAAAGTTATCAGCAAATTGAAGGAACTTTGTATTGGAAAGTAATGTATTTCATTTGTAAGTTTTTAATATTCTATTTGTTTTTGTTTATTTTTTCTGGCAATAATGATTTGTTTTTACAGGTATACAAGAAGAAAAATTTACAAAACAATTTTTACCGGATCTTGGATCTGATCTCCAGTTTGCATACTAATCATATTTTAATAAGTAAAGTTTTTGTGGTGTGGGACTATAAACCTCATCTTCTGTTATGTTTATTTTTACGTATAGCTAAAAGGTGGATGAGAAATTGGAGAATCAAGGTTAAATTTCTGTCAGGTTCATTAAATTTATTTACATGCAACTCTCCTAGGATAAGGTATGAATCCATTTCTTCTCTTCCCATCTATGAGTTAAACAGCAGGACAAACTGGGTCCTAAAGCCTTGGTTGGCAACCAGTTTATCGCAGAAAAAAATGACAGTCATGAATCAAAAGAAACACGATCGACCAAGCATGTATCATATATGGCACTTAACTGACTGAATAGGAGGTTTGGATATCTAGTTTTGAATTCAAAATTGACATTATCCTAGACTGGTTACCAAACAATGCTAGATAGCCCAGTTAAAAAAAGTGACATAAAAAATGAAAAAAAAAATAGAGATTTTATAACTCCTCAAAACATATCTAATTATTTAAGAAAACCATTAAGAATTAAAGCAACACATTACCCTTAAATGTTTCAATGACTATCTTCATACATGACAGTTCAGACTGTGGCTTGAGAATTTCTGTTTTTTTTCCACAGGAATTAAGGTTGGTGCATGTCTTAATATCTGTGCATAAGAAATCACTTGAATATTCTTGAAAGTCTACTAAAAGAAATTTTAACATGCAACACAAAAAACAAATCTCTCTCCAAATGAAATTATTTTACACCAACTGAACTATGAACCTGTGTATTTATAAATGCATTAAACAAGAAAAAGGTAAATGCAGGTAGGATAACGGTTATTGACACGGAAAGTGGAATCAGAGATCTAAGTTCCTATTCCAGCCTAGTCTTGTGTTTACCTTCACACAAATGCCTTTGACAAATGTCCTTCTACCCCCAGCTATTGGTTAAATATCATGATAGACTGAGCTTTCTTAAGTGGCACTCAGTCTAGAAGAATAGCTACTCTGAATACAAAATCATGGAGAAGTCAACGAGAAACTACTCTACTATCTTTTCAAAGTAGTCAAGTGGTAATTAATAGATAATAAAGTAAAATAATCTATGGAGAGCCATAATTATCTACGTCCTGAAGTAATTAAATGATTTGTTTTTTACAGCTTATCAACACTTTGAGGGTTATTTAAAACCAGAAAATATTTTTAGATTTTAATAATTCTTTTGGGGATAATAATGATTCAGTGATACCAGTCTTACTAATTAACCCATAGCTGGGCAGAAGAATAGTTGGATTCATGCCTTTTCCAAGGGTGTTTTTGCATGTGAGAGAATATAATGAAACCAGCCAGAATTGTAACTCGAATCTTTGATTAACAATTCCAAGCCAATATTGATTACATCACCCACACATCCAAGCTCACAACACCTGGTATTCCCAAGTGGTCACCAATCTAGGTACTGACCAGTCTCAACATTGCTTAACTTTGGTGATCATACAGGAACTACTGTTTCAATGTGATATGGTCATGAGCTGTCTGTGTCCTGAGGGAAACAGGAAAAAAAAAAAAAACGAGCAAAGGTTTCTGCAACATAATCAATATTATAATAATATAGCAGGTTATCAGTTCCCTCACAAGTCCTATACAATCCAATTGTGTAGTAAAAAGCCACAGACTCAACACACTAGGGGGGGGGGGATGAGGTTGCTAGACCCATACCCAACCAGTTTTGAATTATTGTTCTCTTAGACTGGTTACTAACCAAGGCTGAAGCCTAGTCTACCCTACTATTTAACCCATAGACAGAGAGAAAAAAGATGGGTTCATACCATTTTCAAGGATATTCGTTAAGTGAATGTAACAAACTTGATTAGGATTTGAACTCAGTTTGACAATTTCTCATTCTGAACCACTAACCACTGCACCACCTTTTCATCCAAGTTATCATTTGAAAATATCCAATAATAAAGAGGGGAGGGGAGGTAAATTCTCAAAATATTTTAAACCTCTTGCTATTATCAGGAAGTTTGGAATATTAAAACACTATTAGCTATATTAAATATATAATATATTATATATAAAACACTATTAGCTATATTAAATATATAATATATTATATATAAAATACTATTACTTTGCAATTCATTTTCTACATATGTTTCAAAAATGAAATATTGCTATCATATTTGGACTGGAGCTGCACAATCCCATTTCCAAACTTGACAGAGTTCAAAAGTGTTTATGTAACCTTCTAGCTGATGAATTATTTTCACCCTACAACCCATCTCCCCCAGATGCAATCACACAAGCCCCTCGATATTCAATTTCTATGGAAAATGTTCTGATGAGCTACCCTAGTTCCACCAGTTCAAACATTCACAGAAAATTCCAGCATGTCATAAACACAAGCAAACCATCAACATTCTCTTTGTATTCAATTGAAAAGAAGGAAGTTCTATTTGGACAATTTCTTCCCAAGTGTCTCTACTTTATGGGATAGACTCCCACAAGGATGCTTCCCCAAAAACTACAACATCTTGGAGTCTAAGATGAACTGTTACCTATCATATAGTATCCTCATAGTCTACACTTACTTTGCCCACTTTCCATGCCCATACAATAAACTCATTTAGCTACTGTTAGGATGACATCATAACAAGGGAGCTAACTTGCTCCTTAAATGGGAACCAAATTATGCCCCTTGATTGAAACTCTCTAGGACAACAGAGAAGAAAATGGGATTCCAAGATGTTAGTCACACATCCTCACATATTGAACTATCAATCTACCAGTAACCAATGATCATGTTTTACATCTGTTATTATCCAGTAGTAAATAAAATGTATAAAGGTTCAAATTGGGCATTCATTCTTAGTTGACACAAATAAACATACACCTAGCAACACAACAGTAACCCTCTACCTTGAGTGGTTCTTAGACCTTATATTGGGTGAATATTTAATAATAAAAACAAATAGAATCAAAAATTAAAATCTGAAGCATTTTTTTTTCATCAAATGCCCTCAAAGTAAACTCAACCATGGTGCAACAGGCTGCAGCTGCAGCAGCAAAAGTCAAACATTAATAAGAGATTCATATAAAGAGAAACATGTGTCAAAATAGATTTGAAAACAGCAAAAATAGAAAGTGTTTTCATGCAGGTGACTGACTAGAATACAACAAGAGCTGGCAAAAAGTTGTACATGTCTAAATAGGAGATGATGATGATGATAATAATGATGATATCTACACAAGTGGGTCTTACCTACAATAGAAGCTAGTTTATGGGGGCTTATACCACAGGCACCCAACATGGAAGACTTATTGCCTGTTGCTGTCTTCTCTGCAGACTTTTCCCGGCTTTTATGTACATCTCTTTCCATCCTTATCTTACCTGAAAATCTCAGCATGTGTTAGTACTTAGTGTCTTTGCTCAAGTGCGTCTGACTAGTACAAAAATGTGCAACGACAGGTCAGGAAGTGGGGGAGGGGAAATGAAAAATTAAAAAAGAAAGAAAGAGAAAAATATTCCCCATATTTCAGGAGGAAGATTTTTTTTTTTGGCTCCCTTAATTTATAGAACTGTACACTGGTCCTGAATTTCCAATACCAAAACATCTTGATCTGAAAAGGTTTCCAATCTTTAAATTTGCAACATTTGAAAAATCTAGTGACTTAATACATTATCAACACAATAGAATTGTAGACAAAAATGTTACAACATATATTTTTTTATTGATTGTTGGTATATGTTTCAAAAATCAAGAGAGAATGGTGACAGTAGAGAACAAAAAAATACTTCAAAGATGGAAGAAAGATATCAAACAATAAGTATATCAATATAAACAATAAAGATATCAAACAATAAAGAAGGACCTGAAATACTGAAGTCTGAAGTGAGATCAGCACTTGCCAAGATGAACAGGAACAAAGTAGCAGGACTACATGTGATTATAATAGAGATGCTTAATTTTGGCAATGACAAGATTACAGAAATAATAAATGATAAATACAACAGTGGTGAAATACTAGAAGACTTTATTAGATACATTTTCATAGCAATACCTAAGAAACCAGGTGCAAATGAATGCAAACTCTATTGGACAATCAGCCTAATGAACCACCTAAGAAAACTTAGCACCCAAATTCTAATGAATAGACTAAATAGCAGGATTAGACGAGAAATATGGCAAGAACAGTATTGTTTCTTTAAAGACACTGGAACAAGGGATTTGGTATTTACAATCAGAATGATATCAGAAAGAGCAATATAAATGCAGAAGGATATATACCTATGTTTTATAGATTATGCAAAAGCATTTAATAAGATACAACACAAAGAACTGTTTGAACTGCTAAGAAAATTGCCAAAAAGATTCCAGTATTTACATGCACGGTCTTTGTGTCTACATCCTGGATAATCTTCCAATGGCCAGGGAATTTTCTCTTCAGTCCCATGCCTACTCTTTCATGTGCTTCCGTTTTTTATTACTAAACTCTGTTAGCTATCTTTTTTTCCTTTATTGCTCTCCCTCTTCCCAGGACTGCAGTAGATTAGACATAATCTCCGAGAATATAGAAAAGGCACTCTCTCTCTCCATCCATCTGTGAACATCATCATCTTTGGTTATTTTAATGTACACATTGAAACGTGGCTGAACAATTCTAAAAGGTACTGATGTTGCCCATAGTCAGACATTAAATTTTTCCACTGCCCAGTCCTTTACTCAAATCATGGATTTCCCTACTCATTTCTTTCGTAAAACCAAGCAACAGACCTCTCTACTTGATTTAATTCTCACCTCCACTCCTAACTCTTGCCGAGCTTCATAACACTGCCTTCTTGGTAACATGGACCACTCTACACTTACAACCATCCATTAAACAAAAATGCTTTATCCATAAGACCTCTTTCTATCACCAGCATGATGATTGAGACTCACTGCTTGGAGTAACATCTTTAAACTCCCACTTGAATATTGCATCACTGAGGTTTCTTCTTGGTTCAAGGCTGGAATGGACACTTTCATCCCTTTTCAGAAATACCAGGTGAAACCTCAATCCTCTCCATGGTTCACACCAGCATACTCAGCTACTATAGCACACAGAAACCACTATTTTTGGCTATACCAGTTTGACAGCTCTCGTCACAACAGGCACCTATTTGTTACTGCACGTAATAAATGTGAGTGAATCTGAGAGAACGAGGCACCACATTGCTTTTAAGAACTTAACTTAGCTCTCATGATTACTGGTGGCTCTGTAACAGGGTATTAAATAAGAGCAAGGTCTCTATTCTTCCTCTCTTCAATCAATTTGAGATGTTATCTTCTGCTGATAAAGCTGAATGTTTTGCTCATAAATTCTCCTCAAACTTTACCCTTAACTCATTTGGAGTATCCCTGCCTAACTTCCCTAATTAGAACCGAATCTCTGTTAAAGGATATGCATATAACCTCTTCCATGGTTTCTGCTATCATCTCTAAACTAGATGCCTACAAAGCATGTTGACCCCATGGTATCCTTGTAATAGTCATTAAGAAGTGTGCTCCCGAACTGGCCCCTGTTCTCTCTAAACTGTATAATAAATACCACAATGCCTCCTGCTTTCCTGCCTGCTGGAAATCATCATCTGTTGTTCCAGTTTTTAAAAACTCTAGTGAACCATCTGACCTTTCCAACTACAAGCCTGTTAGCCTTCTACTTCTTTTTAGGAAATTCCTGGAGGCCCTAATCAATGCTGAATTGGTCCAGCATCTCTGACAAGCAATATGGCTTTCAGTTCTCCAGGTCAACTGCTGATGTACTGACGATAATTGCAGAAAGAGTCTATCATGCTCTAAATAAAAACGATGAAGCCTGGGCATCTCAACAGGCTTTAACATACAGGTCTTCTCCACAAGCTGAAAAGATACGGTGCCTCCAGAAACATTTTTGAACTGATCCAGTCGTTCCTATCAAATCGCAAAATGAAAATTATCCTTTTGTACTAACGTGGGTGCCCCACAAAACTCCATTTTTAGTTCTACTCTGATTTTAATTTTTATTAATGACCTTCCTGATGAGCTCTTCACTATGGTACTTAGACTTCATGAATTTAAGTACAGTACTAGACTGGCATTGAGATCTTATCAATTGACAGCTGAGTTGGCTAGATTTCTCACACTTCTCGCTTATGGAATTCCCTTCTGGCTCCATCTTTTCCAGCCAACTTTAATCTGCAAAAATTTAAATTCAATGTCAATCACTATCTACTTTCCTCCTGATTACTCTTATCTCTTTCTGCTCATTATTAATGTTTCTGTTCCTAATTCTTCCACATCCTGTAACCCCTTGTGCCTTAGTGGCTTTACTTCCTTGCATGTAGTGATACCAATTAAAAAAAAAAAAAATTATTAAGGAAAGATATTAGAATAATTCAGAACTTATACTTGAGCACACTGCCTGCATATGGATAAGAAAAGAATTTAGTGAATATACAAAAATAGAAGAGGGTATAAGATAAGGAAGTGTCTTCTCATGAGAATTACTCAGTCTTTACAGTGAAGCAATCCTGAGAAGTCCTACCAAGATTCATTATTGATGGCCATAATCTTAACAATCTAAGGTGACACAGTGTTGATATTAGACACAGAAATTAAACCAAAGGAATTCCTACAGAAGGTAGTAAAGGAAAGTGAGAAGAAGGGACTAAACGCCAATTGTAAGATTATGGTTATCATCAAGAACAGCACAAGATGTGAACAACGAAAGAAATGCCAAAATCAAATGAGTATAAAAATTTAAATAGCTGGGAAGGATTTTAAACGAGGATGGAAAATGTGTCACTGAAATTCGATGGCACATTGGAATAGCGAAAGATGCCTTCCAAAAGCTAAGCTATTAAGAACAGGAAAATTTAATTTTCTTTTTTTCACAAAGAAAAGAGTGCTGAACTCTCATGTAATATTAGTCCTACTCTATGGCAGTGAATGCTGGACAATTTCCTCACAGATGTAGAGGAGACTTGAGGCAACAGAAATGTAGTTCTACCATAGGATGCAGAGAATATCATGGACTAAACATGTAAGTAACAAAGAAGTTTTGAGGAAAATGGAAACAAAAAGGATACTTATACTAAGAATCAGAAAAAGTCAGTTGACATTTCTAGAACACATAATGAGGAAAGGGTTTAGTGAATTTAAAACTCACAGGACATATTGAGGGACAGAGGGAAACAGTGAGTAACCTGCCTGACAAGAAATGGATGGCAGAATAGGAACATGGATAGATGGTGAAACAAACCTTATTAACAGCTACAAAGAAAAGGAAATGGTGGAGAGCTATGACTGCCCACGTCCTGAAGGGGCATACAAGAAGCCACAAGGTATATATCTATGAACTTCTATTCCGTTCAACAGTCAAACGTCTGCATTGAATTAATTTTTAAACATGTACCAACATTCAATACAAAATAGGCTATACATTTTTGTATACTATTTTTTTATGTCAAATATACAGTTTAGTACTTTTTGACTTCAAACAATATATATTTTCTCTTTAAACTAAAACACTTATTTTAATTTTTACACTCATTTAACATTTTTATAACAATTGCAGGCTGGTCTAAATAGTGAAATGTCTAACAAGGATAATTCCTCACCTCAATATTTCCAAATTGAAACAAAAACCCTCCTCTTTTTGTTAATACACTTAATTCAATAGAGAATATTAATCACTTACATTGGGCATAATACAGGTCAAATTTCAGTTAATAATTATGTGCCAGTCCATAGATTTATTGATACCCCCCCTATATGATTTAGTTAATATTTCTTTCATATATACAGTGGAATGGGGCAAAAGTTGGGATACAGTTTTTATTATGAAAAAAACAAGTAAATGATTTGTATTTAACTTACCAGTAACAATTACATAAAAAATCATAAAAAGAAATGAAAATAACAGAATAAATTAAGAAAATAATAAAGAATTCTGCAGCAAAAATCCTTTGTATATTCTCAAATGCACAATTCTCTATCTTCTTTGATCTGGAATCATGGCCATTAATGGGTTATAGGTAGAAACCTAAATCCCACATCCATTATTTATTCAGATGTAATTTTTTAAATATTTTATCTTGTACATTTTTAAATTCATCAAAAACATACAATACAAAGCCTTGCGGTTAAATTTACACTCTCCACCTATTAATACCCACCATAAAATCCAGACAGATATGCAATGTGATAGGTCCTGATCTGGCATCTTGTCTACAGTCACATTCTCACAGATGCACTGTGGCTTCCCTCTGTCTTTTCTACAAGTATTTTCATGACAATTTCTGTATCTATTTTCACTGGTTCTCAAACTGCATGAATTTAAGCATACTACTAGATTGGCATCTTGGTCCCACCCTTTCACTGTCAATACAGTTAAATATAGCCAACTCTTCTACTCCAGCAGCTTCTTATCTCACTTCCCATCAGTAAAACTCCCTTCCTCTTACTTGTCTTCCCTGACAGCTATAATCTTTAATTATTCAAATATAATGTCAATTCGACATCTTCTGATGCCTTGATCTTGACTCCCGTCCTTTTCTTTTCCCCAAACACCCCTCTTTACTCTTGTCCTCACTCTCTGTAACTCCTTGCATGCTAGTGCCACTCCCACCTTGCTTGGAGTGATATGCTTAAAAAAAAAAAATTATAGGTTACTATCTATAATAAATTAATGTCCACTATAAAATCCAATATTAATTATAGGTTACTATCTATAATAAATTAATGTCCACTATAAAATCCAATATTAATTATAGGTTACTATCTATAACCAATTTATGCTTTGTTGTAATGTACAACATGGATGTGCTGAGGTTGGGAGAAACACCTAACCAATTGCTCTCCCTAGAAACATGGGGGTAATAGGCAGAGAAGCTAAAGAGATGGGAAATAACAAAATAACACTGCCTCAGAAACCACAGCACAGCATATGGCACAACTTTAGGAACAAAATGCTCACAGGACAAACTTCACATGACAACTGCCCACTGCTGGTTTCCCCACCACTTTTAATGGCATGAGGCAGCTTACAAAGATCCAGATCTTGACTAGTTGCAGAGAGGCTCATATCATATTCTAAGCTGTTCTGCTGTTAATGGAGGAAACCTAGAGGTAATGAGTGTTGAGAGACATGGTCACACACAAATCTGGACCTCTTTTGCATCTGTGCATACATCACATGTTCCCTATAAAATTCAGTATCAATTATAGGTTACACCTGCTGTCCCAAAAGGAAGTAGGTTAAATACAAAACCTCAGAAGATAGACAGGTTCAAAGTCAGACATAAAAAGAATCATAGAACTGGGTTGATGATACTCATTACTATATATTTAAATCATATAATTATTTAATACTTTTGAAATTGAGAATGTTTTTGCTCTGTGAGTTTCATAAAACAACTGAAATAATATTATCAAAAGAAATAAAATTTAACTTTATTGAAACATGCATAAATATCACCTTTGGCAGCATTTAATCAATAAAATTTCCTATTTCTAGAATATTTATATTACAGTTATTTGCAATTGACAATTATCAGTAACCTTCAAAGATTCTTCCCATCATTTGTCATAATAAAAGAATCAACAAAGATCTTAGTGACTAAATAATATTTAAAAAAATCTCTTCACTTTAGATTGTAATTCTTACATACATAAACTTTTTTCCTTTTGAATAAAATGATTATGAGATCTGTAGGTATTAAGGTAAAATCAATGTATATTGAGGGAGTGTAAAATTCCTTACTCATACATTAGGTATATTGGTAAGTATAAAAAAATCATTAATTTATAGAAACAAATTTTACCTTTGTGCTATAAACTAAACTTGTCTTTTTTATGATTTATCAACCTTTAGCAGATTATTTAAAGTCAAAAAATATTTTTAGATTCTAAGAATTTTTGGGAGATAATCATTTACTGATACAAGCCCAACTAATTAACCCATGGCTGAGGGGAAAGAGGTAGATTCATACCTCTGTGCATAAGTGAATATAATGAATGTGAGTGAAACTGGAAATAGGCTTTCCAATTTCCACTTCTGATCTGTTATCCTCTATAGCACTTGCACATCAAAACTTACAGCACCTGGTATTCCTAAGTGGTCACCCATCTAGGTTCTAACCAGGCTCAACATTGCTTAACTTTGGCGATCATACGAGAACCAGTATTTCATTGTGATGTGGCTATAAGTCTTCTTTTTTATGAAAATAGACAAGTTTAAGGGATTTTCTTTTTGTCTGATCAAGAGCAGAGATTTTCAAATCAAGACTTCAGGATAAGTTTACAGTTCTAATATGGATCCTGGCCTATTTATAGAAATACTTCATGTTAGAATGATGTCAAAGAAAGAGAGAAATAATAAACAGATTGAGAGGGTTGGGGTTAAATATAAATACAAAAATAAATGCAATAATAAATAATTGAAAAGACAATAAATATTAAAATAAAAGTTTTAAAAAAAAAAAGTTAAAAAATAATTTGGTCACTAGCCAAATCTACAATATTGATAGAGCAGTAAGTATTTTCGCAACTGACTTCTGAATGAGAAAAGGACTCATAATAAATAAATAAATAATAAAGAAATAAAAATCTAAACACTTTCCAAAATAGATTTTTTGAAAGTGCCTTAAATGATATTGACCAATAATCTGTATACCTTCAAACAGAGCTTGCTTTTATTCTGCATAAAACAAAACAACATGTATCACCCCCAAAAGAAAATTTAGTCAATTCATCAAAATTGACCAAAAGGCTTGTTTGGTTTATTATTAGACTGAAATTAAACTTTTATCGTCAAAATTATTGACCAATATATCCATCATTTCATTCAACTATCTTCTGTCATCACTCAACCAACTTCATAAGTTTATCCACCTAAAACTTTCTCGGCTTATGGCCATATCAAATTGAAACACCGGTCCTCATACAATCACCAAAGTTAAACAATGTTGATCCTGGTCAGTATGAAGATGGGTGACCACTTAGGAATAGTAGGTGCTGTAATCCTGGGTGTGCAGCTGGTGTAATATATAACGGCTCAGAATTAGAAAACCAAGTTCTAATCCAGTTGGGTTTCTTATATTCATTTACATGCAAATACACTTGAGAAAGGTATAAATAAATCTCCTTTTCTCCCCCCCCCGCCACTATGAGTTGATTAATGGGACTTTAACAATAAATCATTATTATCTCCAAAAAATTCTTACAATCATGTATTTTGTGGCTTTAAATACCCTGCAAAAGGTTGATAAACTGTAAAGAATAAATCAAAAAACTTTCTCAGCACTGAACTGTTTTAGGTGCCTTTTATAGTCTTCCAGGGAACAAATTATTTTTTTTTTCCACTGAAATAATTCTCTAATGACAAGAATTAACAAGTAACTAAAGGTGCAATATCTGCTGATTATGACAGGTGAGTAAAACCTACCAAAACTGTAACAATTTTTACCAGGTCACCAAATTAACATCATAATGGGATATTGCACCTTCTTTTAATTGATGCATCCCTTCAAGACATGAACGATCACAGCTCTCCACAACTTCTTCACTTTCATAGTTCTATGTTTGTTTCCTCACTATCATTCCCAGTCTGATATCCATTTACATTAGCTCATTATATAGATTACTTTTTCACTCTGTCTACTTTCTATGAAACAATTGCAGAACCATTTTGTTAATTGCTGCCTTCAGATTATCTAACTGGGAACAGTACTTGTTCAAATCAATCTGCTTACCTCAAAATCTCTTGCATTAAACATTGCCATAAATAACCACTTTTCATCAGCTGTTACAATTTGTTACACAGAATATTTTCATTATATGAAATTATCACATGGAAGTTCAATCATGTAGATTTCTTTAGCTTATGCACTATGTACCAAAGCTGGTGAACATGATTTTGAATATTTTGAGATTTTTTTGTTCTCTTCCATATCCTATAATATTGATTATTCTTAAGTAATGCCTTAATTTGATCATGGAGCATAATTCAGCAGAAGAAATCTCCAGCATTAAACTATGCAAACCACTTTTGATATGTTTGATCATTCACAGAATCTTCTCCAGAGACTTCAAAAATCTTTCCTGACAAAGTTACAATTTCAATTTTAAATAAAATTTAAATAAAAATGCATCTACCAAATATGCTGCTCATTTTCTCCAGTCTTTAATATTAGAATTGCAACACAATTTTAACATTTTTTCTTAAAAATATAAGTTGATATGTCAGCTGTCTTTTTGAATGAAGTTAACTAAACAATCCTAATGACATCTCATGAGAAAACTCAAACAAGCCTTTTAGCCAAGTCAATATATTGATCACATAATCACAAAATGCAGCAAGTTTCAACCCCTATTAGTACAAAGATTAAATACTTTTTTCACTAAACACTTTCTCCTAAACACATTTAATTTAAGATACTTATAAGACTTTCCCAATGAGGAAATACTAGGCGCCAATTAATTGAAATCAGAATCTCAAAGAACAAAAAACGCAAATTCAGATATAGAAAGAGTAGGATTTCTTCTCTAGAAAGAAAAATTCTGTTGGCTAAAGACAAGTTCTGAAGAAACATTTACTGTCTATTAAATAATGCTTTATAAAGGAACTCAAAAATACAGGTGATTTTTTTTAAAAAAAGGATTTTATGATTAATTTTGGATTGAAATTTATGCACACAAATATAACAATTATTTTATAACAATTTGAAAGAATGAAAAACAAAAACACAGTAACTTCAATTTTTTTTTTTTTACCTGACAGAACATACAGTCCACCTTATTTCACCTGACAAAACATACAGAAGGAAATATTCCAAAGTTCTGTCTTTATAAATTAACATCATGACTGTTTTTGGAATCATGAATTAGTTTGTTGGTTTGTTTTTTTATGGCTTATCAACATGTTGCAGGTTATTTAAAGCCAGAAAATATTTTAGAGTATAAGAATTTTTTTTAGATAATAATGATTTACTGATACAAGTTTTATTAATTAACTCATACCTGGGGAGAGAAGAGGTAGATTCATACCTTTCCCAAGGGTATTTGTGGGGAACGGAATATAACAAACCCAACTGGAACTGGAATTCCAAACCATTATCCACTACGTCAACCGCATATTGAAGCTTGTAAATGGAAATGCAGAGCCCTGATATTTTACTTACGAATTATTTATCTTCTCACCTTACAATCAAAAAAAAATTCTTTTGAAAAAGAAAAAAAAAAACTAGATAATAATGTTTTACTGATACAAGTTCTACTAATTAACACATAGCTGGGGGAGAAGTGGTGGATTCATACCTTTCGCAAGAGTATAACAGAATATAACAAACCCAACTGAAATTGCAACTCAGCTCTCCAATTTCCAATTGCAAGCCATTATCCATTACACCACCGACTGATCAGGCTTGATGTTGCTTAACTTGAGCAATCATACAAGAACCTGTGTTTGAATGTTATATGGCTGTAAGCCTCTAGCTATATATAAGAAAATAAATGAAATCAACAAATTGAGAAATCCAAACAAACATTGGATTAGCTTCCTTCAAGTGTTTATAGTAAAAACAAATTTAATATAAGACAAAGCTCAGTTGTAAAGGATCAAATTAAGGTCTAATCTCAAATATCAGTTTAACAAGAAATATTTTAAGTCTTTTGAAACATAATCTCAATCCAGTGCAAAGGATTTCAGCTATCAGTCTGTAATAGCTTCATTGTATAAGTAACAACTTTTTGTAATTACAAATGTAATCTGGAGGCATAGCAAAGAACTGAAGGCTACAAAGACAAATTTTATCAAAGGTGCCAGGTGGGTTAGGTTCCTTATCAGACAGAGTTTTAAACCAAGTTAAATTTACAAAATCTATCACTATAAATAATTATAGGCCAAAATCTATGCAGAAATAATTATTGTTATTTAAAACCTATAGTGTTATAAAGATGTCATTTATAGAGTAAAACCCAATCTCAGTGGTAAAATTGTTTGTCATTTATTACTGAGTTTTTGACTAGTATTCATTTCATTTTCTTAGCTTTGTAAAACTAGCAGCGTGTGAAGTTCTTAGATGAAGCACTGTGAATTATTATTCATTTTTGACCGATAAGTTTCTCATCTTAATTTCTGTGGATTTTTATTGCAACTACTTAGACTATCATTATAAGCAATGTAGATAAAAAATAAACAAGATTTCAGCTTGTATTCTTTGTCCTTTGGAGACTGTCTTTCCAAGTAGTGAACAAAGGACAAAATGTAAATGTCATCCAAATTTAACCATAGGATTAGATAAGTTCACCTGTCATCGGGTTCACACTCCTCCCCAATTTTTTTAACAGGAGTAGAGGTTTATCCTTTGTTTCCTATTTAGGATTGGGTTTTAAATCTTTTTCATTCTTTCACTCCCAGTAATCCCTTGTGTCTCAGTGGCATTACTGTCTTCCTTGGGGTGAATTAATTAAAAAAAATATAGGTATATTCTTTAATTCTTTTAACATCATACAATGCCATATTTAATTGATCATTGCAGTCTAATTCAGTTAGCACAGAAAAGCAGTCTTGCAAGGATAAAGGGCACAAGTTCAAATCTCACAGGAGGTTTATTCTTTCTTTCTGATCTATATTGTTTAACTTAACCACCATAGAATGATACTCTAGAAGTTGCAATAAAAAGCAACTGAAATTAAGGTGAAAAAAATACTCAAAAAGAAATAATAATTGATAATGCTTCAATGATAATGTTTCACTAAATTCAAAGTCTATATCTTTTGTGATGTTCAATAAAGGTTTTGAATATAGAATCAATAATCTGAAAACAAAAAATTTCGGCTTCAAGATTATGGATATTCTTTTTTTAATTTATTATTCCCTAGTCAACACATCTCGACACCATAAAAAAAATCTCACTTTATAGGCTGCACCATTTCACAGTAATTATTTTATCAACATCTGCCTATCATCACAGTTCAAAGACACATCTCTCATTGAGACCTTTTTCATTTTTTTAAAACACACTAACCATAAAGGTAGTTTCTCCAATGGAAGGAGAATTAATGACTTAATTGCTTCAGCAACTAGATGTCAGTTTCAGTTTTAAAAAACAACGGAAATGTCCACTAAATATAAGGTTGACATTAGTGAAGATGTATATAAGATTGACATTGAAAGTGTATATATGGTTGACATTAATGAAGAATTATATATGGTTGACATTTCGGGAGATTTACACATGGTTGACATTTCGGGAGATTTACACATGGTTGACATTTCGGGAGATTTACATATGGTTGACATTGTTGAATGTTTATACAACGTTGACATTACTGAAGGTTTATACAATGCTGACATTGAATAAATAAAATAAATTAGTATATATAGTTAAGTAAAAAGTGGCACCTAAATCCTTTTCAATTATCACTTAAATAAATCCATCAATAAATTACTTTCCTCTATATTTTATAGAGATTGCCATCATTTTTTGATAAAAGCTTCAAGCTCTTTCATATCATGCAATGCAACTGTTCAATATTTAATTAACATTGATTGATTTGTTTTCTATGGCTTATAAACCATTTGCAGGTTATTTAAAGTCTGAAAATATTTTTTAGATTGTAAGAATGTTGTTTTTTTTTGTTTTTTTTTGAGATAATGATTTAGTGATACAGGTCTTACTAATTAATTCATAGGTAGGGGAGAAAAGGTGGATATATACCATACCCAAAGGTATTTGCATGAAAATGAATATAATAAACCCAACCGAAATTGGAACTCAGCTCTCTGATTAACAATTGAAAGCCATTACACCACCTGCACATCCAAGCTTACAGCACCTTGTATTCATGTAAGTACTGACCAGGCTCAACATTGCTTAAATTTAGTGATTATATGGGAACCAGTGTTTCAGTGTTTTGTAGCCATAAGCCTATTATATTAAGTAAAATTTGAATTTATTAAGACTAATATGTACTCTTTAATTGCTGAGACCATGAAATATTTGAACTAGTATCCTTACATTTGTTGTTTTGATCATAACCTTTCAGCTAGAAAGCTCTTCAAACTTTTCCAGATGTTACTTGCTATTATCTTAAAAAACTTTAAACATAAATCTCATTTCTTTTTATTTATTTATTTTTTTTCAAACATTTTTTAGGTCACTTGTTAATTTCAAAACCCATATGTAAAAAAAAAAAAAAAAAACAGAAAACAATTGTTACATATAATGGGAAGCAAATTAAAAACTTTTGTTCAAAAGTCCGTGAACATTTTCATCAGGTATATCTGAGAAAGAAAAATGTATTAATCAAAACAACGATAATGATCATACTAGTCCAAGTAATTTTCAAACAAATGACAATACGTTTGTTATTTTAATTGATTCATTTCTTTTTCTTTTACAGAAAGAAAAGGTACAATACCTCACAATAATAAAAAAGCTTGTTTTTGTTTTTGATGGGGAGGGATTATTTTATTTCCATGATTTTACTTTTATTACTCCTGATTTATAATTTAAAATAATTTTTTAAAAAAATCTTCATTTTTATTAAACTACTTAAATAATTTTAAAAGCAAGAAAAACAAATTTATTCTGGTATTAAAAGAATTCCAACAGAATTATTTAAGATTATTATTATCTTCATTTTTGTTTCATTAACATTTCAGCTGATTTATACTCTGGCCTTCTTCAGGAATATTCTGTCATGTTAATCAGAAAAGTTTTCAAAAGACAAGACAATAAACTGAAAAAAAAAAGTGTGGAATAACAAAAATATTTCACGCCAGAAGTGCAGAAAAAAGGCACAATTCAAATATGAAAAAATTTTTCCAGTGTGCAACCACTTTGTAAAATTATCAAAAACATTTCAGGAAATATATATTTTCTGTAATATTATATAACAGAGAAATACACCCTAAAAAAGAGATTGTAAAGCAACACCATAATGCCAATATGACTGCATTATTAACAATAACATTTCCAAAATGATAATATGAAAATAATAAAGATTATGTGAGAGCTACATTTGGCAGGACTGCACTGGCAGCAATAACTCAGAATCATAAGTAAAAATCAATGACAAGAAAACTGACAGCAGCAATAATGAAAGAAGAAATAAAATAGCAAGGAAAAGCACTGATATAGCGTGATGGAAAAGAAAAACAAAAACAGAACTGAAGTTTTTATAGATACTTAAACGTCAGCATGGTGACATGCAGGAAACCATTGACTCAAAAGAAAACTCAAAGCCAAAAAAAATTAAACAGATAAAAAGAAAAATCAACTAAGAAATTAGACTTTTAAAAACTGACAGAGGCATGTGGAAGGAGGAAAAAAAAAAAAAAAAAAAAATGTTCCGTTTCAGGTTGCTGATTTAACACCCCCTGCTGATAAATCTATTGAGTATCAGCACATATAAGCAAATTGAATTGTTTAACAATAATACAGAGAAAGACAAAGAAATAAATATTATCCCTTATTTACTTATATACAAAAATGTATGTACACATCTAAGAGTTTGGGTGTGTAAAAATATATACTTTTTCTACATATACAGGGTGTCCATAAAGTTCATGTGCACTTTAAAAATTTATAACTTTATTTGTATTAGAAAGAAGTAAATCTATATCTTTTAAGGTTTTATTGAAATTTTATTTAAGTTTCCACATGTCCTCCATCATTAGCAATACAAAAGGTAATACGATTTTGTAGTTCACAGAAAACATTTGCCAACTGATTTACAGTAATGCCTGAAATCACATTAGTTATTTTAGCTATAGTTAAAACTAGGTACATTAAACCTTATAACATCTTTTACAGATTATTTCTATCGCAAATACAAATAAAGTTATAAATTTTTTTAAGTGCACACGAACTTTATGGACAACCTGTACAAATGTATCACTGACATTTATAAAAAAAACGTTTATATAAGTTTGCATAAAATAAGAGTGAGTCAGTACATGATTATATATGTGATCATTGCAAAAGCAATGGTTGCACAATGCGATGTACAAGCTAAAATAGAGAATAACAGTAATCTAGTCAGAGTGGGCTAATTTAAAATCCAACAGACATTAACAGCTTTAATACAGTTTTGTCTTTCATTTGGACCTGAAGATGCCAACCTGGTACACAAAGGCAAAATGCGTTTCTCAATTTCAGTACTATTCTACATCCTACTTATATATATATATATATATATATATATATATATAAATAAAATGAACACTGGTGATAATGTTTTATACATTATGAGAACACAAAGTTCAGGCCTGAAGATTGAGTTCAAGCATGAAACAGACTGTTACCATTGTGTTGACTTCAATGTCCACTTTCATATTTACATACACTCTATCCCTGACATTGAGCACTTTTCTCCATAAATATAGCATCACGCATATTCAAGTAGACCCATCTGTTAGGGTGACTCACGAATTCTTGTTGCAAACACCTGCTCAAGTACATTTGTGCTTGTTCAATACCCACCTGTTGTTTATACTGAAACTATGTTGAGCAGACTTTAGTTACAATTTCTGAGAGAAAGCGCATCATCAGGCAGCAAAGTCAAAAAGTCAACATGCTAACCATTCGGCCATGCAAGCATTATAAAGGCTGCGATGGATAAATTGTCGTCTAAATTATGGAAAAATGAAAATAACACCAACATCTCATTTTAACAGATATATTTACCAAAATTACACAAAAATATCTTGAAATATTAAAGAGTAAATTTATTCCATAAAATTGCCACTGGCTTCAATCAGGGCCTCTAGATGACTTTAGAATCTCTTGCAACTCTTCTGTACAGTCTCCTTGTTTAAGTTGGTGAATGCTGCCATAATCCTTGCCTTCATTCCATCTTGGGTGTTACAAGGTGTTTTGTTAGTATCTCACTCAACTGCAACCCACAGATAATAATCAAGGGTGTTGCCGTCTGGAGAGTTAGATAGCCAGATGTAAGAGTGATGTGGTCGCAGAAGTTGTCCAACAGTTATGACTGGGTTCTTCTACTTGTGTGGCAGAGTGCAGAGTCCTGTTACCAAATATAGGGTTTTCCAGCAACCACTCTCTTGACACAAGGCAATTGATGTAGGTCTCCATGTTAAGTTTTGAGGCCCTCACCAACAAATTCAGGAGTGCGTTTCTTATCAAAATGATCAAAGTGAGTTTTCCAAGCTGCCGTACCTTTATAATCACTATTACACTCATCCAAATTTTCCAAATCCTCTGCACTGTCCTCAGATTGACACCCAAATGTTCTGAAACGTTCATATTGGAACTTCTGGTAGGAAAGCCAAGCAGTACAGCATGCCCTTTCCAAATTTCTGATGGAGTAAATTGCATCAAGGTTCTTTTTTTCTCACAGAGGGTGCCCAACTGACCCTACTATACTGTGCAGTTGACGAAATAAAAAAAAAAACAAAAAAAAAAACAACGCTCATGCACGAAATTAAAATTTTTTTTTTTTTTTATATATATTTTATATATATATGTCTGGCTGCTCATTTTCATCTATGTCTGCTTTCTAAAACGGGTAGCTAATCCTTATTTCAGACACCTGTTCAAGCACATTTGTATTTGTTCAATACTGACAAAGCCTCTAAACTGGCTAGCCAATCCCTGTTTCAGGGACCTGCTCAGGCACATTCATGTTTGTCCAACACCCACAGTGTCTATCTGTGATTAGTATACCAGTCTGCTCATCTGGCTAGCCAATTTCTATTCTAGACACCTGTCCAGACACCCAGAGAGCCCAACTTAGTTACAGTGTCTGGGAGATAGCATATAATGTAGCATGATCAACAATTTGAACAAGCCCAGTACACTAAAACACTCAGTCACAATGACTCATTACTTCTTGCTAGCACAACCATTGACAAGATCTGAACAGTTCCATCTTCTCAATTTTACTTATGTACTGACTCACTCCATTCTTGCACAAAGATGCATGAAATTTCTCTAAAAGTGTGTACACCTTAATAATTCTTAGAATTTAATTTATTTTTTGAAAAGACTTAAATTTATCTTCTTAAATAAAATGTAATTATTTAGGATAGTTACCAAAAAAGCAGGATTGTATTTTTTAACAAGTAAAAATAACAACCATTTGTGACCATTCAAGATGATAGTATTTAAAATAAAATTACATTGCACTTCAAATTGTTTTTTAAGTAATAATTATTATTTCTTGGACTAATTGATTAACTAGTTAAATTTGTTCTTGTAATAACAACTTACAAAAAAAAAAAACAAAAAAAAACAATTCGTATAAGTAAATAAAAAATTACTTAATAATAAAGAAATTATAACACATTCAATTTCAACTTATAATAATAAAAGGTAATTATATATCAACTCTGTATTATTGATTTCATTATTATAATAAGATTTAAAAGTATCATATTTAAAGGATAGAGATAATAATCATTCACGTCTTGATAATGATAAGTAATAAGCTACTAATAATTCACATGATTATTATCATTATTTACCGCCTGAGAGGTTCTTCACATGCCCATGCAAGGGGACAGGAACTCGCCTAGCTTCCTCTGTGGTTTCTGGAATAGGCACCTGACGGACATGTTGTATCTGTGTGCTGGACCTGCCTTTTAAAGTTTCCTTTTCTTAAAAGATTAAATGAAGAAAGTAAATTTCAAAAGAAATGAGTCTATTTAACAAGATTCTTTCTTTCAGGCATTTTTTCTTTTTCATATTACCTGAAATTGAAAAATTATTACAATGGTAAAAAAAATCTACCAAGTTTAGTATATTTATATAAAAGTATATATAAATTTATAAAACAGTATCATCACAATTCAGTAACTCATTCAAACAAATAATCGGATTGTTTTTTTTTTTGTTTTTTTCAATTATGAAAAATTTGACATATAAATAGTAATGAAAGGAACTAGGGAATCTTAAATTTGATCTCCAAACTTGCAAACCTTAACCCCACACAGATGAGGTTGAAGGAAAGGTATGCCTGAGCAGGACAGTGGACATGAGCTGCAGCTGGCCTACAAAGTGGCTCAAAATAGGCTGTGCAACATGATCATATGATCACCTAATGATCATATGTCTCACCTCTGCTGGTTAAATTCCTGCCCCTACATCCTTATTGCAACCCTGGCACCACCAACTTGGGTCAGGTGTGGAAAGCAAATGTTTCAGTGCTCTAAGTAAATCACTGCTCAGATCACACTATCTTGAAGTGTGTTTACATAGTGCCAGAGGGTGCTTGTGAATTCAAATTCCCACACCCAAATGAATACAACATCTGCTATGGCCAGTGGGACTGTGATTCATTAGCTCTTAATGATTCAATTGCATCCAACCACAAAGCTTGGTTAGCTTTTGTTCGGGATGCAGCAGGTTCATTTGACCGGGATGGCTCAACAGATCCCAGTTGAATGCTGCAACAAATACAAGTAGTACACACACATGCACAAAAACAGTCTTCCTCACTCATTTATTTTGTACCTAATAATTATATGTAATCTCAATATATCGTCTGGACAAACCTTTATTAAAAGTATTCAATTAACAGGTTTTAAACTGCTTTTTAAGCAACTGTCTTAATATTCTATATCATAAATAGTGGCTGGGTACTCATTTCTAAATGTACACATCTACTAAAGTGGCTAGCCTATCCCTGTTTGCAGGTACATGCTCAGGCACATTTATGTTCATTCCACATGCACAGAGCCCACCTGTTGTTTATACAGTAACTATGCTAAGCAGACATTGGTTACAATGTCTAGAAGAGAAAACATAATTTGGCATGATCAACAATTTGATCAATGGCAGTAAACTTAAACCATCAGTCACGATGACTTGCAAATTTGTGCTAGCACAACTATCAAACCATACCATTTACCCAATTTTAATCAAAATGCCTGGGTCAAAAGGTGATATAGTTTTCAGTTACTTTTCAATTATACAGCATCTTGGTATCACCTACCCCAGGCAAGTAATATCAAGAAGTCACCTTCCTGACGAATCAACTGTGTCAAGGTTTGAACCCAGATTTCATGGTTGGAAAGTGAACATTCTAACCACCCAATACATATATAAATCAAAGACACAGTAATTAGAATAGGGATTGAACCTAAAACACTTCCAATATAAAACTTCACATATAAAAAGTAGCTTTTGAACTGGCAATTATTTAGAAAAAAGTATTAAACTTTTAAAATGCAGGTAACTTCTTCACAATAATGTTTTTAATTGGATCACAGATCAAGTTCAATAAAGATTACATTCACTATGATCAAATTGCAAGAAGTTGTGGTTATATTTATAAAATTAATTTGATAGACTTTAAGGTCTTACTGTAAAAATTTTTTTTTTTTTTTAAATGGTCAGATTGCTTTTGTTTTTTTTTCACTGGTCATGTCTATATAATAAATGTGAATGTCAGTGTGTCACAGGTTTTCAATTAAAGAGACAACTCTAACTTTCAATAGCTCATGTTACACAAATTTTGGATTCTCAGATTTTCATTACTGCAATTGTTTTTGGTGATTTTTTTTTTTACATGATTTTTAGCAACAAATGTTTTTGTATGATAACAATTTTTATAATTATAACCAGGAAATAAATTTGGGGATAACAGAAATTAATTGTGAAATCCAGTGAAAGTCACCGATGAAATAAAAATAATTGTTTGCACAGAAAGTAAGGACCTATGCACATCAAATTTTCTTTAAATTAGGTGGCGGCAGAAGAATTATCATTGAACTTTTAAAAGATAAGCTAAAATATTAATTCTATGCTTAAATTCAACAATCAAATGTTGAGTTCTTCTGTAGTTTATTGTTGCTTATCACATACGACAGCAGTATGCCTTGCAAAAAGAAATCCACACCAACAGAGGACAAGATTGTAATCAAAAGAATCAAGGCTGCAGCAAGGAAAAGAAAGTCTGTGCAAATGAAAACCCAGATCAAACAGCAGCCAGGAGAGCTTCCAATGCTGAGAATATGCAAACACTTAGGAACTCTGAAAACTCCAATCAAGAGCCCTCCACAGGAGCTAGCTTAAATGTTGCCCTATCAGGCGGCTTTTAAGCTAGTTTATAATAACTGAGCCAAAATTGAGCCACTGTTACTTGACTAAACAATTATTAAGGATCAAACTGACAGTATCAATAGTCAGCAAGAACACTACATTAGCACTTGTATTATAAATGGAATATCTCAACTGACTGTAATACTTTCAGCATAGTCACAAGTACAGTGTAACCCGGTTATAAGAGACCCGGATATAAGAGAAACCCGGATATAAGAGATTTTCTCTGGTCCCAAATTAGAGCCTGTGTTAATGTATATAAAATAGACCAAACCCGGATATAAGAGAAACCCGTATATAAGAGACTTCTTCTCCGGTCCCGACAACTCTCTTATACCCGGGTTACACTGTAATAAAATTAAAAGGAATTTTATAATGCCCCGTTTTACCGATATCCCCCCTTATATCAGTTTAAACCAACACCTACTTTTTTCTATATATCTAAACTCTAATTATAAATTATCATTTTAGAAAGTGAAAATTTAACTGAAATACATTATAAAATGTCTAAATTTTCAGCTAAAATCAAAAGAAATGTAAGCAAAATGGTCACAATATATAGAAAAAGAAAGTGTCAGCTTAACTGATGACAGGTGGATATGTGTTAAGGATTCAAGCAAACAAGGTACCTGTTTTCCATCTGTTGCATTTGTCTCCTTTTCATTATTGGGAAGTCATTAAATTAATGAAATGTTAATCATGATCTCAGAAAGCATTTTCATATTGAAAATGCCAATAGCATTGTATATTAACATATACAGTGTGGATTTTCAAAGAAATTAGAGAAACACCAAGGTGAAAGAAACAAAGATGAGGATATTAGTCTGAATGAATTACTGGGTTGCAACTATACATTTTTTTTTTTACCTCTTCATAATTGCGATATAATAAAAGAATGATTTTTTTTTAAAAATAAACAATAAAAAGATATATTAAAACTGTTTATTATACATATAAATAAAATGTTTTTTTTAGTTTATATGGTAAGAGAAAAGCAAATATAAAACTGGATCAAGCTGAATTAATTTTTTAAAAGAATAAAAAAAATATTGCTTACAAGAAAGGAGTAACCCTGTTTAAATTCCTTGAAGTATTTAAATATTTTCTTGCTTTATAGATATTACTCTAAATAACAAAATGAAGAACAAAAGGACAGTCTTGTTTTCATTTGAATCAAATGATCTGTTGAAGCCTTTCAAGTAATATGATTTCAATATAAAGAAAATTAATCGACCTTGAATGCCAAAACTTCAAAATCGGTGTTTCACCTCCTGACAATAATCAGTGAATTTTCTATTCAAAGCCTCAAAAGCTTTTAAAAATCCCAAGAAACAACTCTAAACAATTGTAACAAATTCATCAGAAAGAACTCCTCTAAATAGTCCAGTCAAAATGTGGTGTTTGAAATCTTACAACATTATGAAAACTTACATATACATTTCAGCATCTTCAATGATCAGAATCAAATAAATTTTTCAGATACAACCAAGTTAGGTGTTTTGTAATTAAAAGATTAGAATAGTTTTTAGAAAATACTTTAGTCATTTTTCCAATAAAAAATATTAAAACACCTAATTAAATGTTTTACTAAGCAACAAAACTCGTCTTGATAACAGTTCTACCGTTTTAAAAGCACGCTAAAATGAAGGTAATTAGCATTCCAATGACGTTAGCCAGAAATAAACGCAAGTATTGTTATTCTCAATTGGAAGCATTTTTTCTCAAATGCAAGAAACAAAGATTTTATCAGAGGTACAAAATTTAACTAAAGCAATAAAAACAGTCATAATAAAAAGAAACAAGGTAGTTAAAATAATAGCAGTGTCAAGGGAGAAATTGTCCTTTTGACACTGTTTTTTTTACAGACACAAAGGTTAAAGATTGCCAAAATTTCTGAGATGTCACATAGGTCAGAAGCTGTCAATGACATCATCATTTACCTGGAAATTCTTCTCTTGTGTATATCTTAATAGTATCTGCTTGCAAATTATTCTTTTGTGCAGACCTTATCACTAATATTTGATAAAAGGTTAACAAGCCAGAACCCAAAGAAAAGCTTACAATTATAGGTAACCTGAATGATAATAATTTAGTTTGTTAAGAGAGAATTGGCACATCATTTTTATCAATTCATCTCCAGAGAGAACATTTGTCACAGAATAAGATTTTAATATTTATACCAAATTCATTGAAAGTTCCAATTATGAAAAAGTAAAAGAAAGTTGGTTATATGTACACCATTCTTTGAGAATACAAAACTTGAACAATTCCAATTTATCATTCCCATTACAAAAGGTAATTCAATCAGATAAAATATTGTGCAAATTCTTTTATTGATGATGAATATGACACTCTATAAAACATAGAAATTAGAAAAAATTTTTTTTCCTGAATGAAAAACAATGATGTTAGCCTTTATCAAAAAGGGAAAAAAAAATTATGTTTGGTTTGTCAAATTAACTTTAAAAATATAGCAAATGCAGCTGCTGATATCCTTATCCAAAGGAACTTTTTATTGTAAGTTAGAATCTCACACCAAACATCTTTCTGTGAACGTAACCCAAATCTAATCTCGAAACATCAATCTCAACATTTTCAAATCTATTTGACAAAATGCTGGACAGAGCTGATGATTTTATTTTTAAACAAGTCTACCCATTTTAACTACCACAAACTGACCTTTCACTGTTTATTGACTAAAACTTAACATTCTATGATCTTTTTTGTAATGTGATATACAAAATTGGCATCAAATTAAATGTATTTAGAAAGAGCTAAATATTATATTTTCTAAGACCAGGACTGAATCATGCATTGTTCAAAAGTTCTATAAAAAAAAAAAAAGAAAAAAGAAAAAAAAAAAAATTGTTTTTCTCCACAAAACCAAAAAAATATTAAAAAAATAATCTTTTAGCATCTCACAAAATATTCTGTAAAGTCTGATAGAATTCTTTTAATTCTTATCTTTTTTTTTTTACGAAAATTTAGCCAATCAAAAGTGAAGAAATTCCAACACCAAATCTTATCACAGTCTTAGGCAAGCCAGGATCTTCAAAAGACAGACCAACATTTGAGACAGAAGAGGATAAAGAAAGATTAATGTAGATTAAAATTCACTTATCTTTATTAACAACATGACAATGCATCTACTGGGACAAGAAGTACAAATGATAGGGTCTCCCTGAGAGTGAGGGTCAAGGGAGATCACTACATAAACAACCAACCAACCAGGAAATACTACAAAACACTCTCACCATACCATATGAGAATGATTAAAAATATAAGAGACAAAGA
Organism: Acanthosepion pharaonis; assembly: GCA_903632075.3. Classification (NCBI taxonomy): domain Eukaryota; kingdom Metazoa; phylum Mollusca; class Cephalopoda; order Sepiida; family Sepiidae; genus Acanthosepion; species Acanthosepion pharaonis. Next base: position 4,133,981 of record CAHIKZ030004486.1, read on the forward strand.
TATATAAATGCTATTGAATGATCATGAAAAACTCCATTTTACACAAGCATCAACAATAGAAATCAATCTGAGAGAAAGATTCAGCCACAAGAATCCAAACTACTACAAGGATTAGTGCCAGAAAAAAAAAAGTTAGTAGCTAAAAAATTTTGGTTAAATTCTTTTGTGAAACAGTATCAGTAGAAACATCGACAAAGTTTCAATGAACAGAATCAAAGAACGATACAACTTTCAAAGGCAGGGAAATTTATATTTGGAAAAAAAAAAAAAAAAAAAAAAAGGATTGTGTGTTTTATATACATATATATAAGAGCTGAATATTGTGTTCAAGTATGAAACAGACTGTTGCCACTTGGTGTTGACCTTAATGTCCATTTTATTTATATATATATATATATATATATATATATATATATATATCGATCTGTATTTGGGCAGCATCCTTTTTTTTCATACATCTTTAATTGAAAATGGCTGACAAGGAAGGTTTAATTAATCTTTTACTGAGTTTTTCCAGCAATCTGACATTTTTCCATTTTTACAGGGATTAAAAAATAAAGGACCTGACTACAGAAAGATATATATATATATATATATATATATATATACACACACACACATACAAAGGATGGAAAACCGCATGTCTCTTTGTTGAGAATTTAGGTAAATAAATATATTTTCATTGACAAAAACAAATTTTGAAATAATTTTTATCTATCGCTAAGAAGGTCAAAATGAGAAGGTGATCTGGTTTATGTTTTCGTTGGACAAGTAGGTCCAGGAGAGGTGTCAGTGAATTGAAATTAATGAGAATAAACCATGCCCATTCTCCTACACATGTTAAAAATTAGATTTGTCACAAAGACAGTTATGCCAGCCATGAGAAGTGGGCCGAGTTAGAATACCAAGAATGAAAGGGCAGAATTTAGCCCTGTCTGTGCAGAATAGAGGTGTGAGATTTGAAGTGAAGTAGGTTGGAGTTAAGGGAAGAGCAATCCCTGTGACAACTCCCAAGAAAAGTGGAAAATTCTCCAAATTTGGAAAGTTGATTAAGCAAAAATAGGGAACAAAGAAAACCTTTACTGGAATTAATGAAATTTGGCAAAACATCAAATCCCCAAAAGCCAGTTTTGGTGCCCAAGTGCATATAAGCAGATGACTTTAGGGAGCTCAGAGACTTTGGGCTGAATTTCAATGCCTCTGAAATACATGTCGGCTGCCAACAGATTTCCTGATTCAAGACTTTGAACCCAGCCCCTCCAGAAGTTTAGAAAACGCCCAGTGTCACTATAGAGATTGATGCATGAAGAGTTAATTTTTGTTGTTCCAAGCGCTGTATAAACTAACTGAAGATTAACCCTACAATTCTCTCATTTTATTTTTCACAATGAAGCTATTTTTTTTTCCTTAATATAGAACCCGCCACAGCTTGAACCAGAACTGCAAGACAACAACCTTCAATTTTCCACTGTTCTGAGATCAATAACACAGCATGGGCAGAATTGGCGTGGATTGAAGTGGCCAGCAACCAACAACCAGCTTGGACCATCATCAGCATTGACCAGCACAGAGTTAGCCCAGTGGTTACATCATTCCAAGACCCTGAGGACCAGACCACTAAAACATGGTTACACCACCAGGTCTAGGCAGCAACAAAATAATATAATATTAGGCAGTAATGTATCATTTTACAATCTGATCTAGTTGAGAACTGTGGAAAAATTTTGGCAATTTTCTGATTCAAATGTCCCAGAAAAAGAAAAATGCAAATATATAGCAACAAGAGATAGCTTAAATCTTAGAATAAGAAAATTTTAAAAATAGATTAATTATGGTAAATTCAGACTGTCAAGATTATTCTTTGATTAGCAACATCTCTTGTTATCGTGATAAGATATAATGATGTTAAAATACTAAAATGTCAGTTAAAATGGATACTAGTATCATTAAATATTTTTAAAGGTCCAATATTTTAGGAAAAGCTGTTTTTGTTAAGAGACAAATTTTAATATGTGAAAAACATTTTGCAAAAGAAAAAAAAAAAAAAAGGTCAAATTTCAGAGATTAAGAATAAAATCCTCCATCCAAGCACAAGAGTAACATAACCTTGTAAAGAGCCCAAAATAAACCAACGACTATATTAAACTGTAAATTTTCTAAACAAACCAGAAGAAACAGCTCAAGAGAAAACAAAAACTCAATATAAAAAGCATTAAGCTTTTTAAAGAAAAATACTTTTCATGATACAGATCCTATAAAATCAATATTAATATAAAATATTAAATATAAAAACGGCTTGCTTTAAAATATTTTCTTCCAAAATAATGAATATATATATTAGTAGTAATCCATTTAAAAGCTAGCAGATATATAGTCAAAGAAGTCCTAACAAGAGATATGCATTCCTTAAATAGGTAATTGTTTTGTTTTACGGCATATCAACCTCAATGGGTAATTCAATGCCGACAAGATTTTTATTGCTGGCAATATATTTTTTTTTTTCAAATGTATTGCTGGTAAAAATTTTTTCTTTCAAAAAATCTATTTCTGGTAATATTTTTTCTTCAAAAATGTATTGCTTGTAATATTTTTTTCAAAAAAATATAGCTGGTAATATCTTTTTTCAAAAATGCATTGCTGGTAATAATTTTTTTTCCAAAAACTTATTGCTGGTAATAATTTTTTTTCCAAAAACTTATTGCTGGTAATAACTTTTTTTACAAAGTATTTCTGGTATTAAAACCTATTTTTACACTTTCATATTGTTTCGAACCCAGTTTGGAGGTTAACTATTTTGCCCATAGCTGGGATCCAAACAGGGTGGACCTGGGAACACCAGCAAAGTAGTAACTTCTGATGAAAAAAGGAATACAGGTTTGATTCCTGTCGGGACTGGCAATTTTTCTTTAGAACTTCTTGATCTAGGGCAATGGATATTAATTTCACTGTTTAAAAATATAAAAAACAGGGATGTCAATTCAAACATGTGAACCCACTAAAATAATGTTTATAGTTTTTATATATATATATATATATATATATATATATATATATATATATATATATATATTTTGTGGATATCTATGTTTGAGTTGATGCTCCATTTTGTGTGTGGGGGGAAGTAACAAAATGAATCACATTTAATGTATTGTGTATTCAAGAAAATTAAGAAAATGAACTCTCCAGTACGGTTGGAATCTGTGTCCCACTTTGTAGGAAAAAAACACCATCTAATTTAGTGCTTTACACTGCTCAGCCACAGTAAGCATCACGACCCAGCAAGCTTCAGTTATCCTCTTTTGAAGACTACACATCCTCAAGTTCAGAAAGTTCATATCTGCTCATTATTTTTTGTAACTAAAACATAAACAGAGTAATTTCAAAAGAATCAATGCAATTTTACTCAACATTTTTTCACCTGTGTCATTTTTTATATATTTGATTTGAACTGTTAAAAAAGACTATGGGAGTCATTTTTTAAAAGACATCCACAATATGGTATGAATCAAGTAATTAGTCCAATATGCCTCAAGATGCAGACTGAATCTTAAAAAGAAAGATGAGAAATACATTTAGAATAAATGTTAGTAATAAAAGTGCAAGATATAAAAAACAACCAGAAGAAGAAAAGTTGAACATTAATCTGTAGAAATATAAACAATATTTATCTATAATAAACAAATATATTAATAACCTACCCAGAGCCTTGACAAGTTCCTTCACAGAAAAACCTTGAAGTTCCGAAGTAATACACATTCCTTCTTTCTTCGTAGACTTCTGGGAGCCTGGAGTTGGCATGCTTCCATTTGTTTCGCATGTCTTTACGGATTTGGAAGGACCACCCTTAGTGCTTGCACTTGGACTTTTCCGAGGATAAGTGAGATCATTGTAGATCATGAAGGGGTTGCCTCCTTGCCGAGTTTCACTTCCCACGCTGCCTCCATGGCTGCTTACCAATGGGCCATTCGTCTGGTTAGGTGACCGGCTATACCATGATGGCCCAAAACTGGAACTACGTTCAGGAGTCTGTTGGGTGGGCTGGCCAAATACTGACGCATCATTACAAGAACCTGAAATAAAATTTCAATGTTTCAACATGATGTGGCCGTAAGCAGGATGGATGGATGTTGGATTTAACGGCATGTCAACTCCTATTTGGGTCATTTTATGCCGAAGCCTTATTAATTTATGAATTTAAGATGGTTATATTGTATAAAAGGTTGAAAGGCTGTTGGGTTTCATAATCTTCTGTATTTTTGGGGATTGCTTTCTCTTGTGATTGTTTCTGATTGTACATTTTCATATTTACATCCATACATGCATATTTATGTCTATAAACACATATACACATACATATACACTATTTGAAAGGGTTATATTTTATTGAGGATCTTTATTTCTTTGAGAAAAATGTATATTTTTTCTGTGTCTGTATTTTTGAAAATTTCTTTTAAACCTTTTCCATTGAGATATTTTTGTCTTATTTTAGTTATGATTTTGCATTTCAATAGAATATGTTTTATTGTGATTAGGCTTCCACATCTGCATTTTGGTGGATTTGTCTTTTTTAATATATAAGAATGGGTTAAGTATGTGTGTCCTATATGTGTTCTGGTTATGACGCCGTAAGCAGGATATTCAAAGTAATGCATAACATGGATGCAATTAAAGTTAATGAAGTATATATAAAAGTTAAAGAAGTTCAGACTGGAGCAGGAATTTTTGAACATTTTCTTTTTCTGTTAATCTGGAACTAAATAACCCAGCAAGCATTTCATAGGATGCTGGCATTTAGCCAACACTTCTGATCTACCATTTAACAGTTTGTCTGACTACAGCTATGATATTATTATTTTTATTCCATACATCGTCTACAAAATCTGTCATCATTCCTAGCACTACTTTTTATTAATTCCTACCCAATGGGCACTCAATGTATTTTACTTTAATATACCATACACAATTTGACAATGTGCTATTATTTATATAACATTCCATAAAAGGATATTTTGGGGCTAGCATATGTTTAAATAGCTTCTCATTTGGCTATTCAATTATAGTCACTCCATACACTATTTTTAATATACTAGTGCTTGATTTGTCTTTTACAGGTTATCAACCATTTGTGCATTATTTAAAACTGAAACATATTTTGAATTATAAGAATAGAGACAGATATGCAATATAATTGGCCCTGATCTGGCATCTCATCTGCATTCGCTCTCTCACAGATGTGCCATCACCTCTCTGTCTTTTTACAAATACTTTCATGGTAATTGCTCCGATGAGCTGCTTTCGCTGGTTCCCAGACTTCATGAGTTCAAGCGCCCTATAAGGCCGGCATCCCGCTCTCACCCCTTCACTGTCGAAACTCCTAAGTGTAGCCGTCTCTTCTACTCCAATAGCTTCATGTCTCGTACCTCTCGTCTGTGGAACTCCCTTCCCTATTCCTGTTTCCCTGATAGCTATAATCTCCAACTATTCAGATGTAATGTCAATCAACATCTCCAGTTGCCTTGATCTATCCACTATCCTTCTCTTCATCCTTTCCTCTATCATTCCTACCTGCTCTCGCACCAAATCCTCTGTAACCCCTTGCGTGCTAGTGGCTTCCCACCTTACTAGGGTGAAATGAAAAAAAAAAAAAAATTCTTTTTTCTTTTTTAGATAGCAAGGATTATTCTAGGTACAGATCTTACCATTTAACCCATAAATGGGGGACTTGCATGAAGAACTGCAGATATAACTGTGTTAACTGGTAAGCCACGATGTTATTTAATTAATATTATATATCTTACACATAAAAAGCTGATATTTATAAAATAGTGTTCAATATAATACAACAGAGCTATAAATTATATATTAATAAATATACATTTTTTTTCCTCATTGCTAGCACAATGCAATCTTCCAGTGCTAAATTGAGACTAACCATTACATAATTTAAATATGTTAAATATATCAGATTATTATAATGGTGGGGTAGTCCATATTTTATACGGGGATTGTTGTTACAAAAACAAAACTTTTTGTATTTAAAATAAACATCTCAATTCAGTACCTGAAGATTGTATTGTGCTTGAAACTCAGAGCCAGGCTACTGGTGAGGAAAAAAATGTATATTTATTAATATGTGTGTGCATGAGAGAGAGAGAGCTTACACAGACAACATTTTCCAATATATAAGGTGCATTTCCATAAAAACAGAAAAAAAATCTTCCAAAACTCACCCTATGTTACCACTGAAACATATTTGATTAGCCTAGAATGACATATATATGATTATAAATTAAGACCTGATGATTACATCTAAACATAAAATAAACTGTTGCCATCCTGTATTGATACCTATGTCCACACTACGTATATAATTGTCTATGACACAACACTCACCATTTGCCTCTGCCTACCCTGATGATGACTTAAGAAAGTCAAAAGTTTAAGCCATATTTCTTCCGAAATGAACTTTTGGAAAATTTCTGCAAAAATTTTCCCCTTGTCTGAGAAAGATAATTTATAATTTGGAAAAGTTGATCAGTAAAATTAATTGACACAAAATGTCAACATAAAAACAAATTCAATTTCCACAATATAGGTTTAACTTAATTACTTACTATATTTCCATAATATTCATTCCCCCTCTAACTCTTCAAAGCTTGAATGTATAACTAATTTTAATATCTATATTCTCCCCTCTATAAACTCTTTACACTATATTATAATTTATAAACTTTCTCCTACTCTCTTTCCATTAATCCCTTACATAGCTTTATCTATATATTTTAAAGTTATTTTTAAACCCCTTTTTATTCCTATTTTAAATTCATATTTCATTCTTGATATAACCCCAAATTTATGTCATAAGATAAATATTCGGGTTTTATTTTATAAAACTTTTTCCCTTTAAGACAAATACCTTCCACCCTCCCCTGACCCGTTTCATGCCTTTCAACGGACTGAAACAATGAAATGGATAAATTCTGTACTAGTTTTTCAACCTTTTTTTTTTTTTAGCTTTCACAGTTAAATTTCTATTTTTGACACAAACAGTCCACACTTCGGTTGATAAGACAGACGACCGATATCTTCGTCTGTGTGATTTTAGATTTTATTGTGTATATATATATATATATATATATATATATATATATATATATAGTGTGTTGACTGTCACTTCTTTTCAGAAGACCATCTCTTGGTAGCTTTCTTTTTTTGTGCTTTTCATTCAAAATTTTATTATTTTCATCATTTATACCCAAGCTAATGCTTTGCTATGGGCCTATAAGTGATTCTTAAGGCCAGCTCCACTTTTACAACCTCTCTTACACATGTGGCAAACAAAGTTTGTCTGTGCTACCTATGTTGGAAACTTGCCTGTCCCTGTGTACAATCATGTGATGTTTGTGTCCCGCAAGAGACTTACAAACCTACATACATACATCTGTCTACATTTCTGAGATGAGGTATTGTAACTATTTACACTATTTACATTGTTCAGACTGTTGTTCACATCTTTATTACCATATTCACGATGTTTCGGCCATTGTATGCTCTGACCTTCTTCAGGATCTGTCTATATTTCTGAGATGAGGTATTGTAACTATTTTACATCATTCAGACTGTTGTCCTCATCTTTATTGTCATATTCACAATGTTTCAGGTGTTGTATGCTCTGGCCTTCTTCAGATGATATATGTTGGAATTTCAAACTGAACCCTTTATTTTATCCACTGGGGTAGATCATTCTATATCCATGTGCCACGCCTTTTCTGGATATCTCAGTTTCAGTTATATTACTCTCCAAGCATTTTTTGTTCATCTCTGCTGTGGCAAGGTATTGAACTCACAATGCTATTATCCACTAAAAAAGCATTGGTTGTAGTAATCCAGTGACTTGACCCAAAGAGTCGTAAACTACTAGAGAGAAATAACTGAATATCCAGAAAAGGCATTGCACCTGGGACAAGAACAATCTACTCAAGTGGATCAAATAAAAGGTTCGGTTCGAAACTCCAATTTACAATAGCCAACTGTAATGTATGTAAAAGGAAAAGTATCTCTAACTTACTGGCTGGGCCAAATGAGAACATTCGAGCAGGCCAACTTGAGCTGTGTCCAAAGCCTGAAAAAAATCAAGAGAACATTCTTCAGAATAAAGAAAAAAACATTTGTAGCAAAATGCAAGTTCACTTTTTTTTTTTTTTTTTTTTTAACACTTTTGTAATGTCAATAAGCAATCATTGTCACTTTCATAATGCTTGTTGTAGTAGAGACTTTATAATCACAGATGCAACTTATAGTACACCACTGAACAATACTAGTGTCAGATGCCTTCAAATAGCACTCACACTTTTAGTACTTGCTTGATAATACTCGCTGAAACAGTAATCCATATAGTGATCTGAATATAGAAATAGTATAGTGAATATAGTAGAGAATAGTGGTCTATATAGTAATAGAGGATAGAGTAGAAACAGTGATCTATCTAGGCCAGGTTAGCATGACACATTCCAATATCTACATATAGTTTTACTTGAATAAAAATTATAAGGAAACAACTACTAGTAATAAAATACAACAAAGCTTTTATTCAACCAAACTCTAGCTGGGTGTTTTTTGGGGTTTTTTTTTCTTCAGGGAAGAGTTGATTCCCTTTATTATCTGTGAACTACTAAGACTTCTTGTGAAAGATACTGTAGTAGTTACCTATTGTGTTCTCTATGGTTTGTCATTCTTTTAGACTGGCTGCCATCCAAGGCTAAGGTGTGCAGTCTACTATTTAACCTATAGCTATGGGGATAAGACAAATTCATACTTTTCCCCAAGGGCATTTTTGCAAAAGTGAATACAGCAGAATTTGAACTTGGTTTCCCAATTCCATTTTCCATACCTGTAATTACTCTGCCACCTAGACTTACATAGATATTGGAATGAAATGGAACAATTCCAACTATGATCAACACATGAGTTTCAGACTCTCTGTATACAGAATTACCAAAACATTTCTTCACTGATAAAGAAGAGACTTGAGACAACAGAAATGTAGTTCTACAGAAAGATGATGAGAATACTATGAACTGAACATGTGAGTAACAACAAAGTTTTAGAAAAAACAGAAATAAAAATGTGTTTATAAAGGATGTTTCAATAACTTGGACCAAATTTAAATGTGAATTAAATTTAAGCATCTAATGATTTGATTCTTTTTCTTTCAGATTTAACAACCTAAGTTTTTGGCAATTTCAACCATGGAAAGATTAACAATCAAACAATGTGTTAAAGCTATCAAAGCCTATTATGAAAATGGACATTCAGACAGAAATTTTGCGCACTTCGTGATTTTTTTTGGTCAACATAATTGACCAACCGAGAGTGCAATTGACACATAATGAGGAAAGAAGGCTTGGAAAATTTGACACTTGCATTACATGCTGAAAGCAAAAGGGACAGAGGAAAGCATCTTGTGTAAATGAATGACATAACAGGCTGTAAGAAGGATGGTGAAAAGGCAAACGGTAAAAAAGGTAGGAAGTTGTGTAGCACCGTGATCACGCATGTTCTGAAGGGACACTGCACATAGATCAGTGTTTCTCAACCGGGGTTCCTGGAACCCTAAGGTTCTGTAAAAGGTTCCCAAAGGTTCCATAAGAACAGGTGAGATAAACTAATGCACTTATGACTTTTTATTTAATTTCATATACGTAATATTACTAAACACAGACAATATATTCTTGGTTATTGTAATCTAGACATCATCCTATCTAACCTATTATGTTATTAAAAAATATAACAATCATTGGGAGTATATTTAGTGATGTCTGTATGGCACCAGTGTGAAACCACCTTCACTAATCAGTGCCCACTCAACAAACAGGACCTGTACTAGTTATTTTTTTTTTTTTTTATAGAAATACCTAATTTATGCAGGGATTCCTTGAGACATGTAATTTATTTTAAGTGTTATGCAAGGGTAAAAAGGTTGAGAAATGCCAACATAGATGATGACGAAGCATTTATGTAAGGCTCACATTTCAACATCTAGGAAGAAATAATTTGTACCCAGAAGTTGAGATGCCATTTTAGGCTATAATTTTTTTTTTTATCCCTCTACTGAGGCCAAATTTTAGTTTAGCCCACTATTCAAGCAATAAATTAATCTAGGCAAGAAATCTTACAAAACCAACCTACCATCACTCTTCTGTCCAAACATTGGCAGAGTGTTGTACTGGGCCATTGAAAAGTCAAATCCTTTGGCTGAATTTGTAGGAAAAGTGTTGAAAGAAAATGGGTTTCTCCTGCCAAATCCGTCACTGAATCCCATGTTGGCTTCATGCTCCAAATAAATAATGTCCTCTCTGTCTCGAGCAAGAGACCACGCTTCTCCTTCAGTCAAGTCACAATAGTGGGAAATACTTTCGGCATCTAGCTTCACCCAAGTGCCATCATGATTGGTTGTCTACAAAGGTCAAAAGAGAGCAACAAAAACATTAGCACCAATCAGAGAAAAAAAAAAGATTCTAACATTAAACCATTAATCATTAACATTAATCTTTTGTTCTTTAGAATTTACACAAAAATATTAAACACTATTTGTCAGATTGTATATGTGCAAGAATAATTTAATATTTACAAAATTCTAATCACTAATTCTATTAAAACTAATGCAATATTTATCCTTTACCAATTTATAAATAAAATAAAAGAAAACGATTTTTTATTCATAAATTTAAAAACATTTACTAAATTACTGAAATATGTGAACTCTAAGGAAATCCTTATTATTTGCCATTTTAAAAAGTTGGAATCAAATGGCAATAAGCATTCCGATAAATAATATAAATAAACAATAAAATAAATAAATGTACATTTTTCAACAAACATAATTTCATATTAAAATTTCGCATACACAAAAGAAAAGAACTTTATCAACACACACAGATACAAATAAAAACTATTTGAAATTTGGATCATCAGAGGACCGACAATATTTCAGGTTTTATTTTGTAATTATAATTATAATGTAATTATGCCACTCTATGAATATTTTAAAACATAAATTAATTTGTGAAAGTGTTTCATCTTATTTTTCCACAATTTTATTCCTCTACAAAATTTGGTGAGCTTCTCCAAAGGTTTAACAAGAAGTTGTGCCAAATAAAGACAGAATTATTTTGTAATCATCTCTCTTGAAGTAATCATCACAGAAGATGACAGGAATTTGTATGACTTGGAAAAAAAATTCTAGCAATCAAAGAAATGCTAAACAAAATGACTTACATCTTCTGTGGCTGTAAGCTGGCTGCCCAGAACTAGCATTCCAACAGGTGTGGCTTTCTTGCTCGGTCGACACCGGATATTATGACCAGAAGAACCACACTTGATAACGTGATAACATCCTGGTCCACCCACTGAATAAAAATCATTGTATTATAAAAAATATCATTGTAAAAAAATAAATAAAATCATAAAAAATTACTAAATCTGTGGGTTAGTGCAAACTTTTATTAGGACTTTAAAAACAGCCATCTTAAAAGTATTTATAAATATATACAAAAATATGTAAAGCAAAAAAAAAAAAAAGCAAAGATAAGAAAAAATACTTACTATGAAGTGGTGGATTGAAAGCTCAATTAAGGACAATATATATATATATATATATATATATATATATATATATATATATATATGTTGATAAAATGTAGAAAGTATTGTTCCTACTATACAGGGTATATCAAAAATAATTTTACAAACTTTTGGAGTAAGTTCCTCACACCAAAACAAGAACAAAAGTTCATATAAACACATGTCTGCAAATCCTTCATTTTTGAATTAAGTTTAAAGAAAATTTATGGTAGATGGCGCTGTGCTACCATGTAGACTAGGTTACATTTGTCATTCATGTACACTTGAGGCTAGACTGTCTTCAATGTTTAACGTGTGTAGTAGTGAGTTAAATGAGAAGTGTTCCATTTATAATTGTGCAGGATATTCATATCATGAGAAGGCAGATATAATTTTACATACAACCATGAGGCTGCATGGCTGTATCAGATTGCGTTTCCAGACCGAAGACAGCCGAGTCATCCAACCTTTGCTGCTGTTGTCATGTTGCTGAGACAAGATCTGTGGTATCATAAATTATGAATCGAGGATAACTGAGGTCAACTCAGACACCTGACCACAAAAAACACATTCTACTGACTGTTGAAGACAATCCAGGTATCAGCACACATCAAGTGGCCCTAGTATGTTGTACATAGTACTGCATGGAGGGTACTTCAAGAGCAGCTCCTGTAGCCATATCATTTGCAACGTGTGCAGGGTCTTTCTCCCTCTGATCACTTACCCCAGGAGAACTCTTGCCAATGGATTATTGCTGTTATGGAGTGATTTCACAGTGGAGGCTTGTATTTGTACTAAGTCAGTCCTAAAATAGGTTCGACGTACAAAACGTTAGGAACTTCATATAATAGGTACGACGCAGAGAAATCTAGTCATGGTTGCTGATACTTTTAGTATCCGACTAACGGTCGTCCGGCATCGACTGACTGAACAACTCACTGAGCGACTCCTACTACTCCTACTTATTATAGGTGGGAGAGTGTATTAACTATAGAATAGGTGTGTTCCACTATAACAATTGCACAAACTCCCAATCAGCTGTTTGACTCTTCAAACTTGTTTACAGATGAGGCAACATTTGGAAGAGATGGAATAACAAACTTATACAACCAACATTTGTGCAATACAGGCTAAGACATCAACATCAGTTTATGATTAATGTGTGGACTGGAATTGTAGGCAACTGTCTAGTAGGTCCATATGTTCTCCCAGCATGTCTGATAGGAACTGTCTATAGGGACTTTATTTTGAACACACTTCCAAAACTGCTAGAAGAGCTACTCCTGCTAGTATGAAGACACATGTGGTTCATGCATGATGGGGCTCCAGCACATTTTAGTCACACTGTTCGTAATACACTGACATCTAGATGGATAGATAGGAGAGAACCAGTTCCATAGCCCACACGTTCACCCAACATCAATCCTTTTGATTTTTATCTGTGGGGTGACCTAAAACAATTATTTTATGCAACAGACATTAATAATGCAAGATGATACATCAACGTGTCATGGGGGTCCTGTGAAACTATTCAACACCATGTGGGAGTATTTCAAATGATCCAATGGGTGCATGCATGTGTAGAAGCAAGCAGAGGACATTTTGAATATTCATCATGAGTTGCTGTGTTGTGATACAATGATGGCCTTTTGGACATATGTTTATATGGACATTTTACCTTGTTTTGGTGTCAAGAACCCACCCCAAAAGTTTATAAAAAATATTTTTGGATTGTATCTTGGATTGTACATTTAACAACATCTACAGTAAACTTAAAACTTAACTAAAAAATGAGGAGTTTTGTCCATATTTTGGTGTGAGGAACCCAGCCCCAAAGTTTGTAAAAATATTTTTGACACACCTTGTATATAGTTTAGTGAGTATGATTAATTTTTATATACAAGGTTGAGGTTTCTAGTAGGCTAATGTTTACCCAGATGTCATAGACCAGAGGTCAGCAACCTTCTGCTATGTACCAACTTAGGGTTTTAAAATCACTCAGTGTGCCAACAGCATACATATTTTTATACAAGTCAGGGTTAATATACCTGTTCTACAATATATTATATATATTATTATTCTTTGCATTGTAGTAGTTATTGGTTCAGATTTTGTGATATCATTTGTGGCTGTGTGCCATTGGAAATTGCTTGCAGTAGGTTGTCAACCCCTGCCACAGACTACCAGTGATATTAAATGTCATTGGGAGAGGAATTTATATGTAAATTTGAGGTATCTAGTAGGCTACTGCTTATCTAGACATTGTAGACCAGCAAAACTTGGACTCTGTACCTAACTCCATCATGGAAGTCCCCACCCCTTAACAAATGTTCCAGTTACAAACTTGAAAAGATGGAAAGAAACCAGTTAGTAAATTTGATTTTTTAAATTAATTTTTAGCTTCCATAAATAATCTATGGGAGGTGGGGTCCAAAGTTTTATTAGGGCTTTAAAAGCAAAGATTTTCAAAGTATATATATATATATGAAAATATATAAAGCAAAGTGTGGGATGGCGTAAAGATAAAGAAAATAAAAATTACTCACTGTAAAGTGGTAGAGTGAAAAATATAAAAAAAAAAGGATCTAACTGGTTATCACTCTTAATACTTTCAAGCCAATCAAGAACAAGATACAGTGAGGCTGTTAGATTTTTAATGTAGTGAGTCCCCAGGACCCACAGGTGGAGATTTGGGTGCACCCTTGGGTAATTCAATGGGTACTAACTAATGTTTCTTAAGTTTTGGTGTTAAGCTTCAGGGCTACAGACTCTTTTTTTTCTTCTTTTTTTGCCATCATTCCCAAATACAATTTTAATCATGTTAAATCACTTAAATTGACAAAACAATTTTTTTTTAATTAAATACATTCAAAACAAAAACCATATCTACACTTAATCACAGTTCAATTAAGAAACTATTTTTTTTTTTGAGAATTATGACAGAACAAAGTTTTAAATTGACACAACAAAAGTTGTTTTTTTTTTTCAATTGAATCAATAAATTTAAAACAAAAACAGTAGTATTAAAAAGCAATAGTTGGTAAACTTCAATAAGTTCAGGTGCATCAAATAAAAAAAAAAAAGAAAGAAAGTTTCTGGAGAGGCAACATTGATGAAAGATTTGTTTGTTTAGTGGTGTTGTGTAGGAACCTACCACCCCTCTTGAAGATGAACTCGTCTACAAACAAGGACGTTAAATAGTGGCATGTCAAAAGACAGAGTGTCGGAGAAGTTCTTGAGCTGAGTTACTTATAGACTACTCAGGCGATATCTGTACCAACTTACCAACCGAATAAACCCCATTTTATTGTTACATGTTATTTGGCGTTTGTCTTTATTAACCCCAAATTAACATCATAACAAGTGGCATATCAACTCCTTATGGGTCATTTGATGCTGAAATTTAATTTTCTTGGAAGTATTAGTAATTTCCTTTACTAAAATGTATTGCTGGAAATGTCTTTACTATGAAAATGTATTGCTAGTATTTTTACTATAAAAATGTATTTTTTATACTTTCATAGTGTTTTGGAAGTTCACAATTTGATCATAGCTGGGACCCTACCGCCACAGGTCAGGGTGAACCTGGGAACAACAGTATAGTTAATAGGTGGTTCCACACTCCTCGACACCTCCCATTCAGAGGCCTTGCTGCTGGATGTAGTTTATCATTATACCCAGGACGGACTGATGAAAGAAGGAAAGAGTACGTGGAAGAAAGGAGGAACTAGTAAGAAGTATGTGAAAGAATATTTGCAATGTAATGCGTGTGTGTGTGTATATATATATATATATATATATATATATATATATATATATATAAATAGATGTAATAAAGAAGAAAACCTTAAATATTCATTTCGAAATGAATATTTAAGGTTTTCTTCTTTATTATTATTATATGCTCTGTAGTCTACATTGGGCTCTCCCTGGATTAATATCCCCCTTGGAATTAATCCTACCAGTTATAAACTGGTTTTATATATATATATATATATATTAACCATTTCACTCCAAGCAAGGCAGGAATGCTACTATTATAAGGAGTTTACACAGAGTGAAAGTGAAAGAAAAAACTGGGTATAGGGTGAACCGAGGAAAGGATAAAAGCTGAACAGGATTCAAGAAGATAGAAGATGGCGATTGACATCGGATTTAAATTTTTGAAGATTGTAGTTCTACAGGTGGTAAGCGCAAGAAAAGAAAATGTTGGAGTAGAAGTGAGAGTTACATGTAACTAATTTGACAGTAAATCTGTTTGTACAAGTGTTTTCTTTTCTGGACACAAAGTCTGTAAAAATTTTACAAAAGTTCTGCATATCCGAGCACTTTCAGCTATTCTTTTAGCCATCATCAAGGGTGATTTTTCTTTTTTTAATAAATATGTGGGTTTTTATGTATGTATCTTAAGTTATAGGAATGTTTCATTTTCCAAACACGATCAGCACATTGTGGTCATGTTCATACTTATTGAGTGTTGGCTTTTCCTTTTTTATTATTAGGGCTGCCATTATTTTTAATTTTTTTCTTTGTTTTTTACATGTGGATGAGGCTATTATACTTTTATTTTTTACTAAGATGTTTTGGATGGAGACTGGTAGGATTTTGTGTATGTTTAAAAAAGTCCTAATGCAGTTATGGTCAGGTAGGTGTAATGTAAGTCACCTAGATAGGTATGTAGTAATGTAGGTACCTCCACGAGATCGCTAAAAAAAGAGCATAGCATGATGAAAAAGACGCCAAACTTGACGAAAACAAAATTTTATCGTCTAAATGTTTGTTATTATTAAGAGGAAAGATCAAAGTATTTTTGGAGTATTTTTTTCCATTTTTTAATCGTTCCTAGCACGTCCGAAATTTTCGTTAAAAATCTAGTTTTTTTGAGTCAGCAAAATTGACCATTTTTTTCCATTTTAAAAAATACTGGAAATCTGACTTTGAAACTTTTTTAAATATCAATTATCATTTTTTCAAAACTTATTTTAAGAAAATCAGAAATTATAATGTTTATTTAAAATATTTTGAACCAAACTTAACTTAGCTTTTGTGCCAAAAAAAGATGTAATTTGAAAATAAAACAAAGCAGGTCATAAACTTTCGCGTCTCTTGACATGTGATGAATGATATATTTACGAATTCCATGAGGCTAATTTGTTCTGGAAGGAGAAAAGTGAAATAATTTACATTTACGTGAACAAATTATTTACCCCATTATTTTTTAATCTAAAAACTTTCAATGGTCTAATTTTTTTTTTTTTTTGTACTTAGCTTTCACCTTTACGTTTATGATGCTTTATGGGAAATATATTCTAAAGAAATTAAAATAAAACTGTTAAGAGTGACATTAAATTTCATATTTCTTAAGAAAGGTATCTAATTAATTTATAGGTACCTTTCTTATGAAATTTTATCAGAATTGTATATAAAATACTATAATTTTATGTACATTTATTACATTCTACTGTTATTTGTATTTGCATTCATTTTATTATTAATTTTGATATTTCATTTATGGAAAAATGTCGTAACTGAGATTAATATAAAAATAAGATCATATAAATTTCATAAGATGATACTGATACTTGTAGGTACCCTTCTCAGTTGAAATTGAAAAATCAAATTAACTTCTCCACACGTGTTTAAGAAAAAGTAAAGGCCTTAACAGCGGAGAACAATGCTTAACTCAAATAACGCAACTTAATTATATTCTGGTTGGTCTTCCATATTTTATAATTACAGCTCGATTATAAGCACAAAATTACATTTCTTAATTACTGGGGATCTTCTGATTAGTCAAAATGATACAATTTACAATGCGCTAAAAAAAGATCTATCTCATAAGGACTTATGAAAGCCGATGCTGCTTTTTAACTAATTTTATAATATTTTAACAACTTAAATGTAAAATCTATTATAATTAATGAAATAACAAATAATTGTATTAAAAATTCATTTTCAAAAAAAAATTTTTTTGCTTTCAGAAAATATTGTCCATATTCATAAAAACATCTAAAAGCAAATAAAAGCATTTGAAATTAAATAATATCTTTGTTTTATTGAGTTTTGTATGTTACAATTCAGAGCTGATTTTCAGGTACTGCGGATCCAATTAAAAACAAAAAAAAACATGATTTGCATTCCTCAAAGCCCTGTGCTTTTAATTATTGTAATCACTAAAACCGATGCAATTGAATTTCTAGCGTTTTCATAAAATTAGTTATGGGGGGTAATAAATATTTAAAAAAATATTTCTACCATGACTTTCATAAAAAAACATATTTATAATAATTTCGATCATCTGTGAATAGTTCCTGAACGTTTCATTAACATCCGATAATTATTTTTATTTTTGCACGATTTTTCAAATTAATGTGTCATACCAAAAAAACATGCTAAAAATTGTCTGTTATTTACTAGTTCCGCTTGATACAAATAGAAACAAGGTTTTTTATTCAAAATTTAGAATGTTCTAAAAAGAAGGAAAATTTTTAAAAATAATTAAAAAAAACTTTGGTCTTTACTCTTAATAATAACATAAGCATTTAGACAATAAAATTTTGTTTTCGGCAAGGTTGGCGTCTTTTTCATCAAGCTATGCTCTTTTTTTAGCGATTTCGTGGAGGTACCTATATGTAACCAATGAAATTATTTATGAGTTTAGTTTGATCAGGAAAACAGTTCCTTAAGAGGCATTTGAACTCGTAAATAATGTTGGTTCTTTCTAGTTTTGAATTCATGGGTATGTTGTTAATAGGGTTAACAGTCTTAAATTTTTTGCAATAGATAATTTAATTTTCTTGTTCAGGTTGACTGTGGTTGTGTATTTGACATGTATTTAGCTTTTTATATATATATATATATATATATATATATATATATGTTGCTAATTGAGCCTAATAAGATCTATAGTCAGACCCAATCTTCCAGTAATCTTATAAAGTAGAACAACTGTCGCAATAGACTATTTTATTATTAATTATTTCTGTTAATCTCTTGTACCTAATTTATAAATTATACAATTTCATATATAATCCAATGTAATTAAATAATATATATATATATATATATATATATATATATACATACAGAATTCAGATCCATCCATGGCTACAGGTATGCACTAAGAATCTTGTGGATAAGAAGAGGAAACTATTTTGACCAAAATATTTCTCAATATGAAACTTGTTTGATTAATTCATTTTCTACGGCCCACCTATATATAAACTGAGCCCTCATTTTGTGGTCAAAGTACTTTCTATATATTTATATTCCAGAGACTGCAAATAAATCTAGAAGACTTACCTGTATAGCTAATCAGTATTTCACTGATTGATTGATTCGTTTTCTATAGCTTATCAACACTTTGCAGGTTATTTAAAGCCAGAAAATATTTTTAGATTGTAAGAATTTTTTTTGGAGATAATGGTTTAGCGATACAAGTTTTACTAATTAACCTATAGCAGGAGGGAAAAGAAGTGTCTTCATACCTTTCCCAAGAGTATTTGCATGTAAGTGAATATAACAAACCCAATGGGAATTGGAACACGGCTCTCCAATTAACAATTTTGTGGCCCTTTATCCATTACACAATCAGCAACATCCAAGCTTACAGCACCTGACATTCTTAAGTGGTCACCCATCAAGGTACGGATCAGGCTCAATGTTGCTTAAAATCTAGTTTCTATGTTAATCAAAAAATGAATACGTTGATATTTTCTTTTAAAATCAGCAGAAATCTGAAAAACCTTTTATAATCTTATGATTTATAATTTTTACATTTAGAAAATGATCAGGCATAACTTTATACATTATACTGGTTTGTTACATATAAGGGGGTGGGGAGAAGCAAGTTTGCACATAGATTGACATACCTTTTCGGGTTCTTGAGTCCTGAACAAACTCTGGTAATTTTCTCAGAAGTGTCTCCTTGATGATTTCATCAAGAATTGATTTTGGTTCTTCAATTGGTACCAGAAGAGTTTTGCCCAGATGCTGATTATATTGCAAGCACCATGCTTCTGTAAAACCGTTGACACACCACTCCTTGATACTATCCGTACTGAGTCTCACCCACACACCATCATCATTGTGAATCTGGATTTAAATAGAAACAGAGAAATTAAAATTTTCATTTTTAACATTGCACAATTTCTCTTTCAAAATGTTGACATCAATTCTGATATTTCTCTCTTTGACTTATTAAAATAAAACAACTAAGTATGTCATTACATAAAAGATGTCTTGTGTTCATATATTCTTTTATTTAAATTCATAGATATTTCACCAATGTATTTCTTTAGTTTTTTGGGGTCTTTTTTTACAGACTATGCAATAAATTCTTGCTTTAGGTTTTAGCTTGTTTTCTAAATTAAGTCTTATGCTTTTAAAGTAATTGTAACAAACTTTATATTAAGTTTAGATAAATACTTTTCAATTGTAGTTGTGATTGAGTTGGTTGCTAGTATTACATGTCTAGTTTTATGAAAACTATTTATATTATTGACTTTTCTAATTCTATGAATCATTTTTTTTTTGTTTGATTTGAATTGTAGCATATCAACATCTCTATGGGTTATTTAATGTTGAAATCTAAATATTCTGAATACAATTGAATGCCATCAACTACAGAAAAAATATTTTCTGTCATTTTGCTATAATTTTACTATAAAATGTATTGCTGGTCATTTTGCATTAAAAGTATTTTGTTGGTGATTTTTATTTATGTAAAAATTTATTGCTGATAATTTTTTTTGTATAAAAATGTACTTTCATAGTGTCTTATTTTGGGGTTCACTATTTGCTTATAGCTGGGTCCCTAAAAAGTGCTATCGCCACAAGTCAGGGTGGACCTGGGAACAACAGCAATTATTCGTATCTCGCCGAGGGTACAAATGATCGTATGTCCCAGATCTCGCCGAGGGTACCGAGGTATATTCATCGCAGCGTCGTATGTCCGTATCTCATGCGTATGTCCAGATCGATGTCCGTATCTCCGTATCTCAGACGTATGTCCAGATCTCAGACTCAGACGTATGTCCGTATCTCATCACGACTCTGAGAAACCAGACGTATGTCCGTATCTCAGATTACGTATGTCAGATCTCGTGAACAGATGTCCAGATTATCTCAGACACGTATGTCCGTATCTCAGACTCAGACGTATGTCCCAGATCTCGTACTCAGACGATGTCCGTATGTCCTGTGACGATTCAGTATCTCGCAGATCAGACAGATATGTCCGTATCTCGTACTCGTACGTATGTCCGTATCTCGTACTCGTACGTATGTCCGTATCTCGTACTCGTACGTATATTTGTATCCCATTGTAGACATTCATGGTAACAATCCAAGTCATGAGAAATGTCCTTATTGTTCCATTGTCTTTTTTTAAAGTGACAGTGATTAAAAAAACGAATTAAGTTACATGATTTTTTTTAAAAATAATAACCAAATTAAAATTTTAAACATATCCTAATGAAAAGATATTTTGAAATTAAATGACTATCAAGTTTGTTATTCCTTCATATTTATAATTTCAATAAAATATATGACAGTAACTTGTCTCATCAGACGAATCTCCCATCTATCACATCGATGAATTCATGCAAGGTTATGGACAGTCAAAACTAATGGTCACTATTCTACCAACCATCACCAAACAGTCACCAACACACAAGTTCTCTTTTTCAGGATTTACCTGATGCACTCTAGCAATAAGTCTTGTGAATATCTCTCTTTCAGGCTCCAAAGGCACTGAAGAATACATTGCCAAAGTACCTTGTGTCCAAGTTGTATCCAACAAAATATGAATGTGAGCTGCTCTAAAGCCTTATATACGTTGTCTGTATGTATTTGTACTCAGTGAAAACAGGCCAATCAGTAACAGCAGCATTAAGAATAGGAACTAGAAGAAATATCCTTAGAAATGGGTAGTGAAACGAGAACCGTCAACTCCTGTAAATTAAATAAAAGGTTTAGTTCAACATTTCCTTTGCCCAGATTGTCAGACACCTGAAGAAGGCCAGAAGGCACAACAGACAAAACATTGTGATAACAACAACAAAGATGAAGACAATAGTTCAGATGTAAATAGTTTAAATAAAAGAGAAACAGTTGAACACATTCTAATACATAAAAATTCTTCATTCACTCCAATTTTAATGTGAGTTGACAGAAATCTGATAAAAATAATTCAAATATGATCCAGGAGGGGAAAAATGTTAGGTGCAGTTATTTGAATTTTAATTAACATATAGCATGTGATGGAATTATTTTCTTTAATTTAATAATTGAGATGTTTTGTAAGTTAGTGAAACAAAATTTCTAAGACAGAAAAAAATTAAAACAGAACTGTCATTTTTTTTCTTAAGATTCTTATTAAAGGAAGAATTTTTTTTCTGAACTTTAGATTTTTATTAAAGGAAGAATAAAAAAAAGTTTAAAAAACTACATTTATTCCAAGCAACCAAAAAAACAAAGAAAAAAAAAACAACTTTTAAGAAAGTGACAATTAGAACAAAATTTAGACTTCTTTAGTTTAAAGAAAACCACGGATCCAGATGAGTGATGAGGATATTTTTAGAGGGGAAGGTTAGAAGACAAAAAAATTACCTCGTCAATAAAAGAAATGGTACCATCAGGTTTGATTGTTCCAATCTGTTCACTCTGTAATGATGGATTGATTCGGATACGGAGACCAGCACTATTTTTTCCAACAAATCGACGCATCTGAAAAAAAAAAAAAAAAAAAAAAAAAAAAAAAAAAAAAAAAATTAATTACAACACTGGATTGCATGAGGGTAGATCTGTGCGAAAAGGAAAGGGGGCAGGGAGTATTGGAAAAAAATTAAACCAAACCAGAAATGAATTGGTTGCATAAAAAAGTATCATTAACAAAAACATTATAGATTTATGATTATAAAAATAGAAACACAGTGATTTGATTCAACCTATTTTATGTCCACCTCTCTCAAACTAATGTAAATATCTTTACATTCAAAATACTTATCTATTAAGACATATTTCAGAAGAAAAATACATTACAAGCAAGTTCAAAGAAACTCAAAAAGGAAGAACAAGGAAAACAAAGCATAACACAGTGTTTCTTAACCTTTTTTAAGCAATGGCACACCTAAGAGCAAATGAAAATATTCTGGCATAGTTAGCAAAATTTGTAAAGCATATACATTTAAATGTTATGAAATAAAACCACAGATATTGAGCACTTTATCCCATAAATATAGCACACCTTAAAACTATATTTCTTTATATATATATATATATATATATATATATATATATATATATTATAATAATATTTTTTGTTTAAAATAATAAAAAAATTATTATAATATAAGCTCTACTTCTGTATGGAGCACTGTCTTCTTAAAAATAAAAAACAAAAAATACTAAGGAACCCCGGATTATGCACCCAACGTGTTCTTTTCTATTTGCTGCATATATATATATATATATATATGCCATGACAATATTTTGCAGTACACTAGTTATCGCTTTATACCAGTGGTATTAAATGTGTGTGCATGCAATAGAGTCAAAATTCGGGAGAAATAAACCGCAGAAATTCCTACCTTACTGCCAACCATGTTTGCCATGTAAAAGCTCAAGAGGAAAACTGAGTTTTGCAAATTGGCACTATTTTACACTGGTGCCACATGGCTACATACATAGTAACTTTCCAAGTGTAGCTTAGATGTGGCACAAGACTAAATGTATCGAGCACCCAGTGTGAATCGAACTCACTATTCAGTCGTAATTGTTCTAGCAAGACAAGCTTGTTAACTATTACACCACTTCGAGGTGACTCATGACTACATATATAAAGGAAAATAACATCCCCCTTTTGACATTCATTTGTATGTGAATGTCACACTTGTTTTGACTAAATCTTAAAGATTAAACAATTTGTTAATGGAGTGCTGATTCTTTTCCTATGTGCCATGTCCCTACAGGACATGGGTGATCATGGCTCACAACTTCCTGTCCTTTGTAGCTTAATAAAGTTTCTCATTTTGTTATCTCTCTTAATCCCTGTTCTGCCAACCATCTGCATAAGCTTGTTAGGAAAGTTATTTGCTGCCTTTCTCTGTCCCACAGGCCTTCAATATGTCTTGTGTGTGTCTAATTTTCCAAGACCTCTTTCCTCATTATATGCACTAGAAATTTTAACTCTTTCTGATGCAATATGTGCATCTTTCTTGTTTCTATTTTCTTTAAATTTTTGTCATTCTTAGTTGTTCAGTACCTAGATGGGTGACTACTTGTGAATACTAATCTTGGATGTGTGGGTGGTGTAATGGATAACAACTCAGAATTGGAAATCAGAGAGCTAAGTTCCAGTTCCAGTCAGGTTACTTACATGCAAATATCCTTGGGAATGGTATGAATCCACTCTTCTCCCTCCCAGCTATGGATTAATTAATAGACTTGTATCAGCATATCATTATTATCTCCAAAAACTTCTTATAGCTAAAAATATTTTCCGACTTTAAATAACTTGCAAAAGGTTGATAAGCCATAAAAAACAAATCAATCAATCACTACATAAGTTCAGTACTCTTTTCTTTGTTTCCAATGATACTTTAATACTTTGCTTAACTTTTGGAAGGCATCTTTCACTATACCAATGCACCTTATGATTTCAGTTTCACACTTTCCATCCTCTATTAAAACACTTACGAGTAGTTTCCTGATAGTGCTGATACAAGTTTTAATAATAATATACTTGGCATGAGAAAGAGATGGTTGAAATTTCTAGGGCATATAATGAGGAAAGAAGGCTTGGAAAATTTGACACTCACAGGATATACTGAAAGCCAGAGAGATGGGGAAAACAGCACATGGCCTACCTAATGAGCTTGTGTAAATGGATGGCAGAAGAGAGTTTAGGAGAGATAACAAACAAAACCTTAAGAGCTACAAAGGACGGGAAATTATGGAGAGCCATGACTGCCAATGTTCTGAGAGGGACACAACATCTAGAAGAAAAAGAAGACTAGTTTTTCTTTTATTATCATTGCATCGCAACTCTATAGCAATTTTTATATTTGTTTTTCTTCTGCGTGCCTCCAATCGGTTGTGAACTGGGGCAGGAATTGGCTGGTCAACTTTAATGCTTCAAAAACAAAACTGCTCTCTATTAATCACCACAGAGATCCTTCCTTGCCCTCCATTAGAATGTCTGACGCTCAACTTCACGAGAGCAACTCTCTGCGGCTGCTTGGTCTCACATTGACGGCTGACCTGAGATGGAACAAATACATTGAGTCAATTGCTTTGTCCACTGCAAGGAAAGTTGGCTCCCTGTTCTGTGCCAGGAAATTATTCTCTCCAGATCTACAAATCAACAATTCACCCTTGCATGGAGTATTGCTGCCATATATGGTCTGGAGCCCCTTCTGTTTGCTTCGGGGTTCTTTATAGGCTCCAGAGGCGGATATGCAATATAATTGGCCCTGCTCTGGCATCTCATCTACAGTCACTTTCTCACAGACGCGCCATTGCCTCTCTCTGTCTATTTTACAAATACTTTCATGGCAATTGTTCCCAGACTTCATGAGTTCAAGCGCCCTACAAGGCTGGCATCCCACTCTCACCCCTTCACTGTCGAAACTCCTAAATGTAGACATCTCTTCTACTCCAATAGCTTCATGTCTCGTACCTCTCGCCTGTGGAACTCCCTTCCCTATTCCAGTTTCTCTGAGAGCTATAATCTCCAGCTATTCAAATGTAATATCAATTGACATCTCCAGTTGCCTTGATCTATCCACTATCCTTCTCCTCATCCTTTCTTCTATCACTCCTATCTGATCTTGCTCCAAGTTTTCTGTAACCCCTTGCGTCCTAGTGGCTTCCCGCCTTGCCGCATAAAACGTTTAGAAAAAAAAAAAAATGTGTATGGGCAATCATAACTCGACAGAATACTTTGGCCTTTGTTGTAAAATTAATGTTATCAAAACATGACAGATCTCATGTATTCGCTTTATTAATTTTTTTTACACCAATTTTGGTGAATTTCATGGCTTTGACACAAATCATGTTGAATTACTCTGATTCCCTAAAACAAATATTACCAACATATCAAACACCTTCTGTAAACAATTGTTATCAACACCTGCCTTTGTGCTAACTGAATGTATTTACAACCTTTCTATTTGAAATAAAAGTTTTTTTTTTTTTTTAAGCTGTGTAAAAATTTTGGAAGATGTGTACTTGTGTATAATATGACCCCACTTTTTTGCCTTCAATTTTTGTTAAATTTTCTTATATCATACACAATAAAATACGGTAGTTCAAAATCTTTGTTGAATACTAACAGCAATGTATGTCAAAGCTAGAGACAAAACAAACTCTGTTTAGAACAAAATTGAGCAAATTTATATCTAACCTTTATCACTCTGTGATTTCATTTGCTGTACAAAAAGTTTATCCTGCCAGTGAAGGTGACTGATCCCTGAACAATAGTGTGTTTAAATTTCATAGTTGTGTTGTCATATCCTACTATGGCAACAGAAAACAACTTTAAGAGAAATTAACAATAAGCATATTGCAATTGAGAGCCCTTGAAAAAGAATGCAGTAGAAAGGGAACTAATATTAATAATGAAGAGTGCTAAAGGTTAAGTAAAGGACATACCTTGTTAGGCTGATGTGATTTCTTTGCAGCCTGTAATGGAGGAGTTACACCTTGCGGGGGTTCTTTTACTTCCACTTTAAATGTATCCCCTTCAAAGAAAAATGAAATCAATGATTGAAAATACCTCAAAGTAACAAACATCAATCATCTCAGAAACTCACAATAACCTTTTTTTATCAGACAAAATATCCTTCAACTCTTTACTTACTATTGTAAAAAAAAAAAAAAAAGAGCGACTAACATTATACATTGTATTAATAGATTTGATAGAGTGTAACTAGGTACTAAGATTATATTAATATGTTTGAAAAGACTCGTGTGTAAAGAGGTACTAAGATTATATATAGTATGAATAGGTACCATAATTCCCCATGTATAATACACATTTTTTTCTAAAAAATAATAAGCAAAATCAGGTGTGTATTATGCACAAAAAATCTTTAAAAAAATGCCATAAAATAAAATAAGAATTATCATAAAACTAAATTAGAATAATATTATTCTATGTTTAAAACCATTTTTTAATAAGAGTAGTAAACGCTGCCAGGAATTAAATTGGAGAGGTACAATTTATAGGGTTTGATTATCAAACAAGGGGGTGCGTATTATGCATGAGTAGAAGCGTTTTCCCACACTTCCAGCACAATTTTAGGTGTGCGTATTATGGATGAAGGTGTATTATACACCAGGAATTATGGTACTTAGTCTTTAATAGTAATACAGGGTGTGAGAGAAATACCTCCCACATAATGGTAAGTCACTAGTTAGATGAAGACATCATTATCACTAATGCCTTACCATTACTATTCTTGTACCAGACTAACACAAATCTTCAATGATTTTCATATTCTCAAAAGATTTCAGTCACTTTTCATAATGATTTCTTGATATACAAATCTCGTTCATCTTCAATTTCTCAACAAGCACAACATATGGATTTCATTAAAGAGGTTTGTTTTTTGGGGGTTTTTTCTCTATCCCCTTACCAGTATCAAAGCTATCAATTGTGACATAAATATTGTAAAATCCAACACTTCCAGGCGTCCAGTTGCAGTTGTACGAGCCATCATTGTTGGAACGGACCAGCATGTTTTCACTTGGGCGTGGGACTGCAGGGGCAGCATAGCGTAACTCCTCAAATGAGTAATTCTCATAAGCCTACAAAGAAAATAAATGAAAGGTTGTTTGTTTTGGGTTTTTTTAATCAACACACAATAATCTGGATATATTCTTAAATTTTACATTTTCTTGTATTAAATTTCACCCAATACAAGGTTTGAGAGCAATTCAAGGTAGAGGGTTACTAATAAATAGTAATGATAACATTAGCCATTTCTTTATAAGAAAACATTTGGCATTCATTGAGTAAACAGCCAGGTTAGTTTCAGTTGAAATTAATAAAATCTTTCTATTAAAACAATTTTTCATGCAAATAGTTTTCTCAAGTCCAGTAACTGTTATTGCTCTTTCCAATATTGGAAGATGGAGTGTTTCTTTTACTAATTTTCTATCTGGAGTAATATGGAATGTCAACATCTTAATTATGACATTATTTTCTCTTTGAGTTACATGCGAGATCCATTTTGGCTATTGCTGCCATTGAAAGACCACAAGCAATGTGGTTTATGTTATTTCATGTGAAATGAATGTAAGAATATGTGGTTGGAAGTGAAGATAAGGCGGATAGACAATAATTGAACTTCAACCGAAAAAGGTTAAGGACTGTTCAGGTATGCAGTCATGTGGAAGTCTGTTCCACAAAGTAGCAGTTCTTGATGGGGAAAAAGCTGTCTGAGTGAAACGTTGTCCTTACATTTGGAATATGAAGAAAATGAGGTTGACTCATGGAAGCAGCTGTAAAGGTCTGAACTAGTGGAACTGGAGCTTATCTGAACATTTGCTATGGAAATGGCATTAGTAGCGATGAGTTTGTGGATAAAGAGGCTGTAGAATTGGAAATAAGTCATCACCCACAAGGCTGTGAAAATGATTTTGAATTCTATCAATGCAGGAAAATGAGGAATTTATACCCTCAGATATGGCAGCAATATTCCTTTATCAGTGTACTGTATAGCCTTCTGCAAGTGGCTGTTGATCTGAGTAACCTTCAGGGAATTTCAAATTGAACACTTTATTTAATCTACAGTAATAGATTGTTCTTGTTTTACTGCACTTTTCTATGGATATCTCAACTTTTTTTTCTTTTTAGTACTGCTTAGTTGTTGTTAGCCCTGTTTCCACCAAGTTTGAATCTGTACCGATTACCAAGAATTAAACACAAATAATGAGTTTATAGGCACATAGCTGAATGGTTAGAATGTTTGCCTTCTGAATTCGAGATCCAGGTTCAAATCTCATCATGGTTGATTCATCAGGAAGGTGACTTTTTGATGTTATCCTTGTAAGTGAAATTGGGTAGACAGAACTCTTGTTTGGGGGCGTCGATGGCTGTGCTAGCACAAAGTCACAAGTCATCGTGACCAAGAGTTTGAGCGTGCTAGCCTTGTTCAGATTGTTGATCATGCAAGATAACACGCTTCTCTCCCAGAAACTGTAACTAAGGTCTGCTCAACATAGTTGCAGTATAAACTGCAGGTTGGCTCTGAGGGTGTTGAACAAAGACAAAAATGTGCCTGAGCAAGTGTCTGTAATATGGATTAGCTAGCCACCATAGCAGACAGGTATACTTGAATACGAGTGGCCAGCCATTAATGTGAAATAAAGAGTTTAGTTTGAAATCTCCTGAAGATTACCCAGATTAAGAGACACTTGACAAGGGCTGGAGGGTACAACAGCCAAAACAATGTGAAAATAACAACAAAAAGATGATATTATACAATCTAAAATAAGTTAAATAAAAAGAAAGTCATAGAGCAAAGAAAAAATAAGTACCATTGATGGCAAGAATTGTGGTCAATTGCAAAAGTATTTACCTTCATCATGCAGATGGAATGGAATACATCTTTCCTGTCCTTGACAGTCACCTCGTAAAGTATATCCAGAGGTGGTGGCGCATGACCCCCAAATGTCATATCCCCTTCATCGTGCTTACTCAGACGTCTCATCTTCTTGTAATCTTCTCCTACAGAGTCCTTCTGATCAATGGGTATGGCTTTAACTTCCACCTGGTTCAAGAGGGAGAAGAAAAAGAAAAAACATAACTTTAGTAAAAAAAAAAAAAAAAAAAAGCTTTTTTTTAAAGACTAAAAATGGACTGTTTACCAATAATAACTATTATTTAACTGGCCCCAGTCAAAGATAACAATGGATATAACAGTTAAATAAAGTAGTGCCTAGATGATAAAGTATTTATAGAGATTGCTCACTCACCCACACTCTTCTCTGTCAGCCACCATTGTGACATGCCAGTGATGAGACATTTTTGGTCAAAACATCTGACTATAGGAAACAGTGCAAAGTGTGATGGTTTTATTCTTTTCTTCAAGCTTATATGTTCTAAATAAACAGAAGCAGCGTTAGCCAAAATTCAAACTATTTGCAGATTCAGGTTTCCATTTCGATAACCAATCCACTATTTCGCCAGACTGAAAATTTTTTTTAACACTTCTGCTGCTATAGACATATTTATCAATCAAGGCCAACTGCAGTCAGGATCATAGAATCATTGTAAACTCCGTAATACTTTCCTTAGCTGCATAGTATATGTGCTGCTTCATCAGGGCAACATACAGTTTGGGAATTCAGAGTTCTCCTTCATTTAAATTGTTGCCACCAAAAATAAATCTATCAAACCTAAACTGGAATATGAACCCAGCTCCGTAATTTCTCCTTCTGAGCTATTGTCCATTACACCACCCAAATATTCACGAGGATGTGACAGGCTTATACATCTTTCTGAAATTTACATTATCTGTATTTGACATATATATACATTTTCAGGACACCATGAAATGTCAGTCATCAGTATTTGTGCAATAAACTAATGCTTAATACCATATCCAAGCCAACATAGATATATAGTAGTGTACAATATGACCTCTTTTGTGATATTTTTATCATATTGTGTATTGAGACACCATTTAGTCTGTACTGAAAGGTATCCAATCGAAATAGCAATGCCCAGGAGAAATCACCATCAACAACTTTATAGTCATTTATTTTCCCTACAATAGGACTGTACAGCCAATTCTATAAAAAGGCACTAATGAAAGTGTTAATAGCATCGCTTTAAAAATAAATATTTTTAAAAATTGCAACCCCCCACAGATATATATATATATATATATATATATATTCCCTCTTTAATACAGGTTTCATTAAAAATGATTGACATATGTTTTACAGAGTTCACATTTACTATATTTTAAGCCTGAGATCAGATAACAACACTGATCCAAAACAGAAGTAGTAATTCCTACATAAATAATCCTGTCATTTTTGCTAATAATTTTTTATTTACTAAAATTGAACCAAGAAAGCCACTCAAGGTAGAGTGTAACTGAATGAGGTGTGTTCTATGAATGTGAGAGAAAGTATTGGGAAGTGAAAATTATGAAGATAAGGATGATAAATAATGACTGACACTTGACTTAAAGAAGTTAAAACTGTAGTATTAAGGGAATCATCCACATTGCTACATAACCATGCTATAGTAACATCATATGATACTATTTTACACATCATAATGACCAAATTCACTAAGAGCAATAGCAAACTAAATCCATTAAACTGCAGTAGTTGTAATTATGTCTTAAACTGGAAACACATTTCCTTTGTTCTAAAAATTAAACCTTTCACTAAGCAATGTGAAGAATTTTGAAATTGACATTACAAAGGAAACCAATGACACTCACCTGTACAGATTTCAATTAGGACAAAGACAGGTAACATGAATGACTCACCTTGAGGTTAGGTACATGGACTACCTGACCATACTGGTCTTTTGTCAGCACAGTAAGGATGGCTGGCCAGCTACATTTCAATTCCTCTTTGTTATAGATAACTTCACATTGACGAGGATCTATGTAAGAATCTGGCTGTAACCAACTGGACCATTGAAGAAAAATAAATAAATAAATAAATAAAATAAATTAATTTCCAACCAATATGCACCTTCACTTGATTTGTTAAAATTGTTAATAATATAAGAAAATTGTATTTCATATTCTTTTTTATAATATAAAAGAAACAAAATTGTATTTCATATTCTTTTTTATAATATAAAGAAACAAGAAAACTGTATTTCATTTTCTTTTTTATAAGTTAATATAAAGAAACAAAATTGTATTTCATTTTCAGGTCATGATGACATTGTATAAATAAATTTTTAAAAGTTCCATTTCCAACAATTTGAGGGATAAAAATTAATTTTTATTTAAATAAAGGGTTGTCACTTAAATTTGTTCGTCCCCCTCCGGCCGCCAATGTTACACGCAAAATATTTTCACCATACTGCTTTGTTTTTTTTGCAGATGTATTCTTCCTCTACAACTTCTGTTTATCGTTTTTTGAAATTTTATTGAATTTTACTGCTATTCAAACATATGACAATGCATTGCCAAGTAGACAAAAATGACAGCTGCTTCTGTTCACTTGCAATTAAAGTTCCATAGCTACCAAAGCTGATTGTGACATTTGAGTTGTAGATGGAGAAGGCATTATGACAGAAAGAACTGTATAGAAATGGTTTGCAGGCTTCAAGAAGAGGAACTTTGATCTCACACTCCTAATTCATGCTGACCTATTCAGTGCAATGAGAACTGATTGAAAAAACTCATCCAGAAGGATCCATACCAATCCACTAAGGAATTGCCCCAGCAGATGGAATTCTATTATGATATCTTCACCTTGCAAATTCACTTGATTTGTTAAAATTGTTAATAATATGAGAAGATTGTATTTCATATTCTTTTTCATAAGTTAATATAAAGAAACGAAATTGTATTTCGTATTCTTTTTCATAATATAAAGAAACAAAACTGTATTTCATATTCTTTTTCATAATATAAAGAAACAAAACTGTATTTCATATTCTTTTTCATAATATAAACAAACAAAATTGTATTTCATATTCTTTTTCATAATATAAAAAAACAAAATTGTATTTCATATTCTTTTTTATAAGTTAATATTATAAAAAGCCATGAAAAAATTAGATGTCAGATTGAAAAATAAAATGTTTTACTACATACCGTGCCAAACGTCCTCCACTGGTTCCTGGGGTGCAAGCTACAAAATCTTTGAGGAAAGCCCTTTCATTAGATTGCCAGCAAAATGGTAAGTTGCCTTCTAATGCCTGCATAATTGTGGGGGGGTGGGAAAGTGCAAAACCTTTATCCAGAAGAGAAGAATGAGCATTGAAAACCTGAAGACAGAAAAATAAAACTTCTTTAACATATATCATCTTTCTTGTAAACTGATGGTCATTTAAAAAAAAAAAAAAAAACTTTTTTTTAATCATTTCATCCTAAGTCAGACAATAATATGCTAGGATACAGGGGGTTACAAGGAATGGAAATAAATGAGAAAAATTTAGTGAAGAAAAGGAAATAAAGAACAGGGCTAAGGAAAACAGATGTCAATTGATGTAGTATTTAAATTTTTGAAGACTGTAGGTGGCAGAAAAGTAAAAATCAGAAGGGAGTTCCACAGGCAAGAAAAAATATCAGAATACAATAGATGGTTGCCTCTAGCTAGTTCAAAAGTGAAACAGTGAGATCTAATTGCCAATCTAGTAGCACACTTAAATTTATACGGTCAAGACGAAAGCTCATCAGAACACTGCCATGAAAATATTTGTAGAAAATACAGAGGTAAGCCACATCATGACAGTGAGAAAGTATAGTTGAGATGCCAGGTCAGGATCAATTACATGATCAATTCTTTGAATTTTGTCAAGAATCTCTAGATATATAGTAGCAGCATCAGACTAAATATGGCAGCAATATTCAATGCATGGACTGAATAATAATAATAATAATAATAATAATAATAATAAAGGTGACAAAAGTTTAACTACTGTTATTCACCTGAAACTATTTCAAATAAAGGATTAAAATTAAAAATAAATGTGATTAATAGTATAATTTATAATATTGCAAATAAAAATAAATCCAGAGTTATCCATAAATAACATGAATCAACAATTGTGGACACCCAACAGATATAATCCTTGTTCATTTTCTTCTATTATATTCCATAATCCTTCAAGGATGTGTGTGATCATTGCTCTCCTCAGCTTCCAATCCTTTGTAGCTCTTAGCAATGTTTGTCATCTTACTATCGCTGTGAACATAGACTGAGGCCACTAACTGGACACCACATACCCCATATTGTTTAATTTTGATCTAGTCTGTGTCAGTGTACTGTGAAAGAGCCATTGTATATTAACAAGAAAATAACAGGTGAGGATGTTGCCATGGCAAGAAATGAAAAATTGAATCCTATTTCTGATATATTTGGTTGTTTACTGTAGTAGTAATAGGTGTTGTGACAAAAGAAATGACTTACCCTGGAGATCGGAACAAGCATGGACGTGTCTTGCGTGCAAAGTGTAGAAAAGAAAATATGTCCAGTCTTGGAGGAACAATTTATGAGTGCTTGTCTCATCTCTATGAGACGGGATTTGCACATATGCAAATTATGGCCTGCTTGAGGAGACATAAAAAGCAAGATGCTAAGAGTGATAGGGGTATGTTTTTTGGGGCAGACTACATTTGCTAGTCTGATGAGTGGATTGACAGGAAAAAGAAGGAGACACGACTGACTTTTTCAACTGAAAAGTGTCCAGTGTGGTGGCGAAGAAATAGAGCCCCAGAATCTATTTCCTTGAGGTGAGTGAGGAATAAGAATCATATAGCATCAATGTTTTTTTTCCTTGCTTTCAATGTTATTCAGTAAAAACATGAAACAAAAATTGAAATGTTTACTAACCAACTGAGCGCCTTCTTCCACAGAATCAAGATCCTCTTCAACATCCTCAGCTCCTGAAGAATATAAAACAAAATATGTTAAATTCTAATTTTTTGTTTGCATAAAAGTTTTTATTACAGATTTATTTTTGTAAATGTTTCAAATAAGTTAGGTTAAAAAGAAAGAAAGAGTGAGGGGGCAACAGGCATTAACAAAGAAAGAGTGAGGGGGCAACGGGCATCAACAAAGAAAGAGTGAGGGGGAAACGGACATTAACAAAGGAAGAGTTGGGGGGCAACGGACATTAACAAAGGAAGAGTCGGGGGCAACGGACAGTAAAAAAAAAAGGTACAGTGAGGGGGCAATAAACAGTAAAAAAAAAAGCCACAGTGAGGGGGCAATAGACAGTAAAAAAAGGTACAGTGAGGGGGCAATAGACAGTAAAAAAAGGCACAGTCAGGGGGCAATAGACAGTAAAAAAAAAGGCACAGTGAGGGGGCAATAGACAGTAAAATAAAAAAGCACAGTGAGGGGGCAAGAGACACTAAGATCTAAGATTACTAAAACATTCTGGTGACTGACACTTCTGTACTTTTGATGAGCAGCAGTTATCATGAAAGTATTTGTAAAAAAGACAGAGGGAGGTGACGGCACATCTGTGAGAGTTCCTTCATGTTGGTTGGTTGATTTTGTTTGGTGACATATAAACCCCTATCAGTTATTTAATTCTGAAATCTAAATATTTTGAACAATTGTATGCCTTCAACTATAGATAAAATGTATTGTTGGTAATTTTGCTATCAGTAGGTGTTGCTGGTAATTGTTTTTTGCTAGTGTTTTTGTACTTTCATAGAGTTCTGTTTTTTTTTTTAGGGGGGGGTATTATTTGCCCATAGCTGGGACCCTAAGAGGTGCTACCACCATGAGTCAGGGCTGGGAACAACTGCAATTAAGATGTGGTTTCATGCTCCTTAAAACCTCCAATCTCCCAATCAGAGGCCTTGTTGCCAAATTTAGTTTGTCATCATACCAAGGACGATATAAAGAAATATAAATTAAACTGAAATGCTAACTTGTCAAAGTCATTTTCTATTTTTTTGTGGACCTGGACAAACTAGAATTTCAACAATAAAATTATACATTGCACCTGATGAAGTATAAAGATTCAGTTTCACATTATGTATAATAAGATAATTTTGATTTTCAAATATACAAATTATATTAGCTGCATAAGTTAAAGAAGGATTTTAGTTGAAAAACTCACCAACAGGAAGTGTTAAGTCTTTTTTCATTAATGCTGAGGCACACATGCCACCAAGGTAGGACAATTCTCTTTCCAAATGTAAGGTCGTCTGAAATGCAACAATAAAGGTTTTTCAAACTCACATTTTGATATTCAATTCCTTTTATAAAGTAGGTAAATCATTTAATTAGCAAGATTTACAATTACCATAAAATAAATTTTAAACTGGATAGAATATTGAAACTAGGTATTAAAATTAAAAAAGCTAACTTTCTTTTCAAAATTACAAATTTAATGTTCAATAGTTACTATTTAGTGCTATAGAATTTTAATATCCTTTTTTTCATTCTATCCATAAAGAAAAATTCCAATTTTTTTGTTTATTTCAATTAAATTTTTATAATAAATTCTAATTTTTATATGTCTCTGAAATTAGAGCATTGTTACAGAATGCAAAGGACAAGGCTAGAATGGTCAGCAATTGGCCAGAGTGTCTCGTGGGCAGAGTATTCTGACAATGTCTGGGTTTTGGATACGTCCAAAATGGCACAAATTCAACAGAGTGCCATAAGAATTACCACCAACAAAGGGACATTGAGCCAATGTGCAACATGCATTCCTATGACATCATTCCTCCCACTGCCTCTTAGAATCCACCACTATCTCCCAATAAAATGAATTAGAAAAAGAAATGTTCCTTTTCGTTGATAACAATTTATGTAATAATGTGGGGATCCAGAGATGACACAAAATACAAACAATATTTTTTTTTTGCATTTTAGTTCAAACAATACAAGGCCCAAGAGCTAGCCAAGGTAGAGGGTTACTGAGTGAGATTGTTGTAAGGATGCAAGGGAAGGAGAAGAGGGAAGTAAACAGTGAATATTATGAAAATATGTAAGACACATACAGGGTTGATCCTAGACTTGAAAAGGTTAAGATTGTAGTGGTCAGGGAAGCATCCTCTCAGGAGTCTATTCCACAATGTAAGAATTCTGTGGGAGGAATATGAAGGCAACATGGATGGAGGTTTGGGATGACTTTATGCCATGAATATGGTATGGCAAGTCCCAGATGTGAAAGTCTGAACTGGTGAAACTAAAGAATGTAGTCTGTTTTTGCTACGAAGATAATTGATATTCTTCAAAGTAAAGGTAAAATAATTTAAAATGTAGCAATGACAGTTACTCGTCTCATTGAATGAAGTGTCTTCATGTCACATGCATCACCTGCCCCCTGTACAAAATCAGAGTTTATCTCAAACTCCTTAATAAAAAAAACAAGAGGGTATTCAAATTATTTATCTGACCAATGGTAGACATCTCAGATGTCTATATAAACTGCTAAGAGTTGGGTGCCAAGGTGAACTTCTTTAATGTTGGTGACTGTTTTGACCTTCAGTGACCCCTGCACAAATTTTTTGTACTTACACAAATCATGGTGATGTAAAAAAAGAATTTATAAGTAAAAAATAAGAATATACATATTCAAGCTTCTCACCTCTTCTGGTCTAGTTGTCCATTCATAACCAGTCACTATACATTTGAAACCATAAAAGCAAGCCTTCTCATCCTTCACATAATCAGAGGCACTTTCCAAGGAAAATGTCACTTCATTTCCTTTATGAAACAAAAAAAAAAAAAAAAATGTTAATCCTTTCACATTCCATAAAGTAAATTCTGATCAAAAATACTCACAACTTATCAAATACAAAAGAAGAAAGAAAAAAATTATTTACTATTTACATTATTTTTA
Organism: Acanthosepion pharaonis; assembly: GCA_903632075.3. Lineage (NCBI taxonomy): Eukaryota > Metazoa > Mollusca > Cephalopoda > Sepiida > Sepiidae > Acanthosepion > Acanthosepion pharaonis. The sequence continues at coordinate 4,171,128 of CAHIKZ030004486.1, forward strand.
AATAACCAATACATTCAGACTAATGTCCTCATCTTTGCTTTTATCAACACAACATTTCAACCATTGTGCCCTCCAGCCTTCTTTATGAGTTTTCAATCAAATTAACCTTCAGGGAATTTTGAACTTAACCCTTTATTTAATCTACAGAGGTAGACTGTTCAATACACTGTCCATATCTAGGGATATCTCATCTTGCCCTTGTATAGTACAGCTCAATTATTATTATTCATCCTATTTCAAATGAGTCTAAGTATGTACTACCCAGCCCAGGGATTGAACTCACATCTATACTATTGTCCCACAGAATAATTCTGAACCTAAAACTGAACTATAGGACAATAGATGAGTTGATTAAAATGAGTCACTAAGCATATACAGTTGAAAGAGAACAATGTACCTCATAAAATAAAAGAGTTCAGTTTGAAATTCCTTAAAGATTATCCAGATCAACAAGCACCTGATGATGGCCAGAGAGCACAACGGTTGAAACATTGATAATATCAAAGATGAAGACAATAGTCCAAATGTAAATAATGTAACTAATGATCATTCCTCATCTAAAAAATTCAGAATTAAAGAAATTTTTTTTATTACAAATATTTTTTATTTTTTAAATGAATATCGGAAAATAAGGAATCCCAGTCATACTATATTATGGGTTGTCTTCATTTGTAATAAATATTATGGGTTGTCTTCATTTGTAATAAATATTATGGGTTGTCTTCATTTGTAATAAATATTATGGGTTGTCTTCATTTGTAATAAATATTATGGGTTGTCTTCATTTGTAATAAATATTATGGGTTGTCTTCATTTGTAATAAATATTATGGGTTGTCTTCATTTGTAATAAATGCTGGAAATATTCATAGTTCTCATATTCTTAAACAATAAAAATGAATTGCATTTTAGATCCTAATACAAGATACATTTACAAACTATTCAGCAAAGATTAATTTTAAATCCTGCAATAGAGAGAGTATGAGGTTATCCCAGTTTACTTTGCTACAAAAAAAAAAAAAAAAAAAAAATGATGTCTCTAGGGGGCGCTCATTAAGCATATAAAAAAGCATACATTTATCTCTCTAATCTCTTTCACAACTTCTGGCTATAAGATGGAAAAAAGTGTCCCCCACTATGGCACATTAATTTTCAAGGTTTTCTGTCTTGATTTTTGTTTTAACTCTTTCACACACGTCTATCACATAGGCCAACAAAAATTTTACACAAAAATGCATATTCTCTAGTTTAAAGGTTTTCCATTTAACTAGTCTTTAAAAGTTTTCTTTTTTTTTTTTATTGTAATCATAATTCCTTTTTGTCAATACATACAATTAGTAGTCGTTTGTTTTATACTGTTTTGTGTTACTCATTTTTACCTGGACTTGCAATGAATTTGCCAATATTGTTTGTGGGATAAATTTTCCATGAGCCCATAAAATATTTACTCTCCAAAATGTTGATTACAGCACCATCATTGTGCCTAAATATTTACCCAAAATTAGTACCAGTATCCCACAACAAGTATTCACTACTAGAACAAAATTTCCCTAAGATCAATGACTGTACAATTAATTAATTGTTTTGTTAATAAGATTACAAAGACTTCTTTAAACTGACAGCTCTTTCCCATTGATAAAGGCCTCAGGAAAGGAAATTAAATCAACTTTCATTAAAACTATAAATTTTATTTTAAAATTATACATGGCAAATGATAATTAATACAAAACACCTACACTTAAAAATTTCAAGTTAGCTTTATTTGTTTATCTTCTAATTCCTGACCAGCAGGAGTCTAGTATTAAACGATGTTTGAAAAGAGATGTTTACAATTTAGAAAAAATATCATTAGCATTAAAATATGAAAATGTTTATGGTGGTAGGGGAACAGAAGACGAAATGTAAGATTAATTAATTTTTTGTATAAACTAATGATACCCATGAAATAATGTTTATTTTTATAAAAATAAAACATTTTTTATTTAAAAATATAGAATTAAAATTCTCTTTTGTAAATAAAGGTATCATTAATTACTCTGTGGGCAGTTTCAAAAGCTTAAGTAGCATCAGATTTTGACTTTGATATGGATATCATGCAAGGCACCAAACCAGTTCAGAAATACCTAAACCGTCAGTTGTATACAACTGTTTTCTTCAAACAAAAGGTTAGGAAGGAAACCCTAAACCTATGAGAAACCTATTTTCCTAAAAAATTAAATGAGTTAATGAATGCCAAATGTTTCCTTATAAGTAAACAGCTAATGTTATAATTATCATGGCTCTACAGCTGGGAAGGTTTTTTTGATTCAGCTGATCATGGTAATGAAATTTACCAAATAGAGCACAGACTTTTAACTGGTAGATGCTACTTCCTGTTTCATTTTCACTGCAGTGAGGCAACTTTGGAGGATCCTCTCCAGGACACAGACTCAGGCAGAATTGTTACAGAAGAATCAACAGTTGTTCATGTGGCACCTTTCCTCTCCATGCAACCAATGTGGCCCAAAAGATACTCATGAATACTATTATTTTATGCTGCAATTAATAACCATTTGATTTATTTATTTCTTTCAATTTTGATATTGTAGAATAATTGGCCTTGGTAAAATGCAATTTACAGAGATGCCCAAAAAATGTAGTTAAAAAGTTTCCAATAAAGAAAGAAAATGAATAGAGCAAAATAATCCTAAGCAAACAATATAGGCAAAGCAAAAAATTTCACAAACTAAAAATGGTGTTAACACACAAAAGGGATACAGACAAGTGATCATAGCCATCTGACTTCAAGGCAAGAACAGAAATATGATAGATGAGACCAAGAAGTGATCTGCTTATTGGCTAGGAAGAAATTCCAGCATACATCTGTATGATTTGTCTATAAATTTCTGGAGGGCAATGTTTTTGCAGTCATTCCAACTAGATTGGGACTAACAGATATGGCAAACCTTTTAGCATTTACAACAAAAACACGAAATTGGATCATTATTATCAGGGATACTACATTATTAAATTTCAGATTGGACTGGAAATTGCTTTATTCTTCAAGTTAGAGCATTTTAAAAATATTGTCCTAGCAAAAATCTCACTATGATGTGCCATTTTTGCTGCATTATATTAACAAAGACTCCTACAAACAAACATCACATTTGAAATGAGAATATTTTGCTGAAAAATCACAAAGTTAGTGAAAAACAAAATAAATTTTGATAAAGAGAATGAGGTAAAGAAAAAACAAACAAATGAGAGAAATGTTTTTCAAACAAATGAGCAAAGTTTACCTGGTAAAACAACAGCTGACTTAGGCCAGTTGTTACCATGAAATTTCTTCAAAACTGGCCAGAGAACCGATGTTGGTTGCTGGTCTTCTTCCTCCTCTTGCCCAGTGAGAGGACATAAAGCATTTTCCTTGAATCGACATGGGATGTACAATTGGAGAGTATCTTCAGCTTGAGCCGTGCCACATTGGGCATCAAACTCTAACACCATCCACTTCACACTGTCCGTGAACTGAACCTGAAAGTGACAAAACAATTAACTAAGAAAATAATTGGATATCATTTTTTTAATCCACAATGAATGTTAGGTGAGAAAGAAAGTGCAATTCTGCATGATGCCAAACTGTAACCCATCAACACATATTCAACAATGAGTCATTACACATTAGACAATTATATTAGCAAAGACCTATTACACATTACAGTACATGTATCATTCTAAATTTCAGGACCGGTTCTATAAGGCAGGTAACCTTTAGGAACCTAATCTGCTTATTTTCTTTTCAATCTGAGAATGAAAACAAATCACTTTATAGTATAAAAAAAAGAATTAAACCATTTTGATAATTTAATAGTTAAACATTTATCTATTAAGATATTTTCAGATTGAAATTCTGTTCTTATATCTCTGTTCAGAAGTAACATGCTTTTTTAATCTAGTGTCATCAGCTGTGTTTATGGTTTCTTAGCCACTTTCAAACTGAATTGCTGCAGTCCCAATGATGATCCAATCGAAGACCTATCAAATTTATAAACTAGAATATTTACCTTTTTTTTTTCATTAGGCACATTCATGAGCATAGCATAACTAACATTTTACCTAGACAATTGATATATAAGATTATTTTCAGATAGTCCAACTATCGGTTTGCAAAGCTTCATTAATGTTAAGAATCAATTCATACAAACCGGTAGGATGCCACCACTGATTACAGGTGAGACTTGGAAATACTAAGTGTTATATATTTGGATGTGCAGGTGGTATAATAAATAATGGCTCAGAATTATTAAAACACAGAGCCAAGTTCCAAGCCCAGTTGGCTTCATTATATTCACTTATGTGCAAATACCCTTGGAAAAGGTATGAATCCACCTCTTCTCCCCCAGCTATGAGTTAATTAGTAAAACTTGTCTCACTGAACCATTATTATCGCCTCCAAAAGAATTCTTACAATCTAAAAATAATTTCTAGCTTTAAGTAACCTGCAAGGGGTTGATAAGCCATAAAAAATAAACCAGTCAATCAAAAAACCTAACAGGTTATGGGACTTATGATTGCAACAATGGTTACAATTTACTATTTTGTGTGTGTGTAGGAGGAGAGAGAACCTATTTGGTAAATGAAGGAATTAGATTGATATTAAATAACCCATCAAGGATTATGTCATAATGAAACCAACTAACCTTCAAAATTAGAAATGTCTCATGTGTGCTGTTAACATCACAAATTAGCAATATTAAGTTTTCAACCTTCTTTATTAATCCAGTAATTAGCAACACAAAGTTGTAGCTAAGCAAACCACCCTTACCTTGTAATTAGCAACATTGGCTGGTTTGTATGGGTGATCACTCTCAACAATACGATAATGCTGACTGGTGCCACCAAACTCTGAATCCAGAGACCCAGCATCTGTATGACCTCCTCCATAGGAGGTAATCAACCCTTGATTATTGATAGCCACCACAGCAGGTAACACCTCATGGATCAGGCCCAACACTTGCACTGCACCCTACAAAAAGATAGAACATAAGATATAGTACAAATTAAAAGACAAAATACAATATATCTCACCAAATTAAGAGTAAAAATAGAAATTACTATGGACAGTATAACCCAACTAAATGAGAAAATGTCACATATTTTAATCCCTTCTTGTTCAGTATGCCCATATAATAAGGGTGTTAAAACAGATATTAATAAATTTTTTATTGCTTCAAAAAATAACAAACAAAATGAGCAGTAAAATTAGTAATATATATATATATATATATATATATATATATATATATTTAAAGATATTTTGTAGGTACACAAAATTTAATGATCGAAATAAAAAGTATAAAATTTAATATTACAAGACATATTAAAAAGTATAAAAAAAAAAAAAAAAAAAACTCAACAAAGGGGGGAAGCCGGGTTTGCCCCCCTTGTTGTTGAGTTTTTTTTTATTATTTAATACTTTTTAATATGTCTTGTAATATTAAATTTTATACTTTTATTTCGATACCATATATATATATATATATATATGGTATCAAATGACAATTGGAAAAAATCATACATTTTGCAGACACGTTTCATCTTCCGACTTTTTCAAAGCAAAAATGAAATCGAAATGTTTTTGTTGTTATAGTTACATTTGATACCAATCTGTCTTGTCCACAGAATTCATCTGGGAATTTAACTATATATATATATATATATATATATATATAAGTAGCAAGAATTTTTTTTAAAATAATACCTAAGGTTTGTCTGTTTAACCTTTTTATTAATTTTTACCAACTAAGTTATTTTATGTCAGAATTAAAATTGGTATACTTCACAAAGTTAATTTTTTTTCAATCCAAGTACTGTCAAACTGTAATTACCAAAAATTGGATGTTTAGTTAGTTTACAAAAATGAAAATGCATTTGGCTAATTCTGACATTTCCTTGTTTGTTGGGACCAATTATATATATATATATATAATATATATATATAATATATAATATATATATATATATATATATATATATATATATATAAAAAAGTTTCAAATTAAAAAATATAATATTTTTTTAATTTTATACAAATATTTGACATACACAATATTTTCATCTTTACATATTTATATTATTTGATATTTATTTTTATCCCTTTTGTTACAAATCAAATTAAAATTAATTTTAATTTATTTTAATAAAAAAATTAAGTTATTTCTGATGAAAATTGAGGACAATTTGAAATATCAAATATATATATAAATAAATAAATACTTCATAAAATAAAACAATTTTTAATTTGAAACTTTTTCTATATATACATATTAAGAAAGTATACGTGGCTTTCATTATTATATATATATATATATATATATATATATATATATATATATATTGTTTTATGTATGTGTATTGTATACATTAGGGAAATTAATAACAAAGTAGAAAATAAATTTGTGCATGATGCATTTCATCCTTTAGGATTTCATCAGAGATGAATGTGATATTTCCATTGATGTAACTAAATATGCGCACAAAGAAATGGCGGAACACTGAAATTTTAAACTTTTAAATCTAAATGTAATTAACCAATTTAATGTAGCTTATTTTTCTTTTTGTTTATGCTTTTATCACTTTTGTCATTAAGTATCCCACATTGTGATTAATAGAAGATCTGCCCAGAAAGATGAAATGTTCTAAGAAACTAAATACAAATTTACTGTGGATGATCAAACAAAGTACATTCTACACACTTTGATCCTAAATTACTTGCTTTCTTAAAGTAGTTTGTTTTTTTTGTTTTTAATCAAAATTATAGTTAGAGTCATTATTGTGAACAACTAAGACATCGAGTGTGGTATCTAAAAATTTATATACCAGTTGCTACAAAATTATATACATACAAATAATAAATATACATTAGCGGCCATAATATAAGGAACAGAAACAACAAAGACATAAATATGTGTATTACTTAAAAAGTAATGCATGATTAGCAATGAAATGTTTACTGAATAAAGATTAGGGTGTAATGCATAAACATTATACAAAGTTACAAAAATTTACATAATAGTCTTTTTTTAAATAAAGATTAAATGGAACAAAACCAATGAATATGGCCCATAGACATTTAGTAACCATCTGATGCCAGTTAATAAAAGTCTGTTAGTATATTTGCAATGACTAACATCTGCAGCTTATTTCACACATTAAGGATAACATGTTTTATACAAATTGCAGTTAATCTAACTACATAAAATTTCACATCATCAAGTTTTTGTAAAACATTAAAAATCAGGATGATAACTTATCTGAATGCTCAAAAAATTGAATGCAATGAAATTATATGAAAGAATTATAATTGATTAAAGTATTTACAGAAACTAAAAAATAATCAACTCACCCTTGGGTCTTGTGTTGCAACAGGTCCAATGTAGGCTAAGACAAGTGGTAGTAAAGATGAAAACATTGGAGACTGACCCAAAATTTCTTTTGCTTCTTCAGCTGAGAAAAAAAAAAAATTAAACATTCTGAATATAGGTTTGGAGATATAATCTGCAATTCTGGATACTTTTTAAACTAGTATTCTTTTTTGGATTTTTTTTCTTGCATTTTTTAAATCTGCTGAATAATTTTCCAGGTTAGTTAAACCTTTTTATTTTACAATATAATAATACCAACATAATATAATACCACTAACAGTAATGATAACAAAGACTATGGTTTGGCCACAAAAAAATAGACTAATCCAGAATTTGAACTCAGCTCACAATTTCCACTGTGTGTGCTGATATTAATTACACTACCAATGCATCTTGAAATTTTAGTTCTCAAACAAAATTAAAAATAAACTGTTTGGTAAATATAAAAATGCTAATGAATTTTCAAAATTATCCTACATCAGAAAATGTTTTTGATAGAAAACAAGAAACAAAAGAAATTTTTGCTTTAATTAAATGTGAGTGTATATGTGGCAAATTTTGCATAGTTAGGTTTCGTAAGTTCATTGTATAAATAAATCATCTATGTGCCAGTTCTCTTCAGGATGTTAGCATTAATGGCTCTCCACAATTTCCTCTCTTTTGTAGCTCTTAATAAATTTTATCTTTTTGTTATTTCTTCTAAGCCTTGTTCCGCCATTCATTTACTCAAGTTCACTTGGTAGGTTCAACATTGCTTTCCTCTCTCAACTCTTGCTTCCAATCTATCCTGTGAGTATTCAAAGCCTTCTTTCCTCAATATGTGCCCTAAAAGTTTCAACTTTTTCTGATGTTAAGTATTTATTGTTTTGTTTGCATTTTCTCTAAAACTTTGTTGTCGCTCACATGTTCTATCAATGTTATTCTCAGCATCCTTCTGTAGACCTAGATTTCTGTTGCTTCAAGTCTGTTCATCATCTTTGAGGAAATTGTCAAGCATTCACTTGCCATATAGGAGGACTGATATTACATAACAGTTCATTATACTTTTCTTTATCTCAAAAGAAATTTTCCTGTTTTTTTATACATCCTCACACACAGACATTTGTTTGTTTCCATTTTTATCTCTCTAAATTTAATAAAAATTCCAACATGCTTAAATACTTTTATAAAATTATTTCTGAAGAGATAAAAAATGATCTTACGTGCAATTCCACGAGCCCTGTGAAGAATATCAATTGCTGATCTGCAAATGGCATTGGTAATTCCAATGGCATCTTTGCGTGCCTGCATCTCAGCAAGAACTTTCGTCTGCTGTTGCTGGAACTCTCCATCCTGTGAAGCACTAAAGCCAAACCATTCACATAGAAAACTTGAATGAATTAAAAGTCACAAAAACTTTGCAAAGCTAAAAGAAAACGGTCATTCCTATTTACAAAATTACATCTTCTAAAATTATAAGACACAGACTGGACTGAAATAGCAGCAACATTCACATCAAAGACTGGTGCTACACAATCTTCCCTCATACAGTCATAACTCCTGATGAGAAAATGAAAAAAAAGTAATGCTAACGATAATATTAGCCATTTCCCTATAAGGAAACATTCGGCATTTACTGACCGAACAGCCAGTACTGCTTTCAGTTGAAATTTATAAAATCTTTCTCCTAAAACAATTTTTCAGGAATGTAGGTTTTTCCAATTCAATACTTGTTATCGTTCTTTCCAATATTGATGTGGGTTTCCTGACTAAAATTTTATTTGTAGTAATGTGGAATGTCAACCTCTTGATTATATCACTGTTTTCTCTTTCTATTCATTTTAGCTGTTGCTGCTGTTGGTAGTCCTCAAGTGATGTTGTTGCTTTCCGTCCTGGGTATGACGATAAACTACATCCGGCAGCAAGGCCTCTGATCAGGGGGGTTTTGAGGAGCGTGGAATCACTTCTTAATTGCTGGTGTTTCCAGGTCCACCCTGGCCCGGGTGGCAGCAGCTATTAGGGTTCCAGCTATGGGCAAATAGTTAACCCTCAAACGGGAGTCAAAACATTATGGAAGTGTAAAAATAGGTTTTAATACCAGCAATACATTTTTGTAAAAAATTGCCAGCAATGAATTTTTGAGAAAAATAAATATGTAACCAGCAATAAAAATCTTGTTGGCATTAAATAACCCATTGAGGTTGATATGTCATAAAACAAATCAAACCAAACCGTTGTTGCTTTTATTTGGTATGAAATTCAAATCAAAAAAAAGGAAATGCTTTTTTTTGGAAACAACCAATTATAATCATTACTTTTTATAATACTGATGGCTTATTTCTTCTTCAAAATGGGAGCTCTGAAGTGCTTATGGTACGTAAGGATACAAGAAAATTTCTCCTTGCAAATTTTGAATGAAAGTAAAAATTTTATCTCATTTTGGGATTGGTATGGTATGCAAATTATACATCACTAACAGTGTGTGTGTGTGTGTGTGATTACAGTAAAATAACACTGAAATTAGTGTTTAGGTGAGGGAGCACTTGGCGTGTGTTTGTTTAGCAGCATATTAACTCCTTATGGGTCATTTAATGATGAAATTTAATTTTCTTAGGAGCATTTCTTTTACAAAAATGTACTGGTAATTTTTTTTTTTTTGAATGCATTGTTGGTAATTTTTTTTTTCCAGAAAATGTATTGCTGGTATTTATGCTATAAAAATTTTTATACTTTCATAGCGTTTTGATGCTAGTTTGGGGGTTAACTATTTGTCCATAGCTGGGACCCTAACAGGTGCTACCACCCCAGATCAGAGTGGATTAAGAGGTGGTTCCACACTCCTCAAAACCTCCTAATCAGACATCTTCATACCCAGATCTGGGAAGCACTTAGTAATACCCAACACTGTGAGCAATTAATGACCCTGCCAGGGTTTTACTATTAGATAACTCAAATCATATATAACACAGTCTTCAATTATCATAAATTGTTCTTGTCATTGAATCAATGCAAATAGCATTGTTCAAGCCAGGAATGACTATAAACACTTGTATAGGTACCAATGAGCGTGAGGTTCTCTTGTGCAGTGGCTGCCCTAATGCATTGAGTAGGCATCCACAATTTTATATATATATATATATATATATATATATATATATATATATATATATGTAAGCAAATATATGTATGGATGTTGGATTTAACGGCATGTCAACTCCTGCAAATATATGGATATAGATCCGACAGTATGAAGAAAAATATACAGAAAAAACAAACAAAAATCCTAATATGCAATTATGCTGTTTTAATGTCGATATAATGTCAACGTCGGACATTTCGGTCTAGCAGACCATCTTCAGGACATATTCATAAAACATAATTAACATTAGACTATATTTAATTCAACATGAAAAGACGATGGACATAAGAGTAAGACTAATCAAAACAGACAGCTGAAATTTTTCAAGATCAGCGTTCTGTTTTCATGTTGAATTAAATATAGTCTAATGTTAATTATGTTTTATGAATGTCCTGAAGATGGTCTACTAGACCGAAACGTCCGACATTGACATTATATTAACATTAAAACAGCATAAGTGCATATTAGGATTTTTTTTTGTTTTTTCCATATATATTTTTCTTCATATATATATATATATATATATATATATATATATATATATATATTTCTGAGATGAGGTATTATTTACATTATTCGGACTATTGTCCTCATCTTTGTTGCCATATTTATTACAACGTTTTGGCCGTTATACATTCCGGCCTTCTTCAGGTGGTTGGAATATCGAACTTAACTCTTTATTTCACTCACTGGGGTAGACTCAAGGACACATGGCACAGTGGATAAAGACGTGGGTTAAATCCAGTGACAGGACCCAAAGAGTTTGAGTTCAATACCCGGTTAAGGCAGTGGTGAACTTTCAGAGGGAAATTACTGACATCCATTAGACATGGCACATGGAACTAGAACAGTCTACCCCAGTGACCAAAATAAAGTGTCCAGTTCAACATTCCAGCCACCTGAAGAAGGCCGGAGCATACAATGGCCAAAACTCTGTAATAAATATGGCAACAAAGATGAGGGCAATAGTCCGAATAATGTAAATAATATATGTATATATATATATATATATATATATATATATATATATATATATATATATATATATGTATGTATGTATGTATGTGTGTGTGTGTATACCAAAATTTATATAATCTTGATATCTTACATTTTACTAGACTCACCTACTTTTTCACATTAAACTTTGTGGCTTTAGAGAAACCACAGCAAAATACAATAAAAACAATAGTTATGCCCATTATTTGATTTTACAAGCACAATAAGCAGATATTGTTGCTCAAGCTAGGAATGACTATAAATCATTGTACAGGTACCATTGGGTTTCCAGAGGTTTGGGTGGGGGCACCTCTTCTGCAATACCCTGTTCGGTGACTCTGGTGAAACCACAACAATAAAAAACAATAGTCAAGTGCACTATTTCATCTTTCTTGTTTTACAAGCACAATAAGTAAATTTTGGTTTTTCTTAGAATGAAATAACAAACAGTCCTCTACATTAAAAATTGAAAGTTTTCATTATTAATCTTCCAAAAGAAAAAAGAATTTTCTCACCTGTAGTAGATGATCTGTGGTAACTGTCCACGCATATGGTTGGTGCCATTGCTACTGAGTGAGCACGAAGTGAAGGTAAAAGTTGTTCCATCTGGACATTTTACCCTACTCAGACCACCATCGCCATTCAGGGTACGGGGACCATGGTTTCTTAAAAGAACTGCATATTTCATTCCTTCCTGAAAAATTCAAAGAAAGAAAACAAGATTTGTTATTTCTCAAATATATTATCCCCAAGGAAGATCAAACTTACATAATAAACAAAACTTATTGAAATTAGTGATACAGATAAAGTATGTAAATAATTATTTACTTGTTGACTGATCAAAATTGTTAGTCTACAATTTTAAAAGACTAACCGTATATCCATCCTATGAAAAGAGAAAAGTTGTCATAGAAGTTCTCTTACTTCTCTAAAGATTTCTGTATAAACAGTTTTTTCAGAAAAATATCTATTCTCTAAAGGTCTTTAAGCCATTATATGAAGTCCACTTGAATTTCCGACTCTGGTCATAGGTACATAGAACTAAACATGAGACAAACATTTAATTGATTTCCTAATGTCTATATTAATAATTAATTCAGCAAACTTACTATTTTTTTCACTTATTTATTGAGCAATGTGGCTAAAGCATGATCAGCAACCTAAATAACCTTTCTCTTCTCTTTCTGATTTGTCATTTAGGGTAATTATAACTTTTTTTTTTATTTTTCTCTCTTCTTTTTTGACTTGCTGTTTATAGTAATTACAACTTTTTTTTTTTATCCTAGCTGTTTTAATGGCCATAATAAAATTGTATATACCAAAGAAAAAGGTATTGTTTTGTAAATAACTAGAATCACTTTTGAGACACAGTTTGAGTTAAATGTCCTCTTGTCTAAATAAAGGGGTAAAGAAAGAAACCTATGGTAATATTTCTAATATACAATACATTATGCTTTTTGGCTCATGTGTAGTAAAAAAAAAAAAATAAATGATGATGAGGGGGTTAAAAAGTGCAGTGCGACACTTGCCAGCAGGCCAGCTATTTTTCTTCTTCTTCAGTTGCCTCAAGGAAATGGATTGCATCAAATCATTGCTGTAGTACTCTCGTCAGTCGATCAGCTATATTCAGAGCCAATGGGACCAGTGTCACGTCCATGGTCAGCTGATACTCTTCCATGAGCTCCTTGAAAGCATTCAGCCGCATCCTGATGAGCATTTCATTTGCCACCTTGGTGTGCACTCATGCTCTCCCAGTCAGAGTGACCTATACCCAGTGGAATCTGTTTTTATGTGTAGTATTTTGCTCTGCCACTGGAGTGCCAAATTGACACCTTTCAACACTGCATCCAGCTCAGCCAGGTTGATATGTTGAGCGCTGTCTTTAGGTCGCAGCCAGTAAGCGTCCTCCAGCACTGTTTCATGGCTCTCTAATGCCACTCCGATCACCAGGGAACTGGCATCAATCCACACATTCAGCTCCCAGCCATCCACATGCCAATCCTTACGGGCTGGATCATCTCGCTGCACAGAATCCATGCGCTTGAGGAGGATATCCTTCATTTCATTGTCCCAGCCCTTCGTAACTGAACTTGCTCTCCTCTTGAGCATTCCACAGGCCACATGGATCCAACCACACACTGGGAGGTGCCCAACAAGCCTTCCACACAGAGAGAATACTTTTTGTCACGTAACAACACCGGGGGCATTAGGAACCACACTTCCTCGCCTCCACCGCAATCCATTTCCTTGAGGCAACCGAAGAAGAAGAAAAAGAGCTGGCCTGTAGGCGAGCATCGCACTATACTTTTTGACCCCTCTCATCATCATTTATTTTTCTCTACATCATGTCTCATCTTCATTTTCAATTCCTATTGTCATGAAAATTAAAATCAATGCCTTCTAATTTAGCAATGTCACACAACAGGGAAAAAATATCAAACTTTGCCATCAATTTATTCATTAACATAGAACATAAAAGTTCTGAATCAGTAGATTTTGTATTGTAAATTTGATAAAATCAATCAATAACAAAAATGAATAGGACTTTAAATTGTATTCACAAAATCTTTAACAAAAATGCCACCAGATTTTAATAACCAAGCTAGAATCAACTGTATTGGTGAAAGATACAAACCTTAATTGGAACAGGTCGATCAAATTTGATTTCTGCAATATCATTGACACAGTCATCGGGGCCATAGGAGCCTTTCACAATTTCCAAGCTATTCCATCTACTGGTATGCGACTGGGTTGGGTCACTGTGACCTTCACTTTGCTACAAAATGAAAAATACAAAATATTATCATCACCATTATCAGTCAGCTAATAAACAAATCATTTCATAAAATTAGGCATATTCAGGTAGCATAATGGTTATCAATTTAGAAAGTGCAATCAGGAAACCAAGTTCAAATTCAAATTTTCCTTGGTAGACATGTGGAATTGTTTCTTCACCCAGCCCGCACGCATCTGTTGCATTCATTTCCCATGGTAGACATGTGGATCTGTTTCTTCACCCAGTCCGCATTCATTTCCCTTGGCAGACACGTGGATCTGTTTCTTCACCCAGTCCACATTCATTTCCCTTGGCAGACACGTGGATCTGTTTCTTCACCCAGTCCGCATTCATTTCCCTTGGCAGACACGTGGATCTGTTTCTTCACCCAGTCCGCATTCATTTCCCTTGGCAGACACGTGGATCTGTTTCTTCACCCACCCAAGTTATAAATTTTTAACAATTTTTAATGCATCTGTGATTATGTCGAAATCATTTGCTCAAGTCAACAGAATTTTAAAAATATATTCACCAAAAGAAACTTGTTTTGAACTGGGCTAAATAGAGAAAATTAACTTGTGTACGTTAACGTGACATAATGGCTTGTCTCACTAATTTAATCATGGATGAATAGTGAGCTCAATCGTCACTGGGGACCCTATGCTTTTGGCCTTGTGCCACATAAACTTAGCAAATCACCAAGTAGGGAAGATGGACAAAGTTCCAGAAATATTTAACATACAATATTTAATAGTCTGCGATAGAATGGAACAAGAAGGTGGTGTTTTATAAGGTATCAAATACAATACTTTAAAAAAAATTCTGTTATCAGTTTTTGGTAACTTGTGACAAATGAAGCAAGGAAAAAAGAGTTTTAGTAACTCCTTCCGCCTCAATTTTTTTCTTTTCCATAAGCCTACATAGCACATTTCTTCTATGTGCAGTGTCCCTTCAGGATATTAGTGATAATGGCTCTCCACAATTTCCTGTCCCTTATAGCTCTTAGTAAATTTTTGTCTTTTTGTTATCTCTCCTAAACCCTGTTCTGCCATCCATTTACACAGACTAAAACTTTGTGGTTGCTCACATGTTCAGTCCATGGTATCCTCAGCATCCTTCTGTAGGATCAAATTTCTGTTACTTCAAGTCTCTTTTTCATCTGACACAGCATAGTAATGAGTTTATAGTCAGTGAAATGTAAAAAAATCCTTCAGTTTCAGACAGATTAGATAAAAATTTCCTCTTATTATAAATGTTATTTTTCGTGAATAAATGTTACAATTGACATTTCCTTTTTTTTTTTAATCATTTCATCCCAAGCAAGGCAGTAAAGTGACTAAGATGCAAGGATTTACTGAGTAAGAGTATGAGAAAAAAAAAAAAGGAACATTATTAAGGAGAGAGAACAATAAAAGAACAGGAATTAAGAGGACAGAAGATAATGACTGACAGTTAAGGAGACATGGCACAGTGGATAAAGGCGTTGGTTAGATCCAGTGACAGGACCCAAAGAGTGTGAGTTCAATACCTGGTTAAGGCAATGCAAAACTTTCAGAGGGAAATTAACAGGAGATAACTGACATCCATTAAACATGGCACGTGGAACTAGAACAGTCTACCTCAGTGAGCAAAATAAAGGGTTAATTTTGACATTCCAAACACCTGAAGAAGGTCAGAGTGTACAATGGCCGAAACGTTGTTATAAATATGGCGACAAAGATGAGGACAATAGTCCAAATAATGTAAATAATGTATCTTATTTTGTGTATAAAATTTTAATGATTTTATTAGATTAATATTCTAATCATAGAGAAATTTCTACTCTGGTAGCAGAAACTATATTGATTGCTACATACAGAAACATTATGATTCTTTTTCTTTGGACTATTCATTTATTTTCTTTTTTTCAACAGGAGTAGATAGGTTTATCTATCATTCAGTTCACACTACTCCTCAGTTTTCTGAACAGGAGTAGAGGTTTCTTGTTTAGAATTGGGTTTCTGGTTCCTTCTAAAGTCTAAGTCAACTCTATACTTCTAACATCTCTGCCTAAAACTCTGGAATTTTAGTTACTATTTACACTTTTTTTTTCCTTTCCCTAATAAGAGGAGATAGTTTCATGTACTGTCCAGTTCACACTCCTCCCCAGTTTTTTGAATAGGAGTAGAAGTTTATCTTTTGCTTCATGTTTAGGATTAGGTTTCTTGTTTCTTCTAAAGCTTTTTCCTTCTCTTTCACATCCAGTGGCCCTTTGTGTCTTGGTGGCTTTATCACCTTGCTTGGGGTGATATCTCTTACTCCGTGACCCACTACCTCAAGTGTCTGTTGGGCCATGTCCAAAGTGAACATCATCACAAAAATAAAATAAAGATTGAACAAATGTTTACATTTAATAGTAAGGACACTTGTTTTAAACAAAATTAAGGAGACTTATTTTAATCAAAATTTAACAAAAAGGTGATTTTTTTTAAGCTTTTCAGTTTTTATTAAAATGACTTTTTTTCATATTTTTCCTACAACATGAAAAAGACGGATATATTTCTTAAAAAGTCACATATTTCAATTATAAACTAGAATTATAAAAAAAAAAAAAAAAAAAAAATGAAAAGTATCAAAATCACGTTATTCTAGTAGGAACAGCCAATGTGTGCACACTGAAAAAGAGAGATCACCAATCAGTAAGAGAGAGCAAACGTAACTTACATCATCCAGTAATTCTAGTTCATATTCATACTGTCCGCCGACTACACTGCCTCCGTAGACACAGACGCCAGCAATCAGAATCCCAGGACGATCAACACTAAACGCTACAGCATCTGGACTGCCATTACCTGTATTCCAGTAGGCACCATGGATGGTGCGTGTGAAGCGATTTGGAGTGACTAGCAATGGACGAGATGTGCTAGTCAAATCCAACTGGTGGAAAAAAAAGGAAAAGAATTGCTGAACAAGAGAATACATAAGGCAAAAAAGAACAGGATGTAAAAAATAATTAAGTTTCTAAATTAATAAAAATTAGTCATAGAAAATTGTAAATATAGAAATGATAACATGTACATGGCCAAGTAGTTAGAATCTAAGTTTGTTGATTTATCAAGGAGAGAACTTCTTGATAATATCAGCCAAGGGAAAAGATCCCAGTGTGCGGAAGCACTGGAAAATGACTGAAAACCATATTACAAATTGACCCAAGCCTTCTAAGTGAAATTGAGTAGACGGAACTGTTCAGAAACAAGACATTGTGACTGAGGGTTTGAGCACATTGGTCTTGTTCAACTACTGATCATGATAGATTATGCTCTCTCTCTCCTAAGAATTGTTAACTTAGGTACCTCCACGAAATCGCTAAAAAAAGAGCATAGCTTGATGAAAAAGACGCCAACCTTGCCGAAAACAAAATTTTATTGTCTAAATGCTTATGTTATTATTTAGAGGAAAGACCAAAGTTTTTTTAATTATTTTTAAAAATTTTCCTTCTTTTTTTAGAAAATTCTAAATTTTGATTAAAAAACCTTGTTTCTATTTGTATCAGCGGGAACTAGTAAATAACATAGACAATTTTAGCACGTTTTTTGGTATGACACACATTAATTTGAAAAATCGTGCAAAAATAGAAATAATTATCAGATGTTAATGAAACTTTCAGGAACTATTCACAGATGATCGAAATTATTATAAATGTTTTTTTTATGAAAATCATGGTAGAAATATTTTTAAAAATATTTATTACCCCCCATAACTAATTTTATGAAAACACTAGAAATTGGACGCATCGGTTTTAGTGATTACAATAATTAAAAGCACAGGGCTTTGAGGAATGCAAATCATGTTTTTTTGTTTTAATTGGATACCCAGTACCTGAAAATCAGCTCTGAATTGTAACATACAAAACTCAATAAAACAAAGATATTATTTAATTTCAAATGCTTTTATTTGCTTTTAGTTGTTTTTATGAATATGGACAATATTTTGTGAAAGCAAAAAAATTTTTTCGATGAAAAATGAATTTTTAATACAATTATTTGTTATTTCATTAATTATAATAGATTTTACATTTAAATTGTTAAAATATTATAAAATTAGTTAAAAGTCAGCACAGGCTTTCATAAGTGTCCTTATGAGATAGATCTTTTTTAGTGCGTTGTAAATTGTATCATTTTGACTAATCAGAAGATCCCCAGTAATTAAGAAATGTAATTTTGTGCTTATAATCGAGCTGTAATTATAAAATACAGAAGACCAACCAGAATATAATTAAGTTGCGTTATTTGAGTTAAGCATTGTTCTCCGCTGTTAAGGCCTTTACTTTTACTTGAAAAAACACGTGTGGAGAAGTTAATTTGATTTTTCAATTTCAACTGAGAAGGTTACCTACAAGTATCAGTATCATCTTATGAAATTTATATGATCTTATTTTTATATTAATCTCAGTTACGACATTTTTCCATAAATGAAATATCAAAATTAATAATAAAATGAATGCAAATACAAATAACAGTAGAATGTAATAAATGTACATAAAATTATAGTATTTTATGTACAATTCTGATAAAATTTCATAAGAAAGGTACCTATAAATTAATTAGATACCTTTCTTAAGAAATATGAAATTTAATGTCACTCTTAACAGTTTTATTTTAATTTCTTTAGAATATATTTCCCATAAAGCATCATAAACGTAAAGGTGAAAGCTAACAAAAAAAAAAAAAAAAATTAGACCACTGAAAGTTTTCGTTAAAAATAACGGGTGAATAATTTGTTCACGTAAATGTTAATTATTTCACTTTTTCTCCTTCCGAGAACAAATTAGCCTCATGGAATTGTAAATATATCATTCATCACATGTCAAGAGACGCGAAAAGTTTATGACCTGCTTTGTTTTATTTTCAAATTACATCTTTTTGGCACAAAAGCTAAGTTTGGTTCAAAATATTTTAAATAAACATTATAATTTCTGATTTTCTTAAAATAAGTTTTGAAAAAATGATAATTGATATTTAAAAAAAATTTCAAAGTCAGATTTCCATTTTTTTAAAATGGAAAAAATGGTCAATTTTGCTGACTCAAAAAAAAACTAGATTTTTAACTAAAATTTCAGACGTGCTAGGAACGATTAAAAAATGGAAAAAAATACCTAAAAAAATACTTTGACCTTTCCTCTTAATGAATAACAAACATTTAGATGATAAAATTTTGTTTTCGCTGTTTACGCCTTTTTTCATCATGCTATGCTCTTTTTTTAGCGATCTTGTGGAGGTACCTATGTTAACTATAGTACACTTGCTTGCTTCTACATAATTGTTCACCACAGATTCCAGGACTATGAATTAGGGGAAGGTTTCACTTTCAGAACTGGATTCAATGTGGAGTCTTTTGAGTTTTTATTGTACTATAGGTAGTCATTTTTTTTTTTTTTGCCATCCTTGCTCAAACAATGAGCATCAGGTCATAAAGCACAAACAACATATCACATTTCACGGAATTAGGTTGTAACATCAAACTCTTTTGTCCAAAATCTAGTCCAAGCAAAAAAAATGACAAAACTTACCTCTGACCCAGTCGCGGAGGCAGCAAGCTCACTAATGAGGCACAATAGCAAGGCACAGGTGTTTGATACCAGTACATGCGGGTAACTGGGAGATTCCTTATTTAGCGCCTGGCGGACAGGGACGGTGCTGATCATGAGCAGTCGGTCAAGCACCTCCTTAAATGATGTATGTCCACTGCCTATGCCCTCCAACTCTGTACGATAGGTCATGTGATCAACAAGCAGGGGAAAACGATGTGATTCAGCTAATCGTGCCACACTGTTTGTGTTGTCATCAATACTAATAGACTGTCTGCGAAGAATCTCCTCTGTCTCAGGTTCACAATTGATGGGCATGATGTTGGTCAGTTTGATGGTAGGGTGAGTGAGGGCTTCCATGATGGCAGCAAGAAGACGACCATAGCCATCCATATTGGTCATACCCTAAGAAAAAAAAAAAAAAAAAAAAAAAAGAGAAACATATTGAAAGCAAGAGAGGAAAACAGTAAGTAACCTACTTAACAATTTGTGTGAATGAATGGCAGAAGAGAGACAGAGATGGATGGTAAAGGGTAAAAGAATTACTTCGAGCAACAAAAGACAAGAAGTCATGGAAAGCCATCATCAGCAAATCTGAGAAAAAAGTGTCATCAGAAAAACGGATTTTATCTCAACTAAATTTACATTGAAGAGACAGAATGATTTCAATCATAAGAACATTGGATTTTTTTTTTATCTACAAAAGAAAAACAAACAAACAAACAAAAAAGAAACTGGGGTAGGAGCTGCTCAGTGCTCACTTTCCAGTGACTAATTATTTTCCAACCTACAACCCTTCTCACACAGATGAAATATCGCAAGTCAGATGATACAATTCAATGTCTAATAAATGAAAGAGGATGAAACATGTCAGCTAAGATAAGTTTTCCTTTTGTCTTTATTCATATTGTCCTTTTACAGATATACTCTATCAGAAATTTTTATATAGAATTGTGTATTTGGGCAGCAAACCCTCTTTTATACAAGTTTCATTAAAGATGACTGACAAGTTACTGCGATTAAATTTTTTTATTCAATTTTTCTTGCATTCTTATAACTATTTTCTTTTCTGGGCATAAAGTTGGTCTAAAAACTGTCTACTTGCTCTATATAGCTGAACATTTTCAGCTATTCTATTAGACATTATCAAGGATGTTTTTTTATTTTAATTTTTAACTGAATGTGTACATTTTTCTATATGCATCTAGTGATGACAATGTTTATTTTCCAAACAGGGCGAGCACATTGTGACCATGTTCATATTTCATGTTACTGAGTGTTTTTTTTTTATTATTATTTATAATACTTCCATTAGTTTTAGCCTTTTTATTTCTTTATACACATGTAGACAATGCTATTGTATTTGTATTTTCTACGATTATGTTGTTTGGTTTGTTTTGGTTTTACGGCATATTAACTTCAATGGGTTATTTAATGCCAACAAAATTTTTGTTGCTGGTAATATATTTTTTTCTTCAAAAATGTATTGCTGGCAATAATTTTTTTAAAAAAGTATTTCTGATATTAAAATCTATTTTTACACTTTCATAGTGCTTTGACCACAGTTTGGGGGTTAACCATTTGCCCATAGCCAGGGCCCCAACAGGTACTACCACCCCAGGTCTGGGTGAACCTGGGAACACCAGCAATTAAGAGGTGGTTCCATGCTTATCAAAACCTCCTTATCAGAGGCTTTGCTGTTGGACGTAGTTTATCATCTTACCAAGGACCTGGATGTAGTTTATTGTCGTATCCAGGACAGGAATCCTAATTGAGTTACAGTCAGAGAGATGTAACATGTCTTCTTGATAGGCATGTATAACTTTCTTATACAAAAAAACCCAAAATAGAAAATATTGCCACCTTAATTTTACAAGTGAATGCTTGCTTAGATATTAAATAGGCATTATAAAAAATTTCCTCAAGTGAGTGGACAAGAATTCATCCTCTCATCTGTTTTTTAATGACAGTTCTTACATACTTTATGTCGAGAAAAGAAATCACAAGAAAAAACTTGATAAAAAAAAAGCTTAATCACAGTACCTTCTCAGTTTTAATATATATACTATAATAGGTTAATAATGCAATATGTATGTATGGAGAAAGAATATATATATATATATATACATACTGGCAAAAACACGAACACACAATATACAAGAATAGAGGAAGGAAAACACCACGAAAAGATACACGGGGATATAAAAAGATAAAAGCAAAGACATCCTTCTTTCTTTCTCTGACCAAATTTAATTATTTTATTACTCCTTAACCAGAAGAACATTTTTCAGCCAGTCCAAGAAAGATTCAGATGCCAGATGACTACTCTACACAAAAGTCAATGGTTAAAAGGTTTAACATAGGAAGAAAAAACTCATTCCTTTAAATAATATATTTAACTAACTATTCTTTGCCTGAGGAGGGTCACAAGATCCGAAACTCATGTAGCAAAATATACAAAATAATGTATGAAAAACTTCACATAATAATCAAAAACGTTTGTGGGCTTTTCTTTCTTTCTTATATATATATATATATATATATATATATATATATATATATATATTCTCTGTTTATACTTTATTTTTAAGGATACAACTTATTTTGGAAATGCTCTGTTTTAATTAAACAGTATTAATTAGATTTACCAATCTGAATGTTTGAGAAATTTCATAGAAAATATGCATTCTCCGACAGCTTTTCCTATTCAGAAACTCTCCTTTGATTTAACGTGATGTCAAACATTCAGCCACAGAAAACTTTCTGGTTAGCAAAGTCCAAATTATTGCTTATAAAAACACATCTTTGACAAACTTTCTTGATATATCATTTGATATATGATTATAATATGATTCCTTTGCTACATAAGAGTTCTCATGTTTCAAAAACGAGAGCCAAAAACCTCAATTATTAAAATTAAATTGAGTTAAAGTAACAACCCCTTTTTAGGTTCCTAAATTTTCGTTTGATGAAACAAGGCTTGATACTTTAACTCAATTTAATTTTAATAATTATATTAAGGTTTTTGGCTCTTGTTTTTGAAACATGAGAACTCTTATGTAGCGAAGGAATCATTTTTTTAAAAATAATTATATATATATATATATATAAAGAAGTATAGTTTTAAGGTATGCTATATTTATGGGATAAAATGCTCAATATCAGAGATAGAGCATATGTAAATATAAAAGTGAACATTGAAGTCAAAACTCAGAGGTAACAGACTGTTTTATACTAAATGCAATTGTCTCTATAAACCACTGGTTATAGCCTGACAATTGCATTTAGCATGGAATAGTCTGTCACCTCTGAGTTTTGACATCAATGTTCCCTTTTACATATATATATATATATATATATATATATATGTTTATACACACACACATAAAGCCATATATAACAAAACCGAATATAAAGTGACCCAATCCTACAAGTCAATGACATGAACCTAAATATTGACAGCAAGGAATTTCAACTTACCGGTTCTAACATGACCAGCAAGTCACAGAGGCAAAGCCACTTGAGATTGGCCGTTGGGTAGAATGCATGGAAGCACCCAGTGAAAGTATCATGGCAAGCAGAAAGGATCTCTTCTTCCATTTGTCGGAATTCTGGACTGGTAGGAGGAGTGGGTAAGAAAATTCTCACTTTGGATGGACGAACCTCTTCTGCCAAAATCTTTCTCAGCAGATCCCGAGAATTGCCAACACCTTCAGCTAATTTCATATTCTCTGGAACATTTTTTCGACCAGCAACTGTTGTGAGAATTGTAAAGAAAAAAAAAAGGAAAGAATTATGACCATTAAGAACATTTTTATGTATGAACATTAAAAACATTTTTTATGTATTAAAGAAAAAATAAAAACATGAAAAATTAGATTTTTTTTTTTTTAATTTTTTAAGGTTGATATTTTAGCATTAAAATCCAAAGTAATGGTGAATAGTACAAGCAACACCAGTGCCAATGGCAATATGGATGGCAAACCCACTGGTTGAAGTGTCCAGCTTCAAATACTTGGGAGCAACCCACTCAAAAGATGGTAGTTGCAACCCAGAAATCTGCACACAGATCACCACAGCCACAGCAGCATTGGCCAGTCTGAAAAGGATAAGTAAAAGCAACATCAGCTTTCATACCAACTTCAAGCTCTACAAATTGCTAGTCATATCACTCATCCTCTACAAGTTTGAAACTGACACTCCTGGCTGAGACAGGGAAAAGGATACAGGCATTCAAAAAGAAATGCTTGAGAATGCATTTCTGTATCTCTTAGTGAGTGCACAAAACCAATGACCCCTGTATGAAGCAAGGTCAAAAGTTTTGTAAGCCAACATGAATCTCTCTTTGACACTATTAAGCATTGGAAGATGGCATGGTTTGGCATGTCACACAGCATAACAGCCTCTGCACAATGCTGGATCTCTTGAAAGCCACTGCCAATAGATCATCCTGGAAAAGAGGTTGTCTGTTTCTTCTGACCTTAGATCCTCCTGATGTTGAAGCAGTCAAAGTTCATAAACATAGATCTAAATAAGGCCTGGTCAGAATTAGTAAGTCCAATATGAGACAAATCCATGCATAATAACTTGGGGGGGGGAGTAAGAAGATGGAGATTAATTTCAAATGAAACTCAGGATTTACCATCCCGTCTTTTCTCAACGCTGGTTAAGTGCAGGCTGACCAAATTGGCCAAGTTTTGAAAGCTCAGCATGACAAAATTTGAAATTTCACTAACTTATTGAAATATTTTTAAAATAATGGTCAGATTGGTTAATTGAACAACATATCAAATATTAGGTTATTTAATGTTGAAGTCATATAGGAAAGAAATCACAAGGAATTAATAGAAAGTTAAATACAGGCCATGTATGAACCATACTCAAAAAAAGGTAGATACTGATCCAATTTTTACTAGACTCAAAAAGGTAAACATTGGTCAGGTTTATACTAGAGTCTGTAAGTATCCATCTGGAAGATGGCTTCTATTTTTATCTCTTTGCAAAGGATGTAGCTAATATATTCTTAAACTCACCAACAGGGAAATTTTTAAATAAACTGGGCCAATTTGGGCTACTCATGACAATAAAGTCTATTCAAAACTTTCAAATGTCACTCACTTCACTACTTCTAGCATAATCTGTTCACCCAGTTTCATCTTAGAAAGGGAGACAGAATCATAAAAGACAATTGTCTGTCACCTTGTTTTCTTATCAGTATTGTGTATTTGACGACAGGCAATGAACATCTCTTTTATGGAGTTTTTGTACCTTTTCTAGGTCATTACTCAATGGCAAAAACAGAAGCTGACATTGGTTGTGGTAACAAAGTCATAAGTCATCATGACCGAGGGTTTGAATGTACTGAACTTATTCAACTGCTGAACATACAAGATCATAAAATCTTTAAGAAAATCTAAGGTCCAAATGATAATAATAATAGACACAGTTATAGGTCTACTGCAGTCAAGATTTATTGTGAACTCCATGATCTTGCTGATGGCTATATTGTATGTGTTATGCCAGGCTATATATGGCTTTCAATTTAGAGTTGACTTTCTCCTAGATTGTCTGCCAACCAGGGCTAGAGAGCCCACTCTTCCCTGCTATTTAACCCATACCTGGAAGAAGAAGAGATGAATTCATGCCTTTTCCAAGTGTATTTGTGAGACAGTGAATGAAGCACTCAGATAGAATTCAAAATCAGCTTGCCAATTTCTCATTTTAGGAGAAACCATAGGTTGTTTTTTTTTGGTGTTGAAGAAATCATGAACAACTTCTAGTTCAACAGCTTCTATGCTCTTCCATAAGAAAAAGGAAGCAAGTGCAATAACCATTTTACCCTCATAAGAAATATAGTAACACTCTCAATTTGAAGTGATAAGTAATGATCCTTTATTTCACTCACTGAGATATATACACACACACACACAAATATAAAAGTGATTCAATGGTAATTCCTCCTATTACCCTGTTATAATTCATGGTAATCATTCAATGAACACAAAAAAAACAACAACACACACAACAACACCCTCCCAGTGTGCCCATTGCATAAGAAAAGAAAAAGTAACCCTGGTGAGGAGGCAAACAAGTTCTAGTTCTTAACCAAAGATCATCCTGAGGAAACACTGGTTCAGGCTACCCTAATTCTGTCCCTGATTTGAAACTCCATTGTTAGATGTAGATTTAGCTCATACCCAGGACCCCCTTCTCAGTCCCATTAAAAAAAAAAAAAAAAAAAAAAAAAATTTAAAATAAATTTAATATTAATTTATTAAGTATTATTTAATATTTTGTTAGAGAACAATTAAAAAATTCTCACTTCCATCTGAGTAAACCTCATTAATGTAGATCTTAATCAATCGAAGGCAGGCTTTACAGATGTAAACAAATCTCTGAAGGTCCAAGACAACAGCTGTCCGGCTGATTCCCTTTAGACCGTCCACTTCCACTGCTGAGGCATGGAATGATGACCATGCCCATTCTAATAAACTCAGTAAGGCATCAAAGCAATCCTAAAAGATAAAGATTGATTCCATTTAAAATAACAGTAACAAACAAGAAATATCAACAAAAAAACCACAATTTGCAATAATTAAAGAATTAGGGAAATAGAAAGTACAATTTAAACAACATAACTACAAAATCTTTAATAAAATTCAGTCAGTGGGACTTAATTCCCTTAGGTTTTCACAATATTGGGGACAATCATTTGTGAAAGATAACTCTCTTAAATGCAAGACCTGTACCTTGGGCTTGGTCAAAAGACAGATAAAATGAAAAATGAAATTTACATCATGCTTTTTCTTATAACATTCTTAACAAATACATAATATATATTTGATAAATACAGGGCTGGATTATGATCTTTTTGGGGTCATAGGCTAATGAAATTATGGGGTCACTCTCAGATGAAGCCACCCTCTAACTTGCCCACACCCATCATGAATTTTTTTTTTACTCAGGATATATTTCAGCGACAATTACATAGCTTGAAATAAACTTATTGCAAATTCTTTAAATAAATTAGAAGAACTACCTTTTGTATATCATTAAAAATAATCTTTACAAAATACCATTTTAACATTTTTGTTAACCAAATTAAGACATATTTCAACACAACCATAGTAAAATAATAGTTTTTTAATAACCAACATTATAACAATAAAACAATCATAATAAATGAGTTTTGTCATATTGATATCATTTTAGTTTATGAAACTATTTTGAATTTATAACTGCTTTATAAAAATTTCTGAACTAATATCAAACAGGTCCTCTGCTTGAAATACAATGACACAAACTAAAACATTCTTTTTCTTGCTTTGCTTCTTGCAAAGTCAAATAAATGAGTTTGTCATATTGATATCTTTTCAGTTTATTCAGAAGTTATAACATCTAAAAAATTAAAATCATAAAAAGCTTGAGTGGCCCGAGGCTGTAGCCTATGCTAACCTAAATGATAATCTATTCCAGGAAATATATTTTTTATAAAAAAATATCATAATAAAAAAAAGGCAATGTTTAACCTTCATGCCTGCAAAAAATGTTATGTCAAAAGGATGGTTATTCCCTTGACACTGCTATTATTGTATACACTCTTGACTCTCTTGGTAATGTTTTTTTTAAAAAGTGATTATCAGAATTTTAATGAAGCCCACACACATGAAAGGGGATTTATGCATTTTCTTTATTCTTAAGAATTTACAATAAAGATATTAAACACTATCTCTTTATTAGATTGCTTATTTAAAAGAATAATTTTATATTTACAAGATTATAAAAAGTGCAAACCAACTACAATGAAATATTTATTATTTACCATTTTAGAAATAAATAAATATGGAATGATTTTTTTTTTATTCATAAAAATTGGAAAATTAAAGCAAGTAATCTAAGATATAAAATAATTTGAAAAGAAACTGTCTTATGTCCAAAAAAATCAGGTTTATTCAAATTTTTTTGTTATGTAGTCCATTGATAGTTTTATAAAATAATGAATAAAAAACCTGTTTTCATATTTATTTATAAAATGCTAAATAAGAAATCTTTATAAAAGGCTAAATAAGTGTTGTATCGTTGAGGTGAATGATGCACAAAGAAGAATAAGTGCTTAATATATTTATTCAGCATCAGTATCCAGTGCTAATGGATACATACAAAAAACACAGAACAATAAGTTACAAAACAATTAACAAGACAACTTACAAGGAATAGAGGAGGGTCAAATGCTGTATAGCCAAACAAAGTAAGATCAGTCCAAATATTAATCAACTTATTAATCAACTGTTGAAGGTCCTTAATCGTAGACTATTTAAGGCTATGGGCCAGGCCATCTGGCAGAGTGCTGAACAGGTGCTAGCTACTCTACAACAATAAGAACTCTTTATAAGATTCTAAATAAGAACTCTTTATAAAATGCTAAATAAGAAATCTTTACATTGCTCGAACTTTTGTGCCATATTTATCACAACGTTTCGGACGTTGTACGCTCCGGCCTTCTTCCGGTGGTTGGAATGTTGAACTGAAGCATTTATTTTGTTGGTTGGGGTAGACTGTTCTAGTTCCACATGCCATGTCTAATGGATGTCAGTTATCAGTTATCTCCTGTTAATTCTCTTCAAGTTCTCCACCACCTTAACTAGGTATTGAACTCACACTCGTTGGGTCCTGTCACTGGATCTAACACCTTTATCCACTGTGCCAGAGCATACAACAGCCAAAATGTTGTGATAAATATGGCAACAAAGATGAGGATGATAGTCCAAGCAATGTAAATAGTGTACATAATAACTCATCTCAGAAATATAGATAGATACTAAGAAATCTTTATAAAATGCTAAATACTAAATATCACATTGTACTTAGTTCACATACTTTTATAATCTTCTAAAACATTTTGCACAGACAGAGACTTGGTAATTTAAAGTAATAGCAGTATCAAAAAAAAAAAAAAACATCCTTTTGAAACGCAGTTTTTTTTTGGGGGGGGGGGTCAGACACAAAGGTTAAGCTGACAAAAATGTTATCTTTACAGGTTGAGTGCTAGAGAGTTTTGCAAGTCATTTATCTTGATAACATAAGCTTTGTATAAATAAGAGAAATAAGAACAACTTATCATACTGGAGAGACTGTTCTACTGAAGTCTTGGGTTAGCACATGAGCTGGTTCCATATATTCAGACTTTCGAGGAACTGTTTGTCTATCTGGAGAAGGCAATCTACAAAAACAACATTTTTTTTTTTACATTAATTTTATGTTTCACAAAATCATTAAAATTCAATATTTTTAGACAGACCATTTTTTTTGCAAAATATTTTGAACAATCTTCAGTATTATCAAGAAATGGAAAAGTTAAATTATTTTATAAGGAAATGTCTTTAAATAATTGTCCATTTCATAATGTGTGACGTCATTTGTTTACATTTGATACACCATGAGCAGTTATGAATGTACGTGAGAGATTCATGGAAAGTTGAAGTTTATAAGCAGTAAATTTGATCTTGCCAACCGAACGATCCTTTGTGGCCGAGCAGTAAGGCACGTCAGGCTATATGTCAGTTCTGTATAGGATACAGGTTCGAATCCTGTCGAAGGACGAATATTTTCTATGAAAATTTCTCAGACATTCAGGCCGGTAAATGTTATTTAATACTGCTTATTATAAACAGAGCATTTACTTAAATACTTGTATCTATAAAAAGAATGTTAAACATAAAAATGTTTATATATATATATATATATATATATATATATATACACGCACAGAGGCATACACCAAAAATCAAGAGTTATTAAAAATACTGAAAAATTGAAAAAGAATGAACAAGAAATTCTTGTTTTTAATCCAATGTGCATATATGTAGATAAAATGTGTACTCAATGTGATTTTCCTATAAAATATTCAGTTTTCAGTATATTATTAACACACAGTAATGATTTTTCCATGTTCTTTTTACTTGATTGTGCACAAAAATAATTTTTACTATTCTCAGAATTCTGAAGAGTAAGGAGCAATAACCAGTTAACTTCTCATTCATTTTCTTCCATCTTTCAACTCCCATTTTGTATTTCATATCAAACTACTTCTTAGTTTTGTTTTATTTTCCCTATTTTATCTTCAGTTCTTTAATAATAATGTCTGTCCTGTATGCTTTCATTAAATTTTTTACCAACAAGACCTTCAAATTAGATTGATTATTTGGATGTTCTATGAAAATTAATTGATTATCTGGATGTTCTATGAAAATTAATCAGTCAAGTTAATACTTCAAAAGATGACTTCACAATATCTATTAAAACAAATAAAATTTAGGAATTAACGTAAGGTGAAAAGAAGATAAAAGTATAGGATTTCTTTTAAAAAGAGAAAGAAAAAAAATGAAGACAAACATGCTATTCAAGTCAGAAATGCACTTTGTCATGCCATCAAAAATTATTAAAAATAATAATAATACAATAATCATAAAATAAGAGTAAAATTAGTCATAAAAATCTAATTTTGATTGGATCTTATTTACCTGTAGAGTAATTGAGGAATTTGCCCAGCATTTACATCTGTTCCATTGTTGGACTTTTTGGAACTCTTGAATTTGAACACCACCCTGTAATTAAGAAAGAAAATAAGACTTTTTCATAAACTGACACCAATGTTTCTTTTTTAAATCTTTAAAGGATTTTATGAAAAACTGCAAGAACAATTTTTTTCATTTTTCACATGATTGTGTTTGTAAAACATTAAATTTTAATAACAACACAAATCGTTAACAATTTTGTATAAAATAAAAATATAATTATTAAAAATAACAGTAACAATGATTAACCACTTCCTGGGAGAAGGTTATGCACCTTTTCACTCTCTATTCTATATATATATATATATATATATATATATATATATATATATATATACCTCATCATCAGGAAGAGTATCTGGCCTTGTAAAAGCTTGCCTCAAGTTATTACAAGTCTCATTATCTTAACAGGTGTATGTAGACAGGTAAACTAAGATCCTCTGTTAGGCAGGACACACATTGCTGTGTATGTATGTACATAACGAAACATATTCCAGTAAATTACTGGGTATTTAGCCCATTTCAAGATGAACAGGCTTTTGTAAACAAAGTACTGAATATTCAAAAAACAAAGCACATTGTAATATATGGTGGGCTTTCCCATCGTATTCAACGTATGAGGGTCAAGTAGCTCAGTTCCTAGGAACCGACAGCCCAGACACCAGCACATATGATTTGATTATAGTGGTGATGGTTTTGTGCAGGGCCAACCACACTTTTTGAAGGGCCACAAGATCCCCAAACAACCCTCTTCAGAGTTGTCCTTCTTCTAGACCAGTTGGCATCCAAGGCTATAGAACCCAGTATGTTCCGCTATTTACCCATAGCTGGAGGGGGATGAGAAGGATTAATACCTTTCTCAAGGGTATTAGCATGTAAGTGAATACAATAGATTCAACTGGAATTTGAACACAGCTCTCCGATTCCTCAATTCAAGCTGCTATCCATTACTCTACCGTGCCTCCCAATATATATATATATATATATATATATATATATATATATATATATATATATATATAAGCCTGGAACATGACCTAGATTTCTAAGCTGAATTTTGATCTGAAATTTTTACTGGGTTATGACCCATCAATATGAGTAATATTCAATATTGACAAAGAATGATATTATATTGAAAAATGAATATTTATTATATGAAATAAATTATTTTTTTTCAGCATTAAGTAATAGGCTTACTGATAACTTCCTATATATAATGGTTAGAGTGAATGAATGTATTCAAGTACTTGTTTAATAAATCCTACCTATGATAATGCAGGTTACTTAAAAGGCGAGTTATATACAAATGATGAAGTAAATCTGAATCGATCTTAGAATAGGATTTTCTTTATTTACTTACTGATCCTCTGTCGTGACAACAGCCTGACCACTGGATCCACAATCACTGCTAGGCCCAGATATTCGGGCCCAGGCAACATACCAAATATTGGCTTGGATTGATACCGGTTCATAAAATAGCATTGCATATGTCTCCCTAGAAAAGACAAAAAAAAAAAATAAAGTCAGCAAGCATAACTTCGATTACTGAATTTAAACTATATAAATCACATAAGATAGAATACGTAAAAACCAATTGGAAGTTGAAATTTATTTTTATTTTTTTGTTGACGTTTCCCTCATTTTACATAAGCATTATCCAAACACAATTGAAAAAAAAATTAATGAAAAGTTGTTACCATGGCAACCATGCTACTTAAAAATGCTGCAGTAAATTGAAAAAAATAAAAAATTTAGTATTTCATTTTAGAGATGATTAATTGTCAATATGTTTGTATTATTTCAAACTACTCTTCTCATCTTGGTTAACATAGATGTTATTATAGACACAACATTTCAACCAAATACCTTCTGGTCATCATCAGGTGTCCATCAACTGGCTGTTATGGGATACCTGTTGATTATTATATTATTTTTTTCCTGTTATATTAGTTATTTTTCATTCCAGCTGAATTGGGGCATCACTACCAGATCCAAGAATTGAACTCATGACCACCAGATGACAGTAACACTTCAGGATGATGGGGTGTAGTGAATATAAAAGTTGCTTATACATGTATTACAAATAATAACTGATATTGCAGGGACAAAATACCACAATAATCAGCAAGTAAGGCAATAATGCCACTATGGTACATGGGGTTACAGGGAGTGAAAGAGAATGAGAAGACCTTAGTGTAGAGAAGAGGACAATAAAGGAACAGAATTCAGGAAGATGGTAATTGGCATTGCATTTTATTTTTGTAGTTGAAATGCCAGCTAAAACTCTTATGGATATGATCAGAACCAAAAATGTCCAAAATAATAATTCTGAAGCAGACATATATAAGATTAACTGTCACAGCGCAGTTCCTTACAATATATTGGTAAAAAAATCTATTTTTTATATATATATATATATATATATATATATATATATATATATATATATATTTTATAGGTAACATGTACTACTCTATCTTAACAGTAGGTTAAAATACTAATATTAAATTTTACAATGGTAAGTTTTCAATCCATGCTTCATAACAGCCATGTGCATGAAATTCAGAGTTCTACTGTATTCATTAGTTTATTATTATTTGTATAAATTTAAGCTCTTATTTTACATTTGTGGCTGGTAGGGATAATTTCAAGGAGGATATTAATCCAGAGAGAGCTCAATGTAAAATACAAAAATACTATAATAATAATAATAATAATAATAATAATAATAATAATAATCAAGAAGAAAATCATAAAGATTCATTTCGGTTATAATTTATTTGCGAATATCCATATATTCATCACTTCAGACCAAAATCTTTCAATCTGAAGAGATGACTATATAGTTATTCATGAAATAAATTATAACCAAAATGAATCTTTATTGTTTTCTTCTTTATTATTATTATTAATAATAATAATAATAATAATATAAGGGTGGATCAATAAGCATGGAATAGTGGATAGCAGCTTGGATTGAGGAATCAAAGAGCTGAGTTCGAATTCCAGTTGAATCCATTACATTCACTTACGTGCTAATACCCTTGGGAAAGGTTTGAATCCTCTTCTTCTCCCTCCAGCTATGGGTAAATAGCAGGACAGACTGGGTTCTATAGTCTTGGATGGCAACTGATCTAGGAGAAGGACAACTCTAAATTCAAAACCTGCGGAGGGTCATTTGGGGACCTTGTGGTACATGGTGCACCAGGTCTCTGTATTCGGCCCTTCAAAAAGTGTGGATGGTCCTGCATGAAACCTTCACCACTATAATCAAATCTCATGTGATGTTGTTGGTTTCCTAGGAACTGATCTGCTTGACCCTCATACGTCGAATTCAACAGGAGAGTCGAATATATATATATATATATATAAAATGGATCTTCCCATTGATTTTGACATGAGGATCCGACAATTTCATTCAGTGTTTTTATGTTTGTGTCATATGTGACACTTCAGTCCCGCTAGTGACAAGTCCATATAGTGTGTAACAGTAAGGATGTCGGGACATAGCAAAAGGAACATTTGCTGATGCTTTTCTTTGCTGTCTTTCGTCTCTTAGCCAATCAATAAAACTGATTTCTGATACCACTCTGGAACAAATATCTTCAGTTATTTCTATTGACAGCTGAGAGGTTACTCTTTAGCTTGTCTTTATACCTGAGCCACAGCCATCCAATGTTCCTTTGTCCACAGTGAAGAGCTGATTATATATGAGGACCTTAAGTATTCTGACATCAAAAATCCTTGCAACATGACCAGCAAAGTTACAACTGCATCAGGAAGGTCTCAATTTCACCAATGTTGTATATATAAAGTAAACACATTAATAAGTAGCATAAGGATCATAGTAACATTAGACAGCTATTCACAAACAATACCAAAATATTAGCAAAATCAATCAGTAAAAAAAGACTTATGATCCTTGAAACAAATAGTATATACCACAACTACAATCTCATGGAGACTCACTTGCCACCTATCAAACCAGTGTACCATCAGATAACACATTAATAAGCAGCATAAGGATCATAGTAAAATCAGACAACTACTCACAAAAATACCAAAATACTAGCAAAATCAAATAGTAAAAATAGGCCCTTGAAAGTAAATTCATACAACAAAAAAACCATAAATAAAATCAATCCTTAAAGTCTACCATTTTTAATAATATTTGTCTTAAAGAACTATTTGCTGCCTAAATACACAGAATCTATAAAATGATGCACACACATTATATATGGACCATATATTTATGAAGGTATTTTCTGTAATTGGGTTCAGGAAACACTTTTAAGCCCTAGGAAGTCCATAAGAAGAACAAGTAAGGAAACCCAGTTTCCTCCAATGACAGTTTAGTGTGTCACAAAGAAACACTTATGAATGACACTTTACAACTTACAGTTCAGTCAGGCTTTAAAGATGAAAAGCAAAAGTGCAAGCAATTCTGTGTTGATATACAAGAGAAACTCTAAGAGAAGATGAAGAAAATCTTGTTTTCACTGATGATGTCACATTCCATATGAATGGCAAAGTCAACAAGTATAATGTTTACATTTGGGGTGAAGAAAGTCCCAATGCTACAGTTGAACAAGAACTGGACTACTGACTAGATGTGTGCCAAGTCACATGTGATGCACACATTGAAAACTTGAGAAATCTTTCATGAAATCCACATACCTTTGAATTTTATTTTGCTCAACAATAAGCATATTTAGCTTCATTTGCCTTGACCCATGATTTCCAACATGAGACACATGACTGACATAAGAGGGATTTGAGACTGAGTTATTAGCAGTGAATTTCAGAAATGGGTCTGTGTGAGTATAAGCATCAAGACATATGGTGCATATACAGTATGCATACATAAAAATATGTGTGTATCTTTATGTACATATGTAATTAGGTATGTAATATATTATATATATATATATATATATATATATATATATATATTATAATTAAGTAATTCACCAAGTCAAGAAGAAACCTCAACAGAATGCAGAAAACACTGGATTATAATTAGGAGGATTTGAGATAATTATAATTACTTAATTATAATTATCTCAAATCCTCCTAACTTCTATCACTTTTATATCCTTGCTTGAACTGGCTTTTAATGCTCTGGATGGAGCGGCTTGGGGATAGTAGTCGCAGCTCGTGGGGGCACAGTCCTATGGGTAAAACAGAAACTTGGATGAGTTCCATCACTGAATATGTGATCGAGCGGCACTATATCAAGTCTGATTCGCTACCTCTTTGTCACTGAGGCCTGTTGGAACAGTTGGTATGACGTTTGCCTGATAACATAACTGCATACGTGCACCGGTCACTGCCGCCATTTCAGACGGTGATCCTTAATGGGAGGAGATACTGTTTAGCGCAAATGGAATTCGGGCTCAATGTGGCGCCGGCCATTATGAAAGCCATCGTGGATGCTGTGCTGTCCAGGGATGAGACAATTCGTCAAGCGACATCAGCTTACACTGACGACATCTACATCAATGAAACCTTAGTGCCCACTGCACAGGTGAGAAAGCATCTTGTGGACTTTGGGCTCGAGTGCAAGAACCCAAAACGACTGGAGGACAGTGCACGTGTGCTCGGCTTGCAGGTCTGGGGGGAGCACAACATGCTTTACTGAAAACGTGGAAGCAAGCTCCCAGACATTCCCAGACACATGACAACGCAGAGTGTTCTCGTTATGTGGAAAGCTGGTGGGACATTTTCCCGTGGGCAGGTGCATCCGCATTGCCACTGCATTTATCAAACGTAGGGTGACTGCTGTCACTTCCAGCTGGGATGACAAAACAGATGATGCTCCCCTTAGACACATGATAGTGGAAGTCATTACCAGGGTGCGTCAAGACGACCCCGTTCGTGGTAAATGGTGTGTTGGCGGATGTGAATTTGACGTCTGGGTCGACGCGAGCTCCCTTGCAACAGGAGTGTGAAATCTTGAAATAGATGAAATTGTCGTGGAAGACACGTGTTGGTTGCGTCCCGAGACGGATACACAACATATCAACCTGTCGGAATTAGACGCCGTTATCAAAGGAGTAACTGCGGCCCTTCAATGGAATGCAAAGGTGTTGCATTTATTCACAGATTCCGCATGCGTGCATAAGTGGATAACAGACACTCTTACGGGGAAGGCCAGAATATGTATAAAGGCTGCGAGCGAAATGCTCATTCAAAGGCAGCAAAACACACTGGGAAAGACACGTAAAAGACTTGCATCGCTATGTACGTTCAGATACTTCAACAAGTGACACCAGCAGTGAGTGCTCAGGAAGTGAACGAATAATAACCATCAGAGGTAGGGATAGCACCTCTTCAGATGGCGAAGACTGTGCATGAGGTGGTCAAATTGGAAGAATCCTCAGAAGACGAGTCTTCAGAACATTCATCAGATGGCGAAGACTCTATGCCCAAGGTTGTCAAATCAGAGAAATCCTCAGAAGACGAGTCTTCAGAACATACCACACAATCCCATCCAACAGTCGCCCCGCTCTGGAGAAGCTCAAGAATAAAGAGGCCCGCTCCTGAGTGTTACTTGTGTGACAGGGGGGAGTATAGTGAAAGAGATAATCATTTACCCCGAAAAAAAGTTTGTGTTCTGTGTGCGATCTGCCGAAGAAAAATTACAAAAAGTAGTTAGCAAAAATCTACTTCAATGTTCTCCCCTCCCCTGAATGGCATGACCAATCAGAAAAATCTCTCGATGAATCAAAGCCGTTGTGTTTTGCTTATAAAGGCAGAAGATTTTCTGAGCTGCCAGTGGAACATGCATTTTTGCTCGTGAGAAGGTTGGATGTGTGACACCATTTTGTCGTTTCTACTTTGTTTGTTGGACTGTTACGACGGACTATCGTTTGAACTGCGATTTGGCTACAAGTGTTGCAGTCAAGAAACAGAAGAAATCTATTGCAGTTGCTACTATCAGTTGACAGTCTTTTCTTTACAACAACAAGATCCTTTGTTTTTAGTAGATGATCTTTGTTGATGACTAACACGCAAGATGAAAAAGCTGATCCTCACCTGGCAGCACATTCAAAGGGAATTTCTTCTGTCTCAGCCAACAATGTTCCATCCTGTTCATTATCAGCACCATCAAAACCCAATTCAAACAACTGCAATTGGCAAAACAGAATCACATTTATCAATCAGTTGAAATAACAATGCATCATTTTGATCATCCAACATTCAAAAAACATTCAAATAATAGTTAAGTATTAAAAAAAATTAAATTTGTAAAATAGTATCAAAAAAATGCCATAAGCAAATTCAAATGCTTTAATTTTATTTATAGATAAAAAGTAGATAAAAAAAAAATAATGATTGTTTGACTTTACATGTCAGCCCTTGTTGGATTATTGATGTTGAATATTGTATGATAATGGTGTAACAGGAGGGAGCTAGAGGAAAAAGGATTTATTCTCCCAGTTATATTTCCCCTATTATGGGCATTATTATATCTATGATATAATATTACATTTAACAGACAGAATGGATGGCTGAAAGGAAAAGGAATGACAAACACACTTTGTTCTCTGAGAGACTTTTATACCACTAAGACATACACAAAACTATATATACATATTTACAGGTATCCCATGCAGAGAAAAAATGTATCACATATATCTACATGGCAAAGCAAAGTGTAAGGAGAAACAAAAAGGAAGGGTCTTAGATATAATATAGAAGTCCATCATGCTTAGGACACCAGATTCAAAATGGCCGGATTCATCTGCTACCTCACAGGTGAGGACATATTCAGGTGAGGGGAAATGGTGAGTCTTGGTTTTTCTCAAATTGAGGACTGCACGATAGAGTTTCTTTCTATATCTGGGAAAGACATATTCCTAAAGGGAAACAGCGCCATATGGGCCCAGGCTAAAAAAGCAACCACTCAGTTTGGCTGCTGTTAATAAACTGAATGACTGGCCACTCTCGTCACTGTATGAATTGACATCACTAAATGGCTGTCATGTGACCCATGACCAGAAAAGGGACAAAAAAAGATGGCAAAGGGACAAAAGTTATTTAGAGCAACAACAGACAGGAAGTTGTGGTGAGCCATGATCACTATTATAGTCACTTCTTATTGTGTTTTGTGGATTTGAGAATAAGCATTAAAATATTAATAAAATTAACCAAACATTTTTTGTTGTTTTTTGGGTTTTTTTTTTTTTTACTTACTCATCAAATGTTGACTGCTTACAAATAGCCTTTTTTTCAGTTATTTTAAATATTTATCTATATTTTCTTTGTCTACCTTCTTTTCTCTTCCTAATTCCTGTTCTGTTATCATTTTCTTTCCTAAATA
Organism: Acanthosepion pharaonis; assembly: GCA_903632075.3. Lineage (NCBI taxonomy): Eukaryota > Metazoa > Mollusca > Cephalopoda > Sepiida > Sepiidae > Acanthosepion > Acanthosepion pharaonis. The sequence goes on from CAHIKZ030004486.1 coordinate 4,209,886, forward strand.
ATGTTTTTCTTTTTCTCCTATTCTTTCACAATCAGTAAATTACACAAAATCTGAAATTCCTTGGACAAATAAAGATGAAGGAAGGTTTTGAAAACGTAACCCTCACAGGGCATATTGAGAGCAAGAGCGATAGGAAAAGGCACTTACCCAATAAGCATGTGTGAAAGGATCACAGAACAGGATGGCAAGAGCCTTAGTAAAGGAAGAAAACCTGGTAAGAACCACAAGCAATAGGAAGCTGTGGAAAGACATGATCACCTAATATCATGAAGGGACATGGTATGTAGAAAAACTCCTTGCATCTTAGTGTATTGCTTTGCTTGGAGTGAAATGATTTTTTAAAAAGATTGTATTTCACAAGGCAAAGACTATAGTTCAATTTCTTGCTCTAAAAGTCCAGGACTATTACTTTGTTTATTGCAGGAGTGAGAGTCAAATGACTAAAAACTATTTAAATCTTTCAGATTTGTGAGGAATTTTACAATTGTTGGCGACCTTCACTTATACAACAAAAAAAAAAAAAGTGACTGACCTTTATTCTTCCATAGTATTCCCCACGGCCACCAAAGAGTCCAAATCCACCTAATAATATATCTGTATCTGACATGAAACGGATGGCTTCAACTGAATGACCAGAATATCCCCATCCTCCTCCATGACCTGAAGAAAAAAAAAATGCAGATAATTTAGTAGAGAGAGAAAGTAAACTTGCTTAATATAAAATACAAATATATAAATAATATAAAAAACAAATTTGTATATTAAAAGGTTTTTCATACTTATCTATGTTGTGTATAAATGGATCTTATAGTCCTCCAAAACACAATAATTCTTCTATTGCATGTTACCTTGCTGCCTACAGATCAATCAATAATTCTTTTCAAATCACCTGTCTATGTAGGTCAATAACAAAAATAGCAAACTTTCAAAAGGATCAAAAAATATTTGTGACAATCACTATTTTAAGTAATTTTCATATGTCACATCCCTTCTGTTCATGGCTCTCCACATATTCTTTATTCTTTGCAATCTATGAATTGCCATGCCTTCTTGGGAAAGGCAGTGGAGTGGTTTCCTGTTGCTTTCTCTTCAGTTTTTTTTTTTTTTTTAATTCAAAGTGATTGTGGCATACCACAGATTCCTTTTCTTTATTATCTGTGAACTGCCATGACTTCTTGGGAAAGATAATGGAATGGTTTCCCATTGCTTTCCTCACATCTTTGAAATTCAGACTTTTCATTATCTTAGACTGGTTGCCACTTGATGCTAGAGAGCTTTGTCTATCCTGCTATGCACTTATAAACAACAACTAGGTTCAGAGAACTAAAATATTAGGGATAGATTTTATACTGTATTTATATTATGAACAATACCACCTCCACTTGGGCATCAATAAAAAAAATTGAATATTTTTCAATTGACTTGAAGATCTAATAAATGCTAATCTACAAAAATTATTAACCAAAACTTTTTTCCTATTTTTTTGAGTAAACCAGTCTATTTAAATTCCCATTAAAATATATTTAACAGTTAACATATTTAAATTGCCATTAAAACATATTAGTAGTTAACATAGCAAAAACTATGCAAATACTTTAGATTACTTTTTTTAAATAATCAATTGCATAGTTAATGAATGAATTTTAGAATATTCCATAGATTTTGACTGTGTTTAAGGACATTTTTTTTAATTATTAATAAATTATTTTATTATATAAAAAACAAATATAAAATTAAACTTACACCTAAAAACATTAAACAAGTTTCTATTTACATATGTAAACTATGACATTTAATTATTTTTTTAACATTGGCAAAAAATTAAATTGAAAATTAAAAGATTAAAAGAATGAACATACAATTATTTTATTTAATAAAGATCTTATTTTTTTATTTTTACAAACATTTTTCCAGAATAGGCAATAACTCTTTCCTTACAAAACCAAAAATCTACTTTTTATCTATTAGAAAAAATATATCAAATGTAAAAAAAATAATATTAAATGTAAAAAATACTTTAAAAAAAAAAAAAAAATGAATGAAAACAATGTTTTAAATTTGCAAATATATTCACTTATATAAAAAGTATAGAAATAAATTATCAAAACTTTCCTTGCAGCATACTGAATCACAATATATATGGTTTTAAGCATCTAAATATGGTAGTTTAAGCCAGACACACATACAAGGTCTGATCAAAAATCTATCGCAACTAGTGCTTGTAGTAGAATTTTGAAGGAATAAAATTCAATACAGCAGCTGCATATCTCAAGAAATCCTCCTTCACGCTGAGCAACGACTCGTAGAGCCAATTCACTGGCCACATGTTGCATCTGTTTATACCTTGGTTGAGAAGTTAGTGATTAATTGAGGTATGACCCAAAATTTGCATGACGTTCTCATATATAAACAAGAGATCACATGCCCTTTCTTTTCTGATGTAGGATAGACACAACACGTCGAATGGTTTGACATGGTAAGTTACCATTTTCTTCGCTATAAAAAGAAGAAAACTACAACATATCAATTCAGCATTTAATCACCTTCAAAACAGTCCCCCTTCTAAAGTCAGATACTTTATCCAGTGTCATTTCCATTGCTGGAAGCATTCCTGGAACTCCATTTTGGGGATAGTGAGCAGCTGCTTCATTGTATTCCCTTGGATTTCCTCAATGTCTTGAAATCTTGTTCCTTTCAAGTGGGATTTGATTTTTTAACACAGAAAAGTCACAAGAGACAAGATCTGAGAAATATGGTGATTGTCAGACCTGGGGAATGTCTTGCTTGGCCAAAATCTGCTGCACAAGCCATGGTCACTGATGGAAGCTACACTCTACACACTTTCCTTCCAAGCACTGCTATAATCAACAGAAGTGAGCAAGGACATAATAACTTAGTGCGCATGTGCAAAAGAGTTCTAGGTCGATCTTTTCCAAGTGGCTTCACTCTGTAAACTTCAGCTCTGTTACCATAGCAATGGTTCCTGATACATTTTGATCAGACATTGTACACACAAAACATTTAGAACAGAATTAATGCTTTGTTTCTTTATATATTTTTTCAAATACGCACAAGAAATAAAATTGTAATGAACATTGCTATAATAAATGATATGATGTTTAAACATAAATATCATTAATACTAGAAAGACACTTGAAAATTTCATGGTTTTCCTATTTGAATTTGCTAATGAATCTTAATTCTTAAGTTAATGATTCAATAAGCTCATGGCGAGTTCTACAACAATAAAATATCTGTAGAAATTTGCCTATCACATTATTCAGACAATTATTCGCATTTTCATTGGCATATTAACAACATTTCAGTCGTTGTACACGCCGGCCTTCATCAGGTGATTTTAATTTTGAACTGAACCCTTTATTTCGTCCACCAGGGTAGATTGTTCTAATTCCACATGCCATGCCTCTCCCAGATATCGCAGTTATTTCCCTTTAACTTAACTCTCCAAGTTTTTTGGTTCGCGATTAAAGAACGTCAAAGCATACAACACCAAAATGTTGTGAATATGGCAATGAAAATGAGGATAACAGTCCAAATAATGTAAATAATGTAAAGGATCATAATACCTCATCTCATAGAGACAGATTTTGCTTATCACATCATTAAATATTTGAGCCTAACAACTTTAAAAAAATACTGCAATAACAATCATCAGCTGGTCATTATTTTAAGAAGTAGGTAAAAATGAAAAGATTTGAAATTGATAACTTTTTCCATTTCACTGAAACAGCTGTTAAACACTTCTATCTTTCTTTCATTTTCTCACTGAAACCAAGTAGTGTCTTTTCCCAAATCCACCTCTTCTTCCCCCATAGCTGTGAGTCTTAATAAAGAAAACATATCCTCTGGCAGGGTTTGAACCTAAGACCTGCAGCACCATTTACGAGGCAGAGAAAGGAAAAGAAAGAAAAGAAGGCAGAAAGAAAAAGGAGAGCGAATAGGTGGGTGATCAGCAGAACACACACACGGCTAAGAGACAATGAATATATTGATAAGTAACCATGGCGAAAGGGTGTCATTACAATGACAGAGAAATTCTGGGTAAGAAGAAAGGGAAAGAAAGAAACAGATGTGTTTTGATAACGGCTGTGTTATCTAGGAATACGTAAACAAAACGGCTGGTCGGCTGGCCAGGGAAAAATTCAATTGAAAACGTTAATTTTGATAATTGACAAAACACAGGTGTAACTACAGGACTTTGGGTAGATATGAAAAATTAAAAGCCACACAAACCGTGTCCGCTGACCGATTTTTTCGGGATTTAAACAACTTTGGCCTGCGATAATAAAATTATGTTATCAGAAATATGTACCGAAGGAAAATGAATGGGGACCCAGAAGTGTTTTTTTCTTCTTCCTTGGAGGCGACAGACTGACTGAAACTTTAGAGATATTTCTTTTTTTGAGGCCGTGTTAAGAAGACCACCCATTTTGATAATTAGCGATAAAATACCTGACAAAAAACCACGTGTAGAACAAGAGTTGTCATATTGTCCGTTTGGCGGCTAGAAAAATGATAACGGCGATTAAAGCAGAAGAAAAGGGAAAGAGAAGAGATAATTTTTTTTAGTTAAGCAAGATATTTTTTTTCCCCGAAACAAAGCCACGGATTGTTCACGCGCCCGACTAAAACATCATTGTTCAAGTGGTGATCACGTGCAATTTAAGGAGGAGGAAAGATACCCGACTAAGACCTCATTGGCCGAGTGGTGATCACGTGGCCACGAAGAAGGCTGTCGACGCCTCATCCAGAGTATAAGTATGAGAAGCTGCTACGAGGAAGTGGGGAGGGCAGTTCACGCCCCTCAGAAGTATGGTGAGAAAGTGGGAGTGAGGAAAGGTTCCCAAAAATGGAAAAGAGTGGAAAATCCCTAACCAGAAATAAAAGAGGTGGATATGTATTTAGAATTATCAAGGAACCCCCGGCCTTGACAGACCCACCCCGGTTTTTGGTCGGCGTCAATATGAGTAGGCCCCAACAGGCAGAATTCAGAGAGTTCGGGCTCCAGCGGAGAGTTGAGTTTCAGAGTTGAAGCCGCCTCGCAGATAGCTGACCAAGATTCACGCAAATTCGGACTCCTCTTCAACCCAAGAACAATTATTTTGAAGAGCGACTCAGAACCAGACCACGAAATAAGTTTTTTTTTTTCGACTTACGTCCAAAGACACACCGAAACGCCAATTTCTTAGAGAGCAAACAACTTGAAGCGTTAAAAATTTACCTAACGGAAAACGACGTGTCACAATCCACAGAACGGGTTGGGAGATAGATGCAGTCCTATGTATCGAACAACTAGACATAAAGTTTGTTACGTTTTTCTTTGATACTTTGAGTTTTCATTTTATTTTATGCATATTTGTGTAGTATCACCCCCGTTGAACTCGGTTTGCATTACGGCCCCAACCACTGTTTGATCTCGTCTAAGATCAATTCACAACGTGGGTAAGCAGACTGGAGATCAATGCAGTTACCTTGGTAACCAGGCGTTGGAAGCGAGTTGGGAACAACGAGGCTGATATCAAATCTAACCAGATTCCCACCCGAATCACCAAAAGGTTAGAACGTCACATTTGGGTGCCGCAACCGATACCAAGCCAGTTGGTCGTCACAGGATGAGACAACACGACTGACGCGACAGGCGGACGTCACGTTTGAGCAGCGACAACCAACGGAACAGCGAGGGAGCGAACAGCTGGCGCCCTGTGGCAGGACGCCACAATTGGTGCTGTTTGGGGACGTCACAACTGGCGCCGTGGTAGATCAGGATAGAACGTCACAGTCAGCGCTGCGACCGGGGGACGACGTCACAAACCCTTACACGTCTGCAGGCTATTAGATGTAATTCACAGTTTAAAAAAGCAATGTGACTACTCACATAGATGTATCCTCAAAAATATATTTGTTTAAAGTTTCACTGTATTCTGCTTAAACAAATTCACATTGGAGTTTCAAATTTTGATCTGTATAAGCCGACACTACTTTTAAAATGATTTGCATAAAAAAAAGACAATTTGATTTTAAATACTGAATTTGTTGTTTCACAATCCAAAGCAGCTTCTCCTTGCAACCAATGTTCATTTCACCAGAATCAGTTGTACACTATTTTTAATCATTTTTTTAAAATTTTATTTTCATTCTACTTTCTACATTATTATTTTTTTTTATCATTTCACCCCAAGCAAGGCAATAAAGCCACTAAGACACAAGAGTTTACCGAGTGTGAAAGAAAAGGAATAAAGAAAAACATTATTAGAGAGAGAACAATAAAAGAACAGAAATTAAGTAAATTGATATTGCATTTAAATTTTTGAAATTGTAGTTGCCAGGAAAGCAAGAAGCTGGAAGAGAGTCCCACAAGTCAGAAATACAAGAGATTTACAGTTACATCTAGCAATTTCAACTGTAAAATGATGAGACCAAATTATCAATCTAGTACTGCACTTAAATTTGTAAAGTCAAGGTACCAAAGAGGAATGTTCATCAGTACAATTACAATGAAAATAATTATAGAAAATGTAAGGGAAGCTATGCTATGGCGTAATATTTTCATATTTTAAATAAATAAAATATTTTAATAAAAAAATGTCTATAAACTCACTGTCAAATCTATTGACAACAGAAAAATCTTCTTTTGTATAATCTTTGGTGGCAGCCAGTTTCTCTTTTGCTTCTTCATACACAGTCAAATGCAATTGTTGGGCAGTGGTCAGTGTATCAAGGCAGGCTAAAAAAAAGAATAAGAATTGTATATTAACACTTATATGGGTCATAGAATGTAAAATACTATTTTTGAAAGCATTTAATCACAAGAAAATTTACATACATAAAAAAACATTTTCACTATATTTTGTCCTCATCTTTATTGTCATATTCACATTATGACCATTGTACACTCCAACTATCTTCAGGTAATAACAAAAATTGTAATATGATCTCTGGAAAAAAATAATTACTAAGACATTATGTTTATAAGCCAAAAATTCATTCATTGACGTTCCCAAGGACACATAGCCCAGTGGATAAAAATTTTGGTCAAAGTAATCCAGTGATACCTGGCGACAGCAGAGGTGAGCAAAAACTCAGGGAGTTGAGTTGCTAAAAGGAATTAACTGAAATTGAGGTATCCAGAAAAGGTATGGCATGTGGAACTAGAACAATCTACTTTAGTGGACTAAATAAAGGGTTCAGTTTGAAATTCCAATATATTCCACCTGAAGAAGGTCACCATGAATATGACAATAAACATGAGAACAGTCCAAATAGTGTAGACAGTTGCAATACCTCACCTCAGAAATATAGACAGAGTTGAAGGTGAATATGGCAATAAAGATGAAGACAACATTCTGAACAATGTAAATAGTGTAAATAGTAACAATACCTCATCTCAGAAATATAAACAGATGATAAAAAAAAAGTCTGCACATCAGAATTAATCAGATCTTTTAACATTTTTTTAAAAAATTTGTATAAAAAAAAGTATTTCAATGTAATTAAATTAAGCTAAGTTTATATAAAAAGGTGACAGCCTGATCTAAAATCTCATTTGATGAAACCTATAAGGTTAATCACTGAAATTGACATTACATTCAGATTCAAATGCTCTCACAAAAACAACTGTGTGTCAAAAGGACACTTTCTCTCTTGACAGTTATTACAGTATACTGTCTTTTTGAAGGTATATTTGCTAAACTTTGCCAAATTGTTCTTATAAATAAACAATCTAATGAATAAATAGTATGTAACATTTTTGTTAATTCACAAGAAAAAATATAAATTCAGATCCTCACAACCTATTTTAGTAAATTTATTTGTTCTTACAAAAGAAAAAAAAGAAAATATATTTTTTCAAAATTTATAATTAGTTACTCAAAGCATTTATATAAATTTTCTTGTTCTATATTTCACAGGCTTTATTCTGACCTGGTGAAACTATATTCACACAGTGAATCACAGTCTGTGTCTACAAACTAAATCAATGACTATATTACTAAAAATTTTTGATTTTTGAGTCTATTGGCTGTTTATTTTGTAAGGAATGTTGGTTCCAATTTCAACTACAAATGACTGCAAAACACTTTGCCCTCCCCAATTTATAGACAGAGACATACAAATGCATGCTGGGAATTCTTCCTAGCCAATAAAATAAGCAGTTCTCTGTCTTGTCTTGAAATTAGAATGTTACATTCGCTTATTTGAACTTGCTCTTGTGCATCAACCCTAATTCCTAGTTTGTAAACTTTTTGAGATATTACTGTTAATTTGCCTTACATATATATTGTTTATATTGTTTTATATATATATATATATATATATATATATATTCCCCTGTATTGCAAACTTTGTCAATTCTGTTTGTTGGGCAGTTCTACTATTTATTTACATTTAACAATGGTCAAGTTTTTTTTTTTTTTCAGCCATTTCTAGTCGAGATTGTAAACAACACCTCTCAACGAGATGGTTTGGTTTGGTTTTATGGCATTGGGTTATTTAATGCTGACAAAATTTTTATTGCTGGTAATATGTTTTTCTTTAAAAATCTATTTCTGAGAATATTTTTCCTTGAAGAAAACTATAGGTGGTCATATTTTTTTCCAAAGAATGTATAACTGTTTGTATTGCTGGTACTTTTTTTTTTTTAAATATTGCTGATAATAATTTTTCCTTCAAAAATTATTGCTGGAATTATTTTTTTTAAGTATTTCTGGTATTAAAACCTATTTTTACACAAGTTTGGGTGTTAACTATTTACTCATAGCTGGGACCCTAACAGGTGCTACCAACCCAGCTCAGGGTGGACCTGGGAACACCAGCAATTAAGAGGTGGTTCCACACTTCTCAAAACCTCCTGAAAACTTTGAAAAATTTAATCCATAAAATAAAATTATCAACAATGTGTGGGCCATCCCATTTGACTTTGAAATGTCAAAATGTTGCCAGGGGGCACTCCTGAAGCCTATAAAAAGGTGTGCATTTCTCTCACTAGGCTCTTTTACAGCTATTTACCCCTGGCTTTCGGATGTAGTCGCACATGGGTAAAAAGTGACCCCCAACTGTCCTCTCTCACACAAAAACAAGCACATTCTTATTATAGCTAGTTTCATGTTTTCTTCCTTTCGTCACATTTAATTCCTTTTATAAATACATAAATTATTGTTTTATTTATTGTTTTGTGTTACTCATTTTTTACCTGGACTCACATGGAGTCCACCAATATTGTTTGTGGGATAAATGTTCCAGGAGCCCGTAAATATTTACTATCCAAAATGTTGATTCCTGCAACATAATGGTGGCTAACATTTAAAAAAACATACTAGCAACCCTGCAACAAATGAAAATACTGCAATGAGACTTTCTCAGAAAATACTTGTAAGCAAAAAAAATTCATAAACTTTCCTTAATAATTAAGAAATCATTCTGAGGAAGAATTGCAAATGCCTCGCCCAAAGAATTGTGATCAAAACAACAGCGATAAGGATACTATAGTAACTCATTTCTGTAATAAAAGAGCACTGATTGGTTATCAGCTTACCGAGCATATGCAGTGAGCAATGTGACCGGGTTGAATTCGAGTGCGTTCGGGTTGGCACAAACATTTCTGGGCTGAGGATGTTGCAATAACTGGTGTCAACAGTTTGCAAGAGTCTTACTTCAGGTAGAAGCACCATGTAACAATTCACCATGTGCGTACTTGGATTGTAACTGTGAAAATAAAAAACAAAAAGAAAACAACTTAAATTTCAAAATGTCCAATTAAAAAAAAGTAAAGTAACAATAAAAACTGACCCTTAATTAAAGAGTCTATTCTACACAACCTTGTACCAACATGTGTACATGCATATATATATATATATATATATATATATATATTGGCCATTTTTTTTATTTCTGTAGAAATATGAGATCTAGTAATAATTTCAATATATTTGTCTGACCCTGACAAACACCCTTACCCTTACACAAAACTGACAGGTCAGTCAATGAGATAAGTCCATTGAACATCCATTACTTATTGAATATATATATATATATATATATATATACATATACACATGGACGGTGTAATGGGAACAATTTACCCCATAGATTAAGTAAATGGTTCAGTTCAAAATTATCTGGATTGACAAACACTTGAAGAAGTTCAGAGAGCCTAACGGCTGAAACGTGATAGTAGCAACAATGGTGAGGACAATTGTCCAAATGTAAATAATGAAAAATAAACATTTATCACGTAAAGTGCTTTTTTTCTCATAATATTACAGACATTAACATTTATCTCCTTACAATAAATATTTGATGAAACGAGCAGAGAAATTCATTTTTTTCATATTTCCTTGTAAGACAGAAGTGCACTTTATATATGATTATCATGTATTGATTTCATAGATGAAGATTTAGAAAAGGATTTCACATCTGTTGTAGGTTTGTCAGTGAAGCCAAAATCCATGGGAGACAATAAGAGATGCAACCAAAGGAAGTTCTGGTTTTGTTATTTCCACTTCTGTTGGAATGAGAACATGGAAAATGCTTAGTGCTACACAAATGCTACTTTTTTTAATTTCTAGTAGGGTACTGTATGCATGCTACCAATATCATCTCTCAAACCAAGGGTTTATTTGCATGACCAAGCAAGTTAGATAACATAGTAAAAAGTCTGTAATTGAGATGGTTTGGACTAAAGTTTCTTTCTTTTGAATAAGAATTTCCAAGTTCCCTTAAAGGTAGACAAACAAATCAAGTAACCGTCAATAGTTTGAGAAAAAACTCCAAAAGGTTAGTGGATTCACCTCCATAAAGTGTCGTAAACAGGATCCAAGCAAACTGCATGGTGGAACAGATTCTCTTGGTCACTTGAAATGAAACTGCAAAGAGACAAAAAAAAAATAAGTTTAATCCAGATGTTACTTATTTCAAAATTTTATTTCAAAAAATATAATGAATGCTTTGTAGCAAGAGTAAGAAAATATACAAACCTTTTACAACTTCCATCATGTTTGCTAATCATTAGACATTTCATGGAACAACCACTGTCTTCTTCAGCTGGAATCAAACCTAGAATTATAAACAAAAAATAAATTATTTGAACAAATACCTTTGTTTTTGTCATTAACAGAAGAGAAAAACAATACTGACACAACGTAAAGTAATGTCAGTATTTTTAAAAAATATATAAAATGATGTGTGTACACAAGTTTTAGGCCATTCTTAAATTCTTTTATTACATGAAATAGAAGAGGCTACAAGTATTTTCTTAGCCTATTCATAAAAAGGACAAATAAAAAAATAAAATGGTTTTGATTTGTGTAAGACTTTGGCACAATACTATAACCAAGTCTATGTCTGTACTTACCTATACAGGACTGATTTGCAAAAATATTACAGCCAGTTAACGTATGAGCATTAATCAAAGACTCATCAATCCTCATGAAAGTTTGGTCACTGCTCGCACCAATCCACGTGGCTCGGCGACCATAACGAGCACCTAGATAAAATGCAAATGGATGATGAAAATAACAATATTATAACCAAATTTCTTATTAAATTTGAGACAATTAGTTAAATATTTTAAATAATAGCTTATTATATTTTGAACCATGGAATACAGCATTCTTCTCATTGGCTACATTTTAAATATGGCTTTCTTACAACCTTCTGCATTTTGAATACAGCAATCTTCTCATTGGCTACATTTTAAATATGGCTTTCTTACAACCTTCTGCATTTTGAATACAGCAATCTTCTCATTGGCTACATTTTAAATATGGCTTTCTTACAACCTTCTGCATTTTGAATACAGCAATCTTCTCATTGGCTACATTTTAAATATGGCTTTCTTACAACCTTCTGCATTTTGAATACAGCAATCTTCTCATTGGCTACATTTTAAATATGGCTTTCTTACAACCTTCTGCATTTTGAATACAGCATTCTTACAACTTGCTGCATTTTGAAAAACATTTTTCAAAATGACATTTTTCAAGTTGCTACATTTTTGAAAATGATATTTTCCATGAAAATGCTATTTTTCAAGTTGCTCTCATGAAATTGGTATTTGGTAAGTTTAGTGTTTTCTAAATTGGTATTTTGTAAAGAATATTTGGTGAGTTGGTAGATGGTATTTTGTCAGTAATTTTGCAAATTGTTAACTCTGTACTGCAATCATATGAAGAAAACTTCCACATGTGAACCTCTTCTTTCCATGCTTAGAATCTGCGAGCAGGGGTTAACACAAACCATGAAGTCCTGAACCAGATTTATTCTTCCCGTATTAAATCTGTGATCATCCAGTACCAACTCATATAAGTGGATTATACTATCTTTCATCCCAAGAAACATGCGATATTCAGCATATGGCTGACCAAACAAAAAATGCTACTAAGATGTCATTAAAACCAACTCTTCATTGCTTTGAATCAAATTAGCTGGAATACTATAGTAGAAACTGCTTACACTGCAAGCCATAGTCAATCAAGCTTTTGCAAATCCTAAGGAGGCCCAGCATCAAAAACTCATCACTACAGGAAAGCATCGCCACAGGGAAACATAAGCAGTGATTCAGTTAGTCAGTCAAGTGCCATACATGATACACATTTGGGTAATCAAGTCTATTAATTCATGATTGACTAGGTAGAATATTTTCCTGCAGTAGCTTGTCATTTTTTTCTGTAGTAGACTGGTTGCCAACCAAGGCTATAAGACCCAGTATATCCTCCTATTCAAAACCAAAGCTGGGGCAAGAAGTGATGCATTCATACCTAAAGAATTTGACCGGAATTCATCCTTGGCTCTCAGATTTCTCATTCCAAGGTGATGTTCATTACAAAATGCACATCCTGCAATGATTACAACAGCCAAATGTTTGTGCCAACACTGTCTCAGACTCTGCATTGCTGGAATCAGGTTGCAGAACCATTTAAGAATTTACAGAGAAATGTACAACAAAAGACTTCTTCAGATCTGAATGATAGGATATTATTATTATTATTACTGTAGTCTAATTCAAATATGTAAAGAATGAAGGTTATAGTCTGCCGTAGAAAAGAGCATATTGATTTGTCCATATTCTGTTTGTATGACCAACTTACTTTAGTATCAACCACTACAATATACTACTTTACAATAATTCTGGTGGATATAAAATTTCATCAATTTAAATATTGGAATAAATTATATGTTTGGACTATTTTAAAGTATCCAAACCATTTAAAACAACTTTGATATCTCATCAAAACAGGGTGCCTGAATTGATAAAGTTTTGTCGGCAAACAAGACTGACCAATAAAGAGGAGTGTAATTACTTACCAATTCCAGGCACTGGGCCTGGTAGTGTGTACCAAGGATGACTTTTTTCTTTAGCACCTCCTTCTTCAGGACATAAACGGCCCAAGGCTCCTTTCTGAAATGAAATAAAAAAAAATTTTTAAATTAAAAAAAATGAAAAACAATTCAGACATTTTTAAAGGTCTGAATAGTACAATTGATAGGTCTGTAACTGTCACAGAATAAATGTGAGGAACACCTGAAAGTTTCAAAAAAAAAAAAAAAAAAAAAAAAATCAAGATGAAAGAAATATTGAAAAAATAAATAATAATGAGAACTCTTCAAAAAAATTAATTACATTTTTCTTTTTCTTTTCAGGTGCCAAATATTATAATATTGATGATGGAATGTGTATATTTGTGGACAGCTTTTGCATTAATCATCACTCAAGATACCTGCACTACTTCTTGGTAATTTTGTATTTTCATTTCTTACAACACATGGAAGAAGTTGTGGCAAAATTTTTCTTTAACAAAATCACAAACTGGGTAGAGAAAAAAATAGGGAAAAAGAGTAGCCATTCCAAAATTTTTTGAAAACAATCAAATTCAAATATATAATTGGCTGTCTTTTTGTTTAAGTTACTTTAATAATAATAATAATAATAGTTATTATTAAACTCTATTAATATTAGTGTGAAATCCACTATATATGTCAACCTGGTATACAAGTCAACCTCAAGATTTTTAGCTCAAAATTCTGAATTAGGCTTATAGCTACTATATAGGTCGACCACCCACTCCCAAACATACAATAGGCTACCAGTAGCCCAAAACTTAAGCCTACCAGTAAATGAAGTTAGGCTACAGTATACAATAACCTGTGCTAAAGCTGCATATGGTCACACCACTTACCTGTATATGGAGACATTAACCATATCTTTCTATATGAGGTGTATAGCAAGCAACCTACAACAAACACTAGTAAGTCATGCATATTATACTGGTATAACTAAGTGAACATTTAAAATTCATAAGGTCTGTTCATAGACACATTAAAGTCAATATCAAATCCTATAAAGTATTAATACCATAGATTACACATCATTTCAGGTAGGTTTTTGATAGGACTGCTACGTATTGTATGTCATTGTAAAACACAGTATCAATCATCTTCCATTTGCATCAGTGATGTAAATAAACAATGTTGTAGTTGTCTATATTTCTAATATGAGGTATTATGTACACTATTTACATTATTCGGACTATTGTCCTCATATTTCTCAAAGATTCGAACAATAGTCCAAATAATGTAAATAGTGTACATAGTACCTCATCTCAGAAATATAGACAGATACTGAAGAGCCGAAATGTAATAAATATGGCAACAATGATGAGGACAATAGTCCGAATAATGTAAATAGTGTACATAATACCTCATCTCAGAAATATAGACAGATACTGAAGGATCAGTACGGACCCAATACATCAAAAATATAGAGGAAAGAGGAGAAAAGAGACAAAGATGAGGACAATAGTCCGAATAATGTAAATAGCGTGTTGTAGCATTAATAGAATACTGGATTTGTGTTACTATTTTAGTATTTTATATTAAATTCTGTGTTAATATGGCAAATAAGTTCACCAAATACAATTTTTAGTGGGATATATTTGTGTCAGCCTGTTGGAGGTACAGTAAGTGGTGTAGGTTAATTGTATGGAATGCTGTCCCACTTGTCTACAATTCGGGGGTAAGCATTTTATGCTTACCATATCCATTGACCCCTACTTCTGGAAAGATTTTTTTTTAAGCTTGAAAACTCAAGATTATATGCCATAATTTATAGTATTATTATTAAGCATAGAGTCTGGCAAAATCATGTCTCCACAAGAAATAAGTGCTGTGAATTTAAAGAATGCTGTTTTAGCGTTAACATTCTGGGGTTGTTTTGGAAATATTTCTGTTTTGCCCAGTTTTTGATAAAATTTTCGTTTTTTTTAAAAATAGAGAACTAAATCACCATGTTTTAAGATATTTAGTTTGATTTAGTCAAATTCATAAATATTTGATTTATACTCGACAGTGAACAGAGTAACTTGTCTGTAAGATCATAAATAAACTTACCTGGTAACTGCCACAGGTATAAACCTGGCCATTAGCTAGCAATATCACAGTGTGACTACTTCCTGCCGCTACTTGAACAGCAGACATTGGTAATTGTACTTTGGTAGGCTCTCCTCTGCAAGCAAAAGAAACAAAAGAAAACTTACTAGATTATACAATTTAAAATTAATGGTTGCTTCTTATTCTAGGGAAGATACATTTATTCCATTCATTTGCTTTTAAAATCATTTCACCCCAAGCAAAGCAATAAAGCTACTAAGACACAAGAGGTTACTGAGTGTTAGAGAATATAAGAAAAATACTATTAAGGAGAGAGGACAATAAAAGAACAGGAATTAAGAAGACAGAAAATAACGATTGATATTGCATTTAACTCTTTGAAAATCAAAGTTGACTGGGAAGCAAAAAACCAAGAGTTCCACAAGTGAGAAGTGCAATAGAAGAAACTGTTAGCATAGAACTTATGGTTACATCTAGCGGCCATTTCAATAGTAAAATGATTAAAACTTTGCCGCCAATCTAGTAATGCTTTTAAATTCATAAAGTCTAGGTACCAAAGAGGAAAGTTCATCAGAACAATTACCATGAAAGTATTTATAGAAGACACAGGAAAGCTATATAACAGTAGTAGGAGAGGGACTGAAGCAGACATTCCAGGTACCAATAACATAGCAGATTCTTCAGATTTTATCAAGAATTTCTAAATATAGAAAAAGAGCTTTTTGGTGTTGTTATTAAGAAAACAAAAGGCAACATTTTAAAATGATTACTATGCAATAAGACTTAAATCAGGTTATTCTGTTTATGTGCCATGTACCTTCAGGACACAGGTGATCATAACTCAACAACTTCCTATCCTTTGTAGCTCTTAGAAATGCTTGCTTTTCATTATCCATCCTTATAGTTGAATCTCAATCTACTGAAGACAACCATTTACATTTTTGCTGTCCAGGTAGGTTACTTGCTGTTTCTTCATCTCCCTTGCTTTTAATATGTCCTGTGAGTATCAAATTTTCCAAGCTTTCCTTCCTCATTGTATTACCTAGAAATTTCAACTGTTTTTTAAAGTATCCTTTTTATTTCTGTTTGCTTTAAAACTTCCTTGTTGCTTACATACACTGTCCATGGCATTCTCAGCATCCTTCTTTAGAACCACATCTCTGTTCTTTCAAGTCTCTCTTTCATCAGTAAGGATATTGTCTACTGCCATTTAGGAGGATTGATATTACATAGCAGTTCAGCACATTTTTTTTGGTTTCTAAGAAAATTTTCATGTTTCTTAATAATTTGTTTAGCTTTCGGAAAGCATTTTTCCTATACCAATACACCTAGTAAAACACTTCCCAGTGAATTAACTCCTTTGAATATTAAAGAAAAAAAAATTTTTTTCACAAATTCAACAAGATTTTTTACCAGCTAAAGTCAAATTTTATTATCTTGCATATAAATAATATAGCATACAAAATTCCTATAATGTTTACACTAAGTCAGTTTTTATTTTTATCCTTATCAAGTTATATCAAATTATCAAGCTGCTGCATGCTGAAAAACTCCAATACATTTTAAACATATTACTTTTCTTTATTCAATGTCATGCATGGGTGTATGTGTGTATGTTGGTGTCCTTGGGGGTCTGCTGTCTAATTTCATTGTGCCTTGCACAGTGACAAGAAGAATGAAGTTTACTACACTTCTCTCTGCAATTCTTACTATTACCACTCACACAATAATCTCCTTCAGTAACTCTCTACCTTGAGTGGCTCTTGGACCTGGTATAGAATGAGCATTAGTCAGAAAGACTGATCTGCTGAGTAAATTGCTAATGTTGAATGATAAGACTTGCTGATATTTGAGAACATCAGCTCTTCACTGGAAGAGATCATCTGACCTTTTGCAATTTTTAAAGAAAGATGGTGGTGGTAATAATAATAATAATAATAATAAGTAACAAATATAGTAATTAGTTATCACAAATAAACTGACAGACAGAAAAGATGGTAATTTTCAAAGTATCTTAAGGGGGGGTACCAGTGAGGATCAAACTCACTATTCATTTGTAATTGTTCTAGTGAGACAAGCTTGCTAGCCATTAAATCACGTCAAGATGCCCAAAAATGATTTTCCAAGCATTAGCCAAAAGTGTAGAGGCATCCAATGAGGATCAAACTCACTACTCAGTCATAACTCATCATTCAAGCTTGTTAACCATTGCACCACGTTGATGTACTCCTGACAGACAGAAAAGGTGATCATACATCAAAGAGAATTAGATTTATACAAAAGTTTCTTCTTTTATTTTTTGTTTTTTTCTGTTTTTTTTGTTTTTTTCTGGTTTTTTGTTTTGTTTTTCTTTTCTTTATCAGTTTCACCCAATGCAAAGCAGTAAAGCCACTAAGATGCAAGGGGTTGCTGGGTGTAGAAGAATTAGGAAAAGCAATATTAATAATGAGCAGGAAGAGAAAAGAACAATCAGGAGGACATTAGATAGCAATTGACACTGTATTTAAATTTTTGCAAATTAAAGTTGGCTAGAAAGCATGAAGCCGGAAGGGAGTTCCACGAGCAAGAAGAAAAGAAACTGTTAGCATAGGATTTACAGATATTATTTAAAGAAAAAACAAATGGTATTCAAAACTTTTGCAAACATTGGAACTTGTCAAATAACAGATAGGTAATTCAATAAGATAATATTTGATAAACAAAAAAGTTTATTTGGTGATATTTCAGTATTTATTCACATTATTCTCAAATTACAGGTTGAGTATCCTTCATCCAAAATCTGAAAGTTTTTTTTTTTTCAGGTGCTAACATGACTTGCTACAAATGGAAAAATTCAGAAAGCCAAGCTATGTAACCTACATTGGCACCAGTCTTTTTGTTAGCAATCGTCACAGCAACAACTTCATTCATGGATTATCTACCAGGTGTTTCATGCTCAAAAAAGATATTATACAAAATGTCAAAAAGCCCTGAATATTTTTTGTAAATAGTGATCATGTTTTTTGTGTACACATGTGACACTTCAAGCTCAATCCTGGTTCACAACAAACAACAGACATAACCTTTCATTGCAGTCAGCCTGGGGTGGATCCTGGTTTGATCAATGGAGTGATCTCTTCGACCATGACCTGTCTTACCCCACATCGTGATTGATTTGATTACAACGAGGCCAAGATCGATTTGTTTCAGGTATCTTCGTGTTGGGCTGGTCCAAGTCAAGTGAGGATATACAATAAAACTGGAGAAAAAACAGCACTCAAAATATATATAAAAATAATTACTATTTTTATATCAATACTGCGTACAATGGTTTGTCAGTAGTTGTGTTTGCATGCAGGTGTTTGTCGACCCAACTCGTTCCTAAATTGGACGCAACACTTGGGTAAGCTGGTAAGTTTTGGCTTGCAGACTTAGCAAAATTTGTTTTACTGTTTTGGTAAGTTTGTCTCAAGGTCGAAGTTGGAGGTTCTTGTGTTTAGCAGGAGTTGTGGAATCTCTCAGCAACCTTCGCCGCTTTTCTTCTCCTCTCTCAACTGTCAACTTGCAACCCTGACTCTTAACTCACTGACTGAATGGCTTTCATGCATTCATTTTTATGGACTCCAACTAGAAACCGATGCAGGCCTGATTGCCAACAAAAGTCTATTGTTTCTGGTCTTGAGAAATTAAATTAATTCATAATTTTGGGGAATTCTCCCTCTCTCATGGGGGATGGTTGCAGACATTGCTCCACCTAGCTGCTTCTACTCTCTCTTATTACCATCTTCCACCATTACCTTACAGTGGGTTTGAGCAATTCCTTCAACTTCTTTAATGCCTCTTCTGTGACTGCTACCCTTCAGTGGGTTCAGGCAGCCCCTCATTCTTCTATGATCGCTCTTCTGCACCTGTCATCTCTAGCATTCAGTCAGAGATTAATTTTGAAAAATATCATTTTAAATGCTCTTATGTCATAAGTGAGTTGACACCACAATTGGCTTTCTCACCTTTGACCCAAGAGACACTTTCCCAGGGAAATTTTTGAAACTCCTATTATGGTGACAATTTGTTCAGCCAAAGGTCACCTTTCTGCAGGTGTTCAATTTATAGTTTTTAATGCCAACATCCCACAAAATGAATTCATTCAGTTTTACACAATTTTTCTCATGCTAGATCCCGGCATTGTTTGCCAAAGGCTGTCAACACATGACTTGGTCACACAAACTGAGAATCGCTTTTAGGGGATCATCTGGTCTATTGTACATATCTCAATTCTCTGTTTATCTTTCCTTATATTGTTTAACCCTTTTCATGCTAAGTTATTCATCATTTCCTAGTTTTCATTGATATTCCAAGTTGCCATTATCATTATTAATTACCAGCAACCCAAATAGCATTATACATATACAGAAAGTACAAAACATTGTTTTTACATGAAATCACCATTTAAAAATCTATATGAGCATCAGATGACTAGTGTCATTGCCTGTATCTGTATGTAGACAAAATTTATTAAAACTACTTTCAGGGTATATTTTATTTATATAAAACTACCTTCAGGGTATATGTTTAAGCAGTGTTATTAAATGTAAAAGGAATATCTTGTTTATGCTTTGGTTCAATTCCCAAGCTGTGTCATTTTAGAGATGCTATATACAAATTAAATAGCCTGTACATTTGCCCCTCGGAACCTTTGCACTTCAATTTTCACAGCTTCACTCTATTGCGTTTTTTTTCACATCTTTTCATTAAAAAATCATAACATGGTTCTTCACTGCTTCACAGTTCTTGCCCAGATCTCAGGAGCAAACACATAGCCAATTTTTTAGTTAATCAAGAGGTGAAAATAATACAGTGCGTGCTTGATTGTCCGAGTCAATTATACACCTCTGTATTAAAATTACTGTAGGCCTATGTATTCAAGCACCTCCACAAATAAATTCTTCAATACCTGGTGCAGCTGCTTGACCACTGCTTGTGTGTGGGCAAGAACTTATTTCCAGGCTTCTATTATTCAAAATTCAGGTGTGGTGAAATCAAGGGAATCAGAACATGCTGTTCACTGGTTGGCTATTGTTGCAGGTGTGCTGTGGATCATTTTTTGTGAGGTGTTTGGCTGCATGTTAGTACAAAGGAGTCTGCAAACAAAACTGTTCAGACGATAGTAAGTTGACAGACAAACGGAGTACAAAACAACAGGGCAATAGTATTTGATTAAAATAAAGCCAAATTTTATTTGGCATTGTAATGTTATTATTCTAACCTAGGTAAACAATGCAACTTGTTCGATGATGAAGCGACATACACAGAAAAACTTTGTGTATGATTTTAATGTACTATAACAAGATATTTGTAACATCTAATATGCCTTATTTTCTCTTATATTGTCTAATATATGTGTAAAGGTGACTACAGGGGTGTTATTTCATGTCTAGAGAGCTCTTACATCAAAAACCGTATTTAGGTCATAAACAGGTTTTCTATAATCTAACTACAAAAATATTTGATTTATAAAGAATCCTAGTTTGCGGAAATTCACCTATCACAGTAGGGTCTGGAACTGATTAACTGTGATAAACAAGGGACGATTGTATTTCAAAATATAAAAAATATCTGAAAACCGAAGCACTTCTGGTCCCAGGAATTTTGAATAAAGGATTCTCAAGCTATATATATATATATATAGAGAGAGAGAGAGACACACACACACAAAATTTATATTTACATATTTTCCTATAACTTGTGGTTTGCAGTTTTCATCATGATGCAGAGTTATCTTTTTGGGGATTTTCTGATAACATTTTCGGCCAAGGACACCAACTGTTGATTCCGATTTCGACCCAGAATGACTGCAAAAAATTTTCCCCTTCCCAATTTATAGGCAGAAGACACAAATGCATGCTGGGATTTTTTCCTAGCTAATGAAATAGCCCAGTTCTCAGTTAAATCCAACTCAGTCCCGATCTGTCTTGTCTTAAAAGTCAGAATGCTACATTTCCTTGTCCAAACTTGCTATTGTGTGTCAACCCCAATTCTTAGTTTGTGAACTTTTTGAGATATTATTGTTGGTTTGCCTTATTACTGTTAATTTGCCTTGCATATATTGTTTACTTGCTTTATATTATTTTTGCCTTTTTTTTTTTTTCCTTTTTTTGTAATTGTTTATTGCAAGCTTTGTCAAAATCTGTTTGTTGGATAGTTCTGCCATTCATTTATTTTACATTTATTCATGGCTACACACTTCACACCAACAATGAGTTTATTTATTTTTTAGTGTGAAAACAATGTTAACACTTCAGTTGAAGCTATACATCAACTCATAAAAAAATTCTTATTACCCAAGTTGGCTATTATGAAATTGACATTTGAAGCCAAATTTCATAATCAACCACTAGCAGCTAACATGTTAAAACATACATTATATAGACATTTTTCTTAAAACTTCCACATTGTTCCCATACTCCATCCATGATATTCTTAGCATCCTTCTGTAGAATCACATCTGTCACCTCTTCCTGTTTGAAGAAATTATTCAGCATTCACTGCCATATGGGAGAATTGATATTACACTTTCTTCTTTGTTTCTAATAAAATTTTCCAATCTCTTAATAGTTTTCTTAGCCTCTGAAAAGCATTTTTCACTATTCCAATACACCTTCAGATCTCTGCATCACATTTTCCATTATCTGTTACAATACTACTCAGTTAAACTTCTCTAGTTTTGGAAACAAAATAGCAAGAAAAACACACACAAAGACAACTCACATTTATAATACAGGGTGACCCAAAAGTTACCATAGATTCTGAAAGTTTAATAACTCTTTTGTTTATTAAGGTTTCTTTCAAGTATTTCATAAAGGAGGCTTTGGAAATTAATCATGTAAAAATACATCAGTAAAAAATGAACACAAGTATCAAAAACTTTTTACCAAAACCAATAATCAATAATTCAAATTCAACAAGCATACTGGAGCTATTACATTGTTAAAGATTCTCCAAGTTTTGAAAGTAATGGTTCAGTAAGTGACCTTCCACATTCATTTAGGAACTAAGGAGTATTTAAGTGAGTGAAGGAGAGTATCAAAGAAGATCCAAGCACATCAACTCGAAGACAGGTTGGGATCTCTCTGACATAACTCCAACAAATTTTTAAAAGGATCAACCTGTTTCTGTACAAAAATGTAAGGTGACAGCTCATAAAACTAGGTCCACAATCCAATATCCAAGGAAAATTTTGGAGGACAGAATAATTTTTCATGGTTGCAGTATAAACTGGCCACCATGTTCCCTGTGTCTGACAAGCCCTAATTTCTTCCTATGGGGCTATCCCAAAGAAAAAGTTTGTCAACAAGCCTTAGACTCTCCAACAGCTGAAGCACAACATTCAGACAGACAACAAAGCATAAAAATCTGAAACAATGAGGGCAGTGAGGGAAAATGCCTTAGAAAGGTTACACTCATATAAAGTTAAAAATGGACCCCACATAAAAGATGTAATCTTTCTCAACTAGTGTAAGTTTATTTCCTATAGCTATTCTATATAATACTATGCTATTATGAATTAATGTTGGTTCCAATTTCAACAATGATTGATTGCAAAACACTTTCCCTCCCCAATTTATAGTCAGAACCACACAAATGTATGCTGGGATTTCTTCCTAGACAATAATATATGCTGGTTCTCACTTTCATCTGACTTGGTCCCAGTCTGTCTTGTCTTTGAAGTCAGAACGTTACATTCACTTATCCAAATTTACTCATGTGTCAACACTAATTCTTACTTTGTGTAATTTTTATCTGTTGCTTTATAATCTTTTTTTGCCCTGTTCTTTTCTTTTTCTTGTTGTTTATTGTAAACTTTGTCAATTCTGTTTGTTGGGCAGTTCGGCCATTTATTTGCATTTAATAATAACCACTAACTCTACAATTAAAGTGAAAAAATAAAGAGTTATTAAATTTTGAAATCCTTTGGTGAGTTTTGATGACCTGTATAATCAATATAAGATAATATAAGATATACAAGTTGAAAAGTGAGAGAACGAGCAAAATAAAATTCTTACCTGACCACTGTATCACCAACTCCAAGCTGCCCATATTGATTACTGCCAAATGTATATACATCTCCATTCTGTAGCAATAACACTAAAATGATACAATGTTTAATATTGTAAGTCACACTGAACAAATCAATCAAACTATTATTATACTGATATTTTCATCAAAGAGTTTTCACAACTTTTAAAGGCATGGGCAACCTTTTTCGAGCAGTGATTTGTATGATCTATGGCTCATCACAAGGCTACACTACTAAAACATTCAAGGTAATTTTTCATAGAATCTACCTCAGTTATTTTCACAACATAAGACCATATACATTAGCATGGTGGACTATCCTATCATAGTCAAAGTATGAGGGTCAAGCAGCTCAGTTCCTAGGAACCGACAACCCAGACACCAGCACATATGATTTGATTATAATGGTGAAGGCTTTGTGCAGAACCAACCACACTTTTTGAAGGGCAGAATACAGAGACCTGGTGCACTACATGCCACAAGGTCCCCAAACGACCATCCACAGGTTTTTGAATTCAGAGTTGTCCTTCTCCTAGACCAGTTGCCATCCAAGGTTATAGAACCCAATCTGTCCTGCTATTTACCAATAGCTGGAGAGAGAAGAGGATTAATACCTTTCCCAAGAGTATTAGCATGTAAGTGAATGTAATGGATTCAACTGGAATTCGAACTCAGCTCTCCGATTCCTCAATCCAAGTTGCTATCCACTATTCCACCATGCCTCCTACATAAACATATACCTTAAAAATGAGGGAAATTTTTTTTTTTTTTTTTTGAGAAAAGATGTTTCTATAATTAAATAATTTGTTTTGTATGATATTACCATGGATGACAATGTGACTAACAATTGTCTGTGATTTATTTGTACCTTATTCATTTAAAAAACAAAAAAAGTATATTTCTGTAAGAGGGAGTTGCCGAGAGAAGACAGCGTTCACTCACCACAAAAAGAATTTGCATGGCAACATGCATTGTTTGTAGCCATAAGCAGAATTGATTTGGGTGCAATTCGAACTTGAGTCTCACATTAACCAGTTGAGGTTGATTTATCCGAGTAGGATGGACGCACAATAGACAAGCCAGGAATTGGAAGAAAGGCATTCTTAATGGTGTTTCTAAGGACAGCCAGGAAACTGTGGCAGACAGATGAAAACAAGCCAGATTGAAGACAAAAGGAAAAAAGAGGGTTTGGAAAAATTGACAGATTGAAGAGTGTAACAAAGAAGTGGTTAAGAGAAGGAGTCATTTGCCTGCCACAAAAATAATTCACATGCCAACATGCATTGTTTGTAGCCATGAGCAGAATTGATTTTGGTGCAATTTGAACAAGAGCCCCAAATTAACCAGTTGAAGTTGATTTGTCCGAGTAGAATGAACACACAATAGACAAGCCAGGATGTTAGGAGAGTGATGCAATTTGCATATCCATATGACAATCTAATCCAAGACACCTGGATCAAGTACTTTGAGAGACAATAAAAGAACAAACGAGATTGACACTCGGGCAGCAAAGAAAAAGGCATTCTTAATGATGTTCCTAAGGACAGCTACGTTGGGCAGGAAACTGAGATGAGCGACCGTGTTTCTTTTCCTTTTTTTCTTTGCAGTGCTTTCTTTTTAATTCATTTCTTTGTCAGAGAAAAAAATAATATGCTTCCTGTTTCAAAAGTAACGTATGTTTACATGTTTGATCTTCCTTAGTGAAAATTGCATTGGTTTAAAATGATGAACAGGTTATTTTCACTGAAAGTTCACAAAATTCAAGCAACATTGTACATAATCATTGTTTATGTATGAGAGAGTATAAGTGAAAAATTTAGAACAAACAAAACAGAATTTTAAGAAATGTCATTTTCCTTATGAAATTAAGCGTGCCATTCAGAAAAATGAAACAGGCCACATGCAGCCCAAGGGGCAACAGTTTACCCATGAGAGCTTTAATGTATAAAATGCTAACCCACAAGTACAAAAAGAAGGGGGTGAGAAGAAAATAGAAATAGTATGATCATATATGACAGGCAATCCACAAGTTTTGAGACATTTCTTTTTTAGTAGAGGCAGTTATAACTGTGATAGATTATTGTGATTTTATATTATTATACATCTAATAAGCTGACCTGCCAACTTTTGTTATTTCAGACTGAATAAGGCAGATGTAACAGCTCTTTGAACACACCCTACTAAACACTGCTTGTCACAGCTGACTAGTTTGCAGAATGCAGTCAGGCCTGAAAACTTACTATGCAAACAAGTTTTGTATTGACAGAGATGGGCATCAAAACTATCCCTCATACTCCCTAGTCCAGACCTTGCTCCCTGTGACTTTTGGTTGTTACTCAAGTGGAAGGAGAACCACAGGGGCAGTCATTTGAAGACATTGAGAAGATGAAGGGTCTTAGATACCTTCACTTTAGGTGATTTCTAAGGGGCCTTCATGTAGTGGCTGGAGCGCTACAAGTACATTGAAATCAGAGGATCCTACTTTAAAAGAGTTTTGTACTTCTTTAAAATTAATGTCTCTTCTGAAAAAGTTTCAAAACCTCTGGAATGTACCTTGTAAATCAATGATCTTGACAACAACTACAGCACAGTTGTGCTTCAAAAGAGTCAACGATGTTATTTCTGCAAGATAATTCTTTGAAGACAAGCAGTTTTAATTAAATTGTTCACTATCAATAGCTAGAGCATTAACAGCAACAAGTAAAATTAAATAGTATCTACCTGGTAGTTGATAGTAAAATTTTGTAATAGTTGGTTTTCTAATCATATTGTTAATGAAGAAATCAAATTATTCTTACAAGAAATTAACTATTGCAGGAATTTTATTATTGCAGCACAAAAAAAAAATACTAATCTTAACCTCAACAAAACAATATCAACTTGTACTATTGTAATCAGATGCACTCCAACTACATGAAAGATGAGAAAGCATTTAAAAATTTAATCCAAAAGACCTACTGATATTAACAACCACATGAGATTCACTATCTACATCACTTCTCAACATAATCAACTATACAAAAGTCCATTGTCATATACTAATTTAAGTGTCTATTAGGGAACTATACCTCTTATCATAATCAAAAACACCAATATACATTGATCTTACCATCACATCTTTCTTGCCAACTTACTTGCCATCTTTTCCCAAGAGTACATTTTATCATTGCATCAAACATCTCCATAATTTCCCTGATAATTTACATCAGCTCTAAGACAATACAATTTTGCATCACTCAAATAAGAAAATATTACAAATGATGGAAGCTATCAACATTGAAAGAAAAGTGCCATCCATAAACAAAATTTGCTTCAAGAATGGCACCCAAGTGTTTATAATCTTAATTGCTTAATTGCAAACATCACATCACATTAACAACAGGGTATAATTTCCAATCTTAACCAATTAATAGAATATTTTTCAACAGACTGAAACAAAAAATCTGTAACTCCCATCTTTCTAACCCTCATCTGTGATGATGACAGATGGAACAGTCTAAAAGTACTAAAACCTTCCTTCCTCACAATTTGTTGCTTATTCACAGATTTTCATCAAATGTAAAACATTTGGTCAGAAACAGAGTTGATTAAAAACATAACTATATTCCATTGTTGATTACATTCAATAATGCAAAACACACACATTTTTATATATATATTTATATATATATATATATATATATATATATATATATATATATATATATGCAAATGCCAGTGTATCACACCATTTAAACTTTACTCCTAGGGCTGTAGCTCAACATGCCATTTTGGAATCAGGCCGACTGAAATTTTGGATTCCCAAGTTTTCATTACTGCAATTGTTTTCAGCGATTTTTTTTTACATAATTTTTTGTGACAAATTTTTTTGTATGATAATTTTTATAACTTGGAAATAAATTTGGGAATAATTGAAATTAATTGTGAAATCCAGCAAAAGTCACCCATGAAATAAAAATAATTGTTTGTACAGAGAGTAAGGACCTACATACATCAAATTGTGTTTAAATTAAGTGCTGACAGAAGAATTATCATTGAACTTTTAAAAGGTAAGTTTAAACATTAATGCAGTACTTAAATGCAGCAATTAATTTTTGAGTTCTGTAGTTTATTGCTGCCTATCACATACAGCAGCAGTATGCCTGACAAATATATATTTTTTTTTATATAGTAATTTTATTTAATATAATAGTATTATTTATTATGTTTAATATAATAATATTATTATTTAATATAATGATATGTGGTGTATTTATGTTGATATATTAATATATATACTGTATTGATATGCAATATATTGTATAATATAATGATATATCATTTAATAATATAATGTTATTTAATGAGGTATTTATATTTTTTATAGTATTATTTAATGATATTAAATAATGATATTATTTAATGTTATTTAATAATGATACAATAATTCATAACATAATAATTATATATATTATTTATATTTAATTATGTCTTTTTTTTTATATTTTTTCTTTATATTGTTTCTTTTATTTAATTATCGGTTTGTACTTATTAAATTATATTTTATATATTTCTTTTATTTAATAACTTGACTGTAATATTTTTTTCCATCATTATATAAATACTATCTTTGTAATTTTAAGTGTAGATGTTTCTTTTCATTTACTATTCCTCAATTATTTTTTTAATATAAAATAAAAAATTGTCTGATATTTATTTTTATTTCCTTATAGATGGTAATAGTTATGTTAATATATGTTCTTTTTAATAAAAAATGAGGAATATTAAATAATACATTTCCTAAAAAGTAAAAAATTAAAACAATATATGTTTTTTAATATGTAAATAATTTTGAAATAATTTTTATACATTTTTCTTTTTAATATAACTATATAATTATATCTCTTAATATTAAAATAATAATGAATTTGTTTTCATTTTATTTTATCACCGTGATCGGTTTGAAAATCCTTGCGAGTAAATCTTAATTTGTAAGGTGAAATAATCAGAACTATGAGGTAATTTTAAATTCTTATTGTATATAATTTATATGCTCTGTTAATATAAATACACTGAGCTCTCTTTGTGAATCAGTTTTTATATTTTATATTATTAGGAATCACTTGGATTATATACCAATGGATTATTAAACACACACACACACACACACACACGTGTTAAAGTTTCAAGAGCACAATTGGAAAAATTATTTGTCTGGGTCAGTAGCAGATGTGAAGCACAATTGCATGATCATTCAGCTGAAAACATTGCTGCAGTGCACAAGAATGTGGCCAAACATCCAGACACCTATTTATCATCGCATGCAGGAATTGAATCTCTCCACAATAACGTTACATCATTTCCAAATGCACTCTTTGTTGGTCGATTATGTTGACCAAAATGTATTTCTATTTGAACGTCCATTTTCAAATTAGCCTTCGATAACTTTAATATAATATCTTTTAATACTGAAGTAGTAGTGATTTTGTTAATATAAAGATAAAAAATTCCAATGTCGATTTTCCTGATAGAAACCGAGGTGAATATTCTAATATAATTGATCGTCACGTCTACATGTATCTGCCTCCTGCTACCATCCATCTGTCTAGAAGTTAAAACCCTTTCTTTACCTCCTTCTTACTGTCTTCCTTTTTGTCTGGTCACTATTCTTTTACTCTTTCCTTTTTTCAGTCTTTCTTTCCTTCTGCTTTGTTTGAAAAACCTTGCAGATAATCTCAAATAAAATAATCATAACTATGAGATAATTTTAAATTCTTATTGTATATAATTTATATGCTCTGTTAATATAAATACACTGAGCTCTCTTTGTGGATCAGTTATAATATTTTATATTATTAGGATTCTCTTGGATTATATACCAACAGAATATTACTTGTATATGCATGTGTGTGTGTGTGTGTGTGTGTGTGTGTGTGTGTGTGTGTGTGTGTGCAAGTAGAAAAAAACTGAACTGAGTTCAGTTTTCAATCAGCACTTGACAATTGATTTGTACATGAAACTCAGAGTTGTGCTACCAGGGAAGGAAAAAATGTATATTATGAATATATATTTTAAGAAAATCTAACAAATTGGGAAAAATGTTTCTTTATTATATATATATATATATATATATATATATATATATAGGTGTATTAAATTAGTTAAAAAAAATTCAGTGTCTACACCTCATTTTGTAACAATTTCCACATATTTGTCTGTTCATTTGTTTTTATATTTTTTTTGAATTGTAAAGAGACTTTATGGACACCTGTATATCCAATATTAAAATAAATTTTTGAAATTATAAACAGACTTTATGGACACCCTATGTAATTTCTCTTTCATCTTGATCTTTGTTTGCCTATTACACCTTATTAATACACCTGCATTTAGTGCAACAATAAAATTTTAAGTGTGTGCTTAAAAAACTCATGATTTGCTTGTTATTCTAACCTTCAATACTAACTGACATTTTAAAAGTTTTATGGATACACATAAGCAGAACTTATTTTTTGTTATTACTTGAGCCAAGGATAAATGCAAACAGGAAATAAAATGTGAGCCATTGTTTTTTTTGTTTTTTTGTTATTTCTAACAAATTCCAAGTGTCTTTAACATACCTGTATGATGCTGTCCACAGGACACCTGAGTAACTGGAATGTCTCCATCACCAACAACTATTTCTGCTGGGGGGAGGCTGACCATTTTAGCATAATCTGTCTCTTGTTCATCAACCTCACCTGCAATGAGTTAGGAAGTTTTTATTGTTTTTTTCTTTTTGTTTTTAATATAGATTTATAAGTATCAATGATAAAAATAAAAACCCTAACACTATGTAGATCTAATGTTATTATATTTACAAGTCAGCTGAGTTTCACAGTTAAGGTTTCTTGTAAGTGTATAGAAATAGGAAGAAAATGTTTTATAAGGAGAAAAGCTTGGATGGTTAATCCAACAGATTATAACATTTCAATTGTTAATCTTTATCAAACAGTTAAAAACATGACTTACAAAGAAAAAGACAGAATCAAGAAACTAAATACTTTATACAACTTAACAAATAAGGAAGTGATATTTTAGAAAATGAAATAATCTTACAATAAAAACCTGCTCAAATCTTTAATTATGCAATTTTTTTTCTTTTCAGACAATCATAATTAAAAAAAAAAAAAAAAAAAAAAAATGTATTTATTTTTCTATCTGAATTTCTGGGATAAGGAGTTATTTACACTATTTACATGCATTGAGAATTGTCCCACAGCAAACAGCCTGGTGGGTTATAGGGTTCGTTCATGAATTTGGTAACAATAATTATGAGTTCAATCCTGGGGTCAGGCAGTGTGTACTTGGACTCTGTAAAAATGGGGGCAAACAATAACTGAGCAGTACTAAAAATAAGAGTTTCAGTTTGTTTTTACAGTGGCATATCAATTCCTTATGAGTCATTTAATGCCAAAATTTAATTTTCTTGGGGGCATTAGTAATTTCTTTTACAAAAATGTATTGTTGGTAATTTTTATTAACAAGAATCTATTCCTGGAAAAAAGTATTAAATGGTAGTTTTTTTTTTTTAGGTATTGCTGGTAACAGTTTTTTTTTTTGTTTTTTCTTTTTCAATGTATTGCTGGTAATGTTTTCGTTTTTTCTTTTTAAATGTATTGCTGGTAATGTTTTTGTTTTGTTTTTTTTAAGTGTATTGCTGGTAATTTTTTTTACTATGAAAATCTATTGCTGGTATTTTTATATTTTCATAGCATTTTGATGCCAATTTGGGGGGGGGTTAACTATTTGTATATATCTGGGGCCCTAACAGGTAGTACCACTCCAGATTATAGTGGACCAGGGAACAACAGCAATTAAGTGGTGACTCTACCATCATCAAATCCTCCTGAAAAAAAGCCTTAATACCAGATGTAGCTAAAAATAAGAACTAGACAAGATATCCCTAGAGATGAACAGTGGAATGAGAACAGTCTAACCTTGTAGATTAAAGGGTTCAGTTTGGAATTCCCTGTAGGTTACCAGGATTGACATACACCTGATGAAAGGTAGAGGGCACAATCACCAAAACATAACAACAACATAAGAGGAGGAAAATAGTCTGCATGCAGATAGTGTAAATAACAGTTTTTTTTTTAATTTTTAATTCCAGAATGTAAGCAATCATAGCTCTCCACAGATTTTTTCCATATTATCTGAACTGTCACCGGAAAGATAATATAGCAGTTATATATTGCCTTATCCAGAGTTTTAATTTTAATTGTTAATTTAAACACCTCCATAATGAAACTGCTCTCTTTTAATCCTCTTAAAAAATCTTTCGTGCCTTTTATCAATATGGCTGATGCTAACCTCAAGCAAAGTGACTCATTGCACCTTCTTTGATTAAGTTTCCTGCTAGCATGAAGTGAAAAGATTATAAAGATTATATTGACTGATTTTCCAAGGTCTGCTGCTAGGAAAGTTAGTCCTCTGTGTCTTGATAAACAATTTTTATCACCAGAATCTAATTTGCACTTTTATAAATCCAACATTCATCTGTGCAGTGAATATTGCCGTCACTTTTGGTCTGGTTCTTCTGTTACATATTTAGAGATGCTTGATAAAATACAAAAAAGAATCTGCAATGTTATTAGTCCTGACCTGGCATGTCGACTTAAGCCACTTTCCCACTACCGTACCCTGATTCCACTGTGCCTTTTCTATAAATATTTTCATAGTAATTGTTCTGATGAGCATTCCACTTTGGTAGCTACACTTTACAAATTTAAGCGCAGTACTAGATTGGTAGCTAGGTCTCGTCATTTTACACTTGAAATAGCTAGATGTAACTAAGTTCTATGCTAACAGCTTCTTCTCTCACACTTCTCACCTGTGGAAATCTCTACTTCCAGTTTCTTAATTTCCAGTCAACTTTGATCTTCAAAAATTTAAATGCAATATCAATCGTTATTTTTGTCTTTTTAAATTGTTCTTTTATTGTTCTTTTTAACAATAATCATTTTATTTTTCACACTTCGTAACTCCTTGTATCTTAGTGGCTTTATTGCCTTGCTTAGGTTGAAATGATTAAAAAAAGTTTGGAATTCAAAATTTGTAGCATTGTGCCTTGGACAAGCAACTGTCCAAGGCACAAAGCAGGCTGCAGATGATGCTCCTCAAGTGATCGCTGTAGTTTGACGCAGAAAATGTAATTGTAAAGTCTCCTCAATGTCTTTAAATAAGGGATGACAAAAAAAACAAACAAATGAATCATTCTGGTTTATTTATGCATTTCATTCAACCACAAGGCAGGACAACTGTTACTAGATTTGTGAAATGGAAAAATCAAAGTGTTTTATATAGAGTTCCTTTCTTGGGTGGAATGGCCAACCAACAAAATGGTTTCCTCTTTTATGGTGCTTGAACTGCTCCCTCCTGCCAGCTTGATTAAAAAAAGTTATAAATCAAATCTCCCAACCCACACTCATCCCAAATCAAAAACTATTTTAGTCAAGACTGGTCAAAGACAGAAGAATGTCACCCCAAGTGTTTTGTGTAGTCATTTAAACAGCCATTCTTCCACTGTCAGCTTGTTTGATGAGCATTATCATATATAATTATAGTTCTCCATCTCTTAAACTGGCTGCTACTTAATGCTAAGGAGCCTAGTTTGCCCTGTTATTTAACCCATAGTTGGGGATATGGAGGAGAAAGATTCATGCCTTTCCAAGGGCATTAGTGAGAAAGTGAACACAACATAGTAGGCCTGAATTTGAACTCAGTATGCCAATTTCACTTTCCATGTGCACTACTCACACATTTAATGGTAATAAACTTGCAGAAATGGTTAAGAATATTCTTTCCAATAAGTTTTTAACATAGAATGAAGTTTGATAAGCTAGTCTTGCTAATGTCATGTGTTTTGATCCTTACCAATTGATCCACTCATACTTAATTGTAAATATCTTCCTCCAGCTATGGGTTAAATAGTAGGACTTGTATCAGCCAAATCATTATTATCTCCAAAAAATTCTTACAATCTAAAAATATTTTCTGGCTTTAAATAAACTTTAAAAGGTTGATAAGCCATAACAAACAAACCAATCAATCAATAAATGTCTATATTGTTTAAACCCTGTACAAATGTAATGAAATTAAGATAAAAGAACGTGGTGCCTCAAGGAGAGTGTATATAAGTGAACAAGCAGTAATAATTACCTCGAAATTTATTTTGTTTAAGACTTTTATTTTTTGCCTTTTGAACTTTTTCAATCTTTTGCTCCATTCTTTTGCCAATCTGCTCAAGAGGTTTTACCCCAGGACGTCCAACTAAAATATTTAAAAACAAAAGTGAAGTTAGACAACAAAGAAATATGTTTAAAAATGAATAACAATAATTAAGACAGTGACAATTATTGGAACAGGCTTCCAGAGACAGCAATAAAAACACTTTGCTTTGAATAAAAATATTATTTGTCCATTTGCAAAATATTTTATAATTAAGCTTCTTTTTTTTTTTCTTTTTTATCTTATATCATTCTTACAACTCTTGGCAACACACTCTTGAGTACTTAATAGATGGCAGTTAGTGGTAGGAAGGTAATTTTCGAGGAAATGTTATGGACTACCCTGTCATACTTATTAAGATATATATTGATTTCACACTTTTTAAAAAATTAAATGATTTTCCAATCACCCCATTAATTAATTTCACACTTTTGGATCTTTCAAATCTTTTCCTAATCAACCCATTTGTTAAGACCACCCTCTTTATTAATTTCATACTTTTTAATGCTTCAAATGATTTTCCAATCAACCCCTTTATTAAGAACACTCCATTTATTAATTTCACACTTTACTGCAAATATTAAAAGAGTACCAGAAGAGCTATCTCTTTGGGGACTTATCTGCTGCTGCAATGAAATTATCATCATTTTGTCTTGCATTAAAACTTTTATTCATAAAATTAGTCAAAATTCTTTTAGGAAATTATTTTTTGTGTCTTCCAACCAAAGAACACCAATAAACAATTACAAAGTAATACACATGTATCTAGCATATAAGAAAAAAACTGTGACGAGAAGGAACATTTGAAAAGCTTGACACTGAAAAAGAAATTTCACTTAATCCAATTATGGATTAACAAAATTTGTTAATTGATTACTTCAAACAATGAGAATATTGCGTCATTATTTGTATCTTTGGATGGATTATCTCTTCATTGCTATCGAAGAGATTCTCAATGGATTTGGAATTTACTTTTGGTGACAAAAGAACTTTTGTTTTTATAAAAAACATTTCCAAATACTGAACAATCATTGGAAACTATTGTTGCCTTATAATGGCAATCAACAAGCATTCATTATTTACATGCAAACTATTGTCCCCGTCTTTGTTGTATTTATTGCAACATTTCAAATGTTGTACCTGCTGAAGAGTGCAGACAGGTTAGGTTTAAGTTCTCCTCTCAGAATTAGCCCACAGGACAATAGATTAGTTAATTAAAGTGTTAGTTCATAAATTTGGTGACATAGTAATTGTGAGTCCAATCCCTGAACTCAAAGGAAACGGCATCAATAAGTGAGTGTTACTAAATAAGAACAAGACAAGATATCCTTAGGCATATACAGTAGAACAAGAACAGCATATCCTCTAGAATAAATAAAGTGCTCAGTTCAAAATTGCTTGAAGATTACCTGGATTAAGAAGCACCTGATTAAGGCCTGATAACAACAACAAGTGTGCATGTAAAAAATGTAATGATAACTCCTCATCCCAGAAATTCAGACAGAAAGCATGTATTTACAATTCACAAAATAAATATAGCAAAATTATTCAGCCTCACTAAGCAGATTAAAATAAAGAATTTAGGGAGGTTTTATGAATCAAATTTGGGATTTTAGTTTCCACATCAACATTAATTTGTCATTAACTGCATTGATATCACTTCAATAGCTACCAATAGGCATTAGCTGCAAAGATGTTTTTGCTGAACAGTACAATCATCATGCATACAGTTTGGTAACTTTTCAATATCGCCTCATAGATAGGTTCGACTATCATACTGTACACCCTCCTCACCATTTTTTTGAACAGAAGTAGAGATTTATCTCGTTCCTTGTTAAGGACTGGGTTTCTGGTCCCTTTTAAAGTCTTTTCATTCTCTTTCATTCCCAGCAGCCCCTTGTGTCTTAGTGGCATTATCACCGCCTTACTTGGAGTGAATTGATTAAAAAAGCACACACACACACACACATATATATTAAATGGTGGTACTCGTTTGGAAAACCTCGAATAGCTCAACTTGCAGTAGAACAAATCGGCACCCAAAGAAAAATGGGAAATGAAAAAGGAAAGAACCAAGAACATTAAACCAAGACAAAAACAATCGTCCAATGCTTAAGCTTCAAGTCCTAAGGAAAAAAAAAACCCAAAACGAATAAAAAGACAACTGCATAAAGTGCTCAATACACTAAGTAGAGAAAGCCTAAGATAATCCTAAAGACCCAGGCAAACCTACCTAGGTTTCACCTAAACAGCTCTTCAGGGTAATCCTGGCTGAAAAGGAAAAAATTATGGAACAGTATTTATAGCTAAAACCAAAAATAACCATGACCAAGTGAAAAAAAAAAAAAAATATCCGTTTAGGTGAAACCTAGGTAGGTTTGCCTGGCTCCTTAGGAAACACCCACACCTCTCATTCACCAGGTTAGAGGTAATCTTATAATCTTTCACTTCCCATCACCTCTTTTCCTATTCACATGTATATCAAACATTTTAATAGTAAGCCTCTGCTTTGAGTGGCTCTCAGTGGTAGACTTTGAAAATTTTGATTTAAATTTTGGTCTTTAGGCTTTAAAAAGTAAATTCCAAATCTTGTTCATAGTTTTGAGAAGTCTCAAAGGATGTCCTTAATATCCTTTGTTAAGAACAAAATATACTGTTCTTTTTTTTTTTTTTTGGGGGGGGGGTAATGAAACAGAGACTGAGGGAATATTAATCAACCAAACAATGACCCAATATTAGTGCAAAATACCATCAAGTGACAAAATAGTACAATAAGTAAACAACAATGCATGAATACAACTGAAGAAATTTTTAGACATGTTCAATTCCTCTTCAAGAGAAGGGGTCATATGAAAATAGGTGTAAGCAGCAGCAAGAGGAAACAATCAATATATGAACCTATATTAGCAACCCTACATGCAAAGTCAAACATCATGTAAAACCCAATGTTCATATGGTGTCATAATATCAAAAATGGCTATTTTGTGATTTTTTCCAAAAGATAAACTAAGAACTAAAGTTCATTTTATTTCTGTGGTATCAATACTGATAAGTAATTAATTTGAATATTGTCAGCAGAAGATATAACCCAATAAGATGGGCCAATATAAAATAAATACAGACTTTAAAGTATACTACAAGTTGAACACTTATTTAGAGAATACAAGACATTCATTCTTTGACATAGATCTTTTTATTTATTATCAATTAGTCATACTGTTTCTGCCAGGGAATTTTTAGAGCTTAGAAAAGCATTCATTAAATTGGATAATTCTTTTTCTAATTTATACCTTTGGAAATTATTTACTAATCAGTGTAAAGTTCAGCTGGATGTAAAGAACCTAATAGGTCTCTTTTCTGGTAGCATCGGAAATGGTATATTCAGAAAGAATATATCTTGTTTGTAAGAAATATTGTCAGATTAAAACTGTAATGGTTCCCTTTAAGAAAATAAAAGAAATGGCCAATCCAGAAGTTTCATTCACAGTATTATCGTAACCAGCATGTAACAAGTTCCCTGATTGATCAATAGATGAACCAGTGACAGTCCTGCCTTGTTTCCACTTTGGCGGACAATTTCGAAACTCTCTTTTTGATAACTGGCGCTGGAGTAGTAAAAATGTAGCATGCTGCTTTCTGACCAACAACAATGCAGAAAGGTCATGTTAGTGGGTGCTAAGTTACTTCTCACTATAAAGAACGATAACTCAAAATGCAATTGAGTTACGTCTCTTGTTTGCTATATATAAAAGACTACCTTTTCCAGGTATTGAACTTACACTCTTTGGGTCCTGTCAGTGGATCTAATTAACACCTTTATCCACTGTGCCATGTGTCCACAAGAATACCTGGAGAAGGCGGTGGAGAACTTGGAAAGGGGAATTAACAGGAGATAACTGATAACCGACATCCATTAAACATAGCATGTGGAAAAAGAACAGTCTACCCCAGCGAGTGAAATAAAGGGTTCAGTTCAACATTCCAACAACCTGAAGAAGGCCAGAGCATACAACAGCCGAAATGTTGTGATAAATATGGCAACAAAAATGAGGACAATAGTCCGAATAATGTAAATAGTGTACATAATACCTCATCTCAGAAATATAGACAGATACTGAGTACAGATAATACTTAAAAATCTATTTGGTTATACTTTATTTTATGAATATACAAAAATATATTCATATCTTCAGACCAATGTTTGTTTGTTTTAATAAATGGAGTCAATTTCTCCAGACAAAAGGAAAAGGGAGATGAAAAAAAGAAATAAATTGACTCAATTTATTAAAAAAAATGGCAGTCTGAAGAGATGAATATATTTTTGTCTATTCATAAAATAAATTATAACTGAATTAATTTTTTAGGATCATCTGCACTCACTATTATATTGGTCTGTTCTTACATTGAGCTCTCTTTTTGATTAATGTCCTCCTTGGAATTATCCCTACCAATTACCAATTTTTATTTGTGTATATATATATATATATATATATATATATATATATATATATATATATATATATATATATATATATTTTGTTATGGTAATTTACCCACACACGCATGGACTCTCCCAGCTATAAATACAAGCAGGTACTGCCTTTTGGGGAGGGAAGTTTCCAGCAGTCAGCTCTGACAGTTGGACTGAACATTCTTGCTGTAACACTGTCATTTGTATGTTTGTATTACTGTTTCTGTTAATATATTTGTTTAAATCAATTCCTCTCTTTGTGCCTTTATTTCTGGCCCTAACATATATATATATATATATATATATATATATATATATATATATATATATATATATATATAATACTCTGCATATAAGGAGGAAAAAATGTGTTTGCATTCGCACACAGAAAATGACTGAAATATCATATGAAATAATTTATTACATTTAATGAAATAAAAGCAAATATTTTATTGGCATAAGAGAAAGGAAATATTTTTATGTCATAGAAGTATAAAAACTAATCAACAGTGTTCAATATCCAAATAGGGAAGAGCAATCAAAGATGGTTTTAAAGCAACACAACCATTCTAAAGCAATTATACTTCCCCCTTTTGGCAATTCAATCTTAAGCATGAGTCTAGTATGAAATATTT
This sequence comes from Acanthosepion pharaonis, assembly GCA_903632075.3. Taxonomy (NCBI): domain Eukaryota; kingdom Metazoa; phylum Mollusca; class Cephalopoda; order Sepiida; family Sepiidae; genus Acanthosepion; species Acanthosepion pharaonis. Next base: position 4,248,694 of record CAHIKZ030004486.1, read on the forward strand.
TAAATATGATTTCAACATCTTTATAAAGCATTTAGTGCCAAATAGTATTTTTCTCTGAGAAGTTAAATAATGTGGATCATAACCTAATTTTTTGATACAGAATTTAACAATGTAAGAAGTAAACATGTAGATATTTATCAAAATAAACTGTAAACTTTGAATGTCTTGTCGATATTAAACCAGAACAATATTCATAAAGATAATTCAGTTTACCATTTCCCTAATTTCTCCTCTAATAAAACAAGCTACATATTTGATGAAAAAGCTGCAACCTTAAATGAAATATATATAAAAAAAAAAAAAGGACAGACATTTCAAGTCAGTAGAGAGACTGAGAGGACTCATGCTCAATCCAACCCAACATTCGTAATTAAAAAAATAAACAAAAAATACAGTTCAACATTGATAAAAATATTAGAAATCACCTTTCTTTTTGTCCAAATCCAAATTTGTTTTCAAGCCAGTTTTTCCCCCTATTAAGCAGAAATCATAACTTGCAAATTATCAGCACCCATCATCAAAACCTCAAACAGCAAATGGAAAATAATTATAATATATTCAAACTGATTACTAAGTTTTTGCTTCTGGAGTTTTTTAAGGTGGTATATGACTTAGTTTTAAGGATCCAAAAATTTGAATTTCTTATTTGGTACGGAAATAATACAAGTAAAATTTATTAAACACTTGTACTGTGTTTTTATAGTATTGCTTCCTGGCTGTACTGGCACATTTTTAAGAAAAAATAGGAACTGGTATTTACTGCAAGTAAAAAACAATAAAAACACTAATTGAAACTTCTCATGTGCACTGCCATTTTGGTTTCAATAGGATACTCTGTAGTGAAGACTAAGCTAAACAGCACTTATGACGCACAATATAATTAAAATAGGTCACAAAACAGATTGTATTGTATGCTACCATATGTCTATGCTGGTATGGAAATAGCACTAAGTGCTAGTTAGTTTGTAACACAAACACTAGGGATTGCATTTCATCATGTCTTGAAACACACACACACACACACACACACACAATGATCAAAAGCAGGCAATGTAAGTTTCATAAAAATGAATACATATGTCTACAGCAGCAAAAATGTTAAAAGCAATTATGTTGTTCATAAATTTGTTCCAAAACTTACGTTTATTGCTAGTAGTATGAAAAGATTTCATGAAAAAAAAAATTGTGTCTATGTAAATATTTCAGATAGAGTATATCTGTAAAAGAACAATATGAATTATAGGGACTTTATCAAGGCAAGGATTTTATTTTGCATAAATACTTGTTACAAAATAAAATTCTTGCACTTGCCTTGATAAAGTTCCTCAGAGGACAAAATATGTCAGCTAAGATAAGTTTTTTTTTTATATATATATATATATATATATATATATATATATATATATTATCAGATAGAGTGTATCCATGAAGAAAGAAAATGAATAAAAAGACGAGGAAAAACTATTAACTGATGTGCTTCATCCTCGTATTCAATGTATAAGGGTCAAGCAGCTCAGCACTACATGTCACAAGGTCCCCAAATGACCCTCCTCAGGTTTTGAATTCAGAGTTGTCCTTCTAGACCAGTTGGCATCCAAGGCTACAGAACCCAGTCTGTTCTGCTATTTACATTTACCCATAGCTGGAGAGAGAAGAGGATTAATACCTTTCCCAAGGGTTTTAGCACAGAAGTGCAGTGTGTGTGTGTGTGTGTGTGTATGTATTATATATATATATATATATATATATATATATATATATATATATATGTTGTTGAAATACTGTAAAATACATAAATATTTGGACATTAAAATTATCAAACACTGCAGCAATGTTTTTTTTACAGACACATGTAGGTTAAAAATAAAATGATGATTCACTAAAATGTCAATATAGTAATGAATGTAATATTTGCTATTTCCTTATAAGGATACATTCAGCATTCATTGACTAATGTTTCCTTATAAGGATACATTCAGCATTCATTGACTAAACAGCTAGTGCTGCTTTCAGTTGAAATTTTGCAAAATCATTTTCTTAATTTTTCTAGAAAATTGGTTTCTTATGTCCAATAGCTTTTAATGCTCTTTTCAGTAGTCATGGGGGTTTCCTTCTTAACTTTTTATTTGAAGTAAAGTGGAATATCAACTTCTTACATCATTATTTTGTCTTAAAGTTAGATGATCTCTCCATTTTAGTTGCTACTGTTGAACTTGGTATACAAATCCCACTTTTGTAGTCAATAACCATTAATACTACATGTACACTATCACTTTTGTACATAGATATAAAGATACCAGGTGTTAAATGTTAGACTAAGAGCACTAATATATATATATTTTTTTTTTTTTTTTTTTTCATGTGCCATGTCCTTTCAGTATGTAGATGATCATGGCTCTCCACAACTTTTTATCTTTTGTAGCTCTAATCTTTATCTCTTTACTATCCTTTCTAATCCCTGTCCTTTAATCCATTTAAATAAGCTTTTTAGATCGGTTACTAATTCTTTCTACACCTTTTGCCTTCAATATGTCCTGTGAGTGTCAAATTCTCCAAGCCTAAGTATCACAGAAATTTCATCTATTTCTGATACTAAATATAAGTGTTTTTTCTTTGGTTCCTATTTTTCTTAAAACTTTCTCATCACTTACATATTCAAACTATGATGTTCTCAGTATCCTTCTGTAGGACCACATCCTTTTTGCCGCAAGTTTCCTCTTCATCTGTGAGGAAATTGTCCAGCATTCACTGCCATATAGAATGACTGATATTATATAGCAGTTTCATACTTATTTTCTTTGTTTCTAATGAAATTTTCCTGTTTCTTAAACTTTACTTTTGGAAGACAGCCAGTTTATGCCAAACTTAATAAATACTTATCAATTGTCAGTGTGATAGATACCACCTTAAAAGACTGATATGAGAAAAACAAAGCCAATTAACAAATAAACGTAGGGTTGCTAATATGAAATTATAAAAAAAAACAAAAGCATTAAAGCAGTTGAATGACATGAAAAATATTTAAAGAATCAAAAATGAATCTTTTTTTTTTTGTTTCTTAAAAACAAAATGGATTTATTATGAATTAAGCAAAAACAACAAAGCATGAAAAGTGAAGTGAACAATGATTTAGACACTTTTTTTTTTTTTTAACAAGAATTATCTTCTTTCACTTTTACAATCATAATTACGTCATCCTCTTACAAAAGTAATAGATACTATGCAGAAGGCAGAAGTTTTAATTTCATTATTAATGTATTAATGTCCACAATCGAAAAAATGAGACATGGGATATTAATGGGTCAGAGATTTTAATATTGCACTTTTAGAAAACTATACATTTTTATGTAAACATAATACCGTTTTTGGTTTTTAAAAAGAAAGAACATAATTCATACCAGATTGTTTCATAAATGTATCATTAATATCACATATTTTCATAAATGAGTAATTAATACCGGGTCATTTTATAAATTATTGTTTTATAAATGTATAATTAATACAGGATTGTTTCGTAATCATATAATACTAGATTTTTTTTTTATACCGCATTTTTATTTTAAATACGTAATTAATACTTTTTTTAGTTATTTTAGAAACATAGTTAACACTGGATTTTTATTTTACTTTTAATAATCAATAACAAATTTTATTGTGAGAATTAATGGGTTAAAAATGACAAAATTTATGATTTTATTAGTATTTCTTAAATGAAATTTACCAATTAGGATTCATTTATAACTGCCATTTTTTCATTTTATTTCTCTTGCCTTTATACATAATAAAAAATAATAGTATTAAGCTATTTTAATTTCATAGATGATGACAATTATTAATTTTTTTACTATATTCCTTTAATTTTAATTTCAGTTCTATTTTTATCACAACTTCCTAAATGTAGGTAGCAACACAAATATAGAAATAAAAAGTAAATCTCACATTGTCTATTCTGAGACAACTGCTGTAGCAATTAGTGTACCAGCTGCAGTAATTCAAATTCAGATATATAGACTTTATTCTTTATTTTCTCTAAACCTATGATAAGCTGCTATTTCTTTCATCTACATAGCTTAGCAATACTAATAGTAACATTATTCAAATTTCTTACATGACGTACTGCCACTTATGACAATTTTATGACTAATATTTTTTTGAGTTACTTTTTATTTGTTTTATTTTTATTTGCAAATGCCAGATCATCCTTCGAAAGCAGCATGAACTGGAATTAAAAGCTTATTACAGTACTAACTACTATATGGCTGGATCATCACCTGACAAATTGATCATGGTGAGATTTGAACCTGGTCTCATTCTAACTATTCATCCATATGCCCATACATAATGATAATGCCATTTAGTTATAAAATGACAAAATTCAATGGTGCAGTTTTACAAGATACTGATAGTGAGTTAACAAATCCTATTTTATGAAGGTTATATACTAGTCAATGAGTTGTTTTTCATTACTGTAAATTGTGGCATACAAGTTGATCTCAAGATTTTTAGCTTGAAATTCGGAGTTAGGCCTGTACCTATCGTATAGGTCAATCCCCAACATATAGTAGGCTACCAGTGGTTCAAAACTTAGGTCTACCAGTAAATGAAGTTAAGTTACAGTATATGATAACCTGTGCTAAAACCACATGTGGTTAAATCATTTACCTGTATATTGAGACACTAACCGTAATAACTTTCAATATGCATTGTATAGCAAACAACGCAACAACACACACCGGTAGGTACTGTATATTGTATTGGTAGAAGTTAGTGAACATTTAAAATTTGTCAGGTCTACTGATTAGCACATTAAAATCAACATCAACTCCTATAAAATATTAATACCATAGACAACACCTCATACTGGGTAGCTTTTTGATAGGACTGCTACATATCGTATGTTATTGTAAAATACAGTATCACTCATCTGCCATTTGCATCCGTGACATAAATAAACAAACAGTGATGCCACCAACGTCATGCGGCAAGCTGCAAACTGTAGGCCTGTTGCACTATCGACACTCAGGTTAGACTTTCATCCTTTTAATAATCCCCTATTACAAGGTTGTTAACAGTAGTTACCAGGTAAACCATTGGGGTCTTCATGAACAAGATGTGTGTTGTAGCATTAATAGAATACTGAATTTGTGTTACTATTTCATTATTTTATATTAATTTCTGTATTAATGTGAAAAATATGTTCATCAAACACAAGTTTTAGTTGGATATATTTGTGGCAGTCTGCTGGAGATTCGATAAATGGCGTAGGTTAATTGTTAAGAGTGCTGTCCCACTTGTTTACAACTCTGTGATTTGCATTTAATAATTGTCATATAAGTGAGAGCGAGATGCCAGCCTAGTAGAACGCTTAAATTCATGAAGTCTGGGAAGCAGCAAAAGCAGTTCATCGGAGCAGTTACCATGAAAGTATTTGTAAAAAAGACAGAGGGAGGTGACAGCACGTCTGTGAGAGAGCAACTGCACAGACATGCCATCGCCTCCCTCTGTCTTTTTTTACATATACTTTAATGGTAACTGCTCTGATGAGCTGCTTTCGCTGCTTCCCAGACTTATCCAATTAGTAGCCCCTCTAAATCACCATCATGTAATTTCATGAATTTAAGCATTCTACTAGGCTGGCATCTCGCTCTCACCCTTTCACTGTCAAAACTGTTAAATGTAGCCGTCTCTTCTACTCCAATAGCTTCATGTCTCACACTTCTTGCCTGTGGAACTCCCTCCCCTTTTCCTGTTTCCCTGATTGCTATAATCTCCAACTATTCAAATGTAATGCCAATCGACGTCTCCAGATGCCTTGATCTATCCCCTATGCTTCTCTTTGTCCTTCCTCTATCACTCCTATTTGCTCTCACTCCAACTCTCTGTAATCCCTTGCATGCAAGTGGCTTCCCACCTTTCTTGGGGTGAAACACTTAAAAAAAGAAAAAAAAAATATCAAACCATACTTTGGGATATATTTTTTAGGCTTAAAAACTCAACTTGTATGCTGCAATTTACACTAATTGTATGACCATAATAAAAATAAAGAACCAACCAATGAAAAAAAATCTTATCACATTCTTATCAATTAAGTTGCTAAAAAATATCAGTGAGCAAAATTACAAAGTTGTTTTTATAAATGTACGGGAGATCTGAAGTGTTAATTTTCAAAGCTTTAACAATGGAGAATCATCTCAGCATCCCTTCTTTGCTGTTTAGAACTGGGCTTCTGGTTTCTTCTAAATTCTACTTCTAATATCTCTGCATAAACTCTGAAATTTTTACCATTAATAGGTTTCCAGTTCCTTCTAACGTCTTTTCATTCACTTTCACTTCCAGTAGCCCCTTGCATCTTTTAATGGTGTTATCACCTAGTTGGGGTGAATTGATTAAAAAATAAAAATAATTATGAGAAAAAAGCATATGAGGAAAATATGTCTCATATGTACTTCCATAGTCAAAGCTGAAACTAAAAACTGAAGACTCTTATGGGTCGACCTAATGGCGGAAATCTCTTACGGGCCGACCTATCGGCGGAAATCTCTTACGGGCCGACCTATCGGCGGAAATCTCTTACGGGCCGACCTATCGGCGGAAATCTCTTACGGGCCGACCTATCGGCGGAAATCTCTTACGGGCTGATAGCATTAAAGTGAAAGTAAATTTTTAACTTAGAATTTCCTACTTTTATGTGGGCTTTACAGAATATGTATAAAATTGGTGTCACTTCAATTGGACAGCTTCACAAAAACAAAACAGGAAGGGTACAACCCGGAGCAAAAAAAAATTTTTTTTTTTTTTTTTGGAAAGGCAAAAATAAGCAACCACATTTTGCCACCAATGGTGGGCACACATTTCTGGGATGCTTCTTTATAGAGGAGGTGTGAGTACAGTTTCATCACCTAAGCCCACCACCACAAATCAGGGTCTAAATCATTGTACATGTCCTACCAGTGGTGAGATCAAATGAAATGAAGTGATCAGATTTGTTGAAAACCTCCTTCAGACCTCGTTCGTTGAGTTGGTCAGTAAGTTCACTTTCACCGGCACAGCTTTTGCAGACCCCACACTCTGCACATCCTGAGTCACCAGATCCACAGCCACAGGGTCTGCAGAGAAAAAAAATAAATATCAATTCTATAATATGAAAGACAATGTAACTTTATGCATTCATTGGTCATATAATTTGATGTTTCCATCTTACTAATGAAATATTCCAACATTAGAGTAACATAAACATTAATCAATGATAACAAGTGAACATCTCATTTGTAAAGAGAGGGAACAAGTGAACATCTCATTTGTAAAGAGAGGGAACAAGTGAACATCTCATTTGTAAAGAGAGGGAACAAGTGAACATCTCATTTGTAAAGAGAGGGAACAAGTGAACATCTCATTTGTAAAGAGAGGGAACAAGTGAACATCTCATTTGTAAAGAGAGGAACAAGTGAACATCTCATTTGTAAAGAGAGGGAACAAGTGAACATCTCATTTGTAAAGAGAGGGAACAAGTGAACATCTCATTTGTAAAGAGAGGGAACAAGTGAACATCTCATTTGTAAAGAGAGGGAACAAGTGAACATCTCATTTGTAAAGAGAGGGAACAAGTGAACATCTCATTTGTAAAAGAGGGAACAAGTGAACATCTCATTTGTAAAGAGAGGGGAATCTCATTTGTAAAGAGAGGGAACAAGTGAACATCTCATTTGTAAAGAGAGGAACAAGGAACATCTCATTTGTAAAGAGAGGGAACAAGTGAACATCTCATTTGTAAAGAGAGGGAACAAGGAACATCTCATTTGTAAAAGAGAGGGAACAAGTGAACATCTCATTTGTAAAGAGAGGGAACAAGTGAACATCTCATTTGTAAAGAGAGGAACAAGTGAACATCTCATTTGTAAAGAGAGAGGAACAAGGAACATCTCATTTGTAAAGAGAGGGAACAAGTGAACATCTCATTTGTAAAGAGAGGGAACAAGTGAACATCTCATTTGTAAAGAGAGGGAACAAGTGAACATCTCATTTGTAAAGAGAGGGAATTTGTAAAGAGAGGAACAAGTGAACATCTCATTTGTAAAGAGAGGGAACAAGTGAACATCTCATTTGTAAAGAGAGGGAACAAGTGAACATCTCATTTTAAAGAGAGGGGAAAAGATTTGTAAAGAGGGAACAAGTGAACATCTCATTTGTAAAGAGAGGGAACAAGTGAACATCTCATTTGTAAAGAGAGGGAACAAGTGAACATCTCATTTGTAAAGAGAGGGAACAAGTGAACATCTCATTTGTAAAGAGAGGGAACAAGTGAACATCTCATTTGTAAAGAGAGGGAACAAGTGAACATCTCATTTGTCAAGAGAGGGAAAACGGGAACATCCCATTTGTCAAGAGAGGGAAAACGGGAACATCCCATTTGTCAAGAGAGGGAAAACGGGAACATCCCATTTGTCAAGAGAGGGAAAACGGGAACATCCCATTTGTCAAGAGAGGGAAAACGGGAACATCCCATTTGTCAAGAGAGGGAAAAAAGGGGAACATCTCATTTGTCAAGAGAGGGAAAAAAGGGGAACATCTCATTTGTCAAGAGAGGGAAAAAAGGGGAACATCTCATTTGTCAAGAGAGGAAAAAGGGGAACATCTCATTTGTCAAGAGAGGGAAAAAGGGGAACATCTCATTTGTCAAGAGAGGGAAAAAGGAGAACATCTCATTTGTCAAGAGAGGGAAAAAGGAGAACATCTCATTTGTCAAGAGAGGGAAAAAAGGGAACATCTCATTTGTCAAGAGAGGGAAAAAAGGGGAACATCTCATTTGTCAAGAGAGGGAAAAAAGGGGAACATCTCATTTGTCAAGAGAGGGAAAAAAGGGGAACATCTCATTTGTCAAGAGAGGGAAAAAAGGGGAACATCTCATTTGTCAAGAGAGGGGAACATCTCATTTGTCAAGAAGGGAAAAAAGGGGAACATCTCATTTGTCAAGAGAGGGAAAAAAACATCTCATTTGTCAAGAGAGGGAAAAAGGGGAAACATCTCATTTGTCAAGAGAGGGAAAAAACATCTCATTTGTCAAGAGAGGGAAAAAAGGGGAATATCTCATTTGTCAAGAGAGGGAAAAAAGGGGAACATCTCATTTGTCAAGAGAGGGAAAGAGGGAACATCTCATTTGTCAAGAGAGGGAAAGAGGGAACATCTCATTTGTCAAGAGAGGGAAAAAGGGAACATCCCATTTGTCAAGAGAGGGAACAAGTGAACATGCCATTTGTCAAGAGAGGGAACAAGTGAACATGCCATTTGTAAAGAGAGGGAAAACGGGAACATCCCATTTGTAAAGAGAGGGAAAACAGGAACATCCCATTTGTAAAGAGAGGGAATATCAGGTTGCTTTTATTCCATGTTAGCTTCTTTTTATTTTAATGATTTAACAAGCAGAATTCTTTCTTATATGTATCAATAGTGTTGATTGTTTAGATGTTCTTGCAATCAAGTTGGTTCTGTGCCACAGACACCAGAAACGATTTCAAAATGGGATCAACAGAAAGAAAAAAGAAAAAAAAAGGAAATACTTGAAACTGGGAAAAACACTCAATTATAGAATACAAAGTCCATCACAGATCACTGACATCAATGAATCTTTTCCTAACAGTTGGTTGCAGCCAGCCGAGTGCCACTTCAAACAGGTTCATAAATACTCATGCATAGCCATCAAGCAATAAATAGTATTATAAAGTTTCCACATGTACATTTTTCACATGGCTGCAAGGCATCATGTTTGTTTCAGGCAAGTGAGTCAGAAATCCTAGATATTTCATGCAGAAAATATAACAAACACAATCACAATATTATTTAAATATGGATGCCATTTTATGACTATGAATATTGTTATTGTTGTAGCATACCTACAGACTGCCCCCCATTCCCATAAATACAGTAGTGAATACTGTACATGGTCTAGAGTTGGAGATTCACTGTGGAATTCACTTGATTCACTTCTAGCAGTTGACTACTACTTCTATGCACCAGTGCCACTGGCAAATCTTATATGTGTTGTTCTTGTTCTAAGTATTATTGCTCATTAGCAACTTTCATTTGATTATTATATTTGGTAAACTTCCTTAGGTTACAACAGTTATTGTCATGTCTTATTAACATTTTGCAGGTTATTTAAAGCCAGAAAATATTGTTATGTTGTAAGAATTTTTAAAGGATAATAATAATTTACTGATACAACTAGTAATTAACCCATAGCTGGAGAGAGAGAAGAGGTCAATTCATACCCTTCCCAAGAGTATTTGCGCGTAAGTGAATATAAGTAACTTAACCGGAGTTGGAACTCAGCTTTCTGATATCCAATTCCAAACAATTATTATTTACACTACTTGCGCATCCAAGATAGCAGCAGCTGGTATTCCCAAGAGGTCTCTTATCTAGGTACTGACTAGGCTCAACATTGCTTAACTTCAGTGATCATACGAGGTCATACTTTTCAACATAATATAGCTGTAAGAAGAGAGTATGAGAAAGCTTGCATGTGAGTGCATGTAATAAATATGGTATCAGTTAAAGTTTTTTTGATACCAAGAAGCAAATAAGAAATATTTGAATTTCAATATCACATAGCTCCAATTCATAATGTTCAATGACATTTTATATTCAGTTTACAGTAAGAGACATGTTACAAATGGAGGACTGAATTTTCTCCACAGATTAATATTTAGATGGAATTTATGAGTATACATTAGGGGAGACTTACAAGCCAGGACTGCGATCAAACCGTCCACTGCTAATACAGTTGACTCCATAACCCGTACATTCTCCACATACTGTACACACCATACATTGGTCGTGTCTCCACCGGTGTTTCCCTGAAAACAAAATAGAAAGAGACAGGTAGATAAGCAAGTCTTGGACATTATTTGCATAAATCATAGTGTAATAAGAAACAAAATTTGAAAATATCTTTACAGGAAAAGACAATAGAAATTGAGATCTGATGCAAAACAGCATTAATTACTGAAAACAACAAATTATTTGATATCTCAGCATCTTAAAACAATGAAAAGAAATAATTATTATATGATGATATTTTCAAAACAAATTTTCATATCTTTTCTTTATATCAATATTTATACCAGTGTACTCTTTGACCTTTCTTAGGTACCATTTGCACTTGGAGACCTTCCAGAAATGTTGAATGTAACATTTTACTTGCTTCATAAAAGAATATTGTTCTTCTTCCAATACATGTTAGATCCAATGATCTTTTTTGAGAATTATCAACAGTCAATTATTCCTTGAATTATTATTAGAAAAACATTTTAGATTAAAAGTACAATATACAAAAGAAATACTAATAATAAATGTTTTTATTTTTTTCTATCAAAGATATAAAATCCTGTGGATGAGCCCAGTATTTCTCTATTATAAATATGTATGGACTAAATAAAATCAGACTGATTTGTTTTTTACAGCTTAATTCTTTGTAGGTTATTTAAAAATAAAACATACTTTGAACTGAATTTTGAATAATTCTTTTTTTTTTAAGTGAATATTGCATTAACAATTTTTTTTTGAGAACAACAATAATTTTTTCCAGATACACATCATACTATTTAACCCACAGTTGGGAGGATTGTGGCTTCATACCTTTCACAAGAGTATTTGTGCATAAGTGAATGTAACAAACCTAACTGGAATTTGAACTCTGCTCTCCGATTTCTCATTCGAATTGGCTATTACACCACTCACACATCTACATAAAATCTGACAAAGAAACGTTCAGTAGACTATCACTTGTTTGCAAGCATTTTTCTTACCTATACAGCAAAAAGAAATAGATACCAGTTTTTGTGTGGCCAAGTAATTAAGAAAAGGTTTAACTCATTAAAATAAGAAAAATCAAAACAACAGTATGGCTTAGTACAAAGGTTTACCTTGAGGACAAACAATTTCTTCAGGTTCTCCTTCATCTTCTTCTTCAGCCATCGTTACATTGGAGCTTCCTACAAAGATACATTCATTGATACATTTACTAAAAAAGTACTGCTAAATATCATGTGCATTAAGGAATTTTGCAAAATAAAATTTATCTTGCTTCATTATAAATCGACTCTACCATTAGGATTGTATAAAGGGATAAGATCCTTGTCTCAGCTTTTGCAATCTGTTCTAACTATTCAGGATTGATTCAAAGAATAATATGCTTATTACATGAGAGGCATCCACACAGGCAGAGTCAATCCAATTAAGAAAGTACCAAAGAAAATTGAGCAATTTTTGTTATTAATTCCATTTATGCAAGGGAATGCCACTTTAAACATGACTGTACTGTATTCCATTTGATTATCCCATAAAGCAGCACCTCTCCCATTTGTCTGAAAAAAGGTTGTGGTCAAGATCATTGTTTAAGGTATGTCATAAGGAAGTGCCAAGAGAAAATGCATTTTTTACTACCAATCTCATGTATATAGAAGAATCCAACTTTAAACACAGCCTTGTGCCATATTCCATTTAAGAGGCAAAATGAATACATACAAACTTTTATAATCTTCCTGGTAATAATGGTGAGTTTAGTGGTTTCCATGTAGGAAACATTCACCATTCATTGACTGAAAAGTTATCATGACCATTGGTGGAAATTCTTAAAATTTTAATATATGTTTCTCAAGTTCACTGTTATTGATCTTTCTAGTACTAATGGGAGTTTCCTTCCTAACTTTTTGTTTAAAATAATGTGAAAATCATTATCTTGATTATATCACTTTCCTTTCTTGTTACATATGCTAACATTTAAATTGCTGCAAGTCTTCAAATGATCTGCTTTTTATTATTTGGTAAAGTTTGTGGTTCTGTGGCATCAGTCTATAAGAGCTGATGAAGGAATGTCTTCTATTTGAATTCTACAAATTCCCTCTTGTAAAATTAAACTTTGTGCTTTTAACACTTAAAGAAGAAACCATCATCCAGTGGTAATTTCATTTTTATATGATAGCCTTTTTAAAAAATGAACACTGGTAACAGAATGTAGTTTTATTGTAATATAAATAATAATTCAAATACATTCTCTTCTAAAAAGTAGTTTCCAAAGATAAGCAACAAATCATGTGATTAAAAAAAAAAGAAAAAGGTAATGTTTGTGTGTGACATTGGGACCCCAGGGAGTTAATCAAACAAAAGAAAAAGGAAGAGGAAAGAAACTACTAATTGAAAGATAATTGTTGAAATTTTTAGAAAAGTTAAGAAAATTAAAAACAAAATGCATTAAAATTATGTTTTAAAATAATAAAATGAAATTAATAACAGTTCCAAAGAGAATCAAACCAAAATCTAACAAGACTAAATTCAATAAGATTGAGCAAAACCAGTCCTTCACCACTTCCCACCAATAAGAAAGAGATAATGTATCATCAAAGACATCGGTCCTGGATAATAGAAAAATGTATGTTATCAGTAAAGAAAATGGATGGTCACTGAAATAACATCTAAACTGTTCTGGACAAAGAGCCAAGAAAACATCTGGTTTGTGTCAGCCACACAGAAGGAAAATATCCCTACAAAAATAAAGATTAGCACCTAAGATTAGGGACAGGCTCATTTATTTTAATTTGTGACATTTGTCAAAATTTTGATAGCAGACATTATTTTGGATTTCTTGGAGACAAGCTGATAAAGATTAATTACTAGCTTGGAGTGACCATAGGCAACAGGCTGTGTGGTCTTGTTGACAAAGAAACACAAACAGAAAAAAATAATTTTTTTTTTTATTATTATTATTGAAGATGTTGGGAATATTTTTCTTTCTCACCCATGATAACTGTGGATGAACAAAACAATTGAGATTGGTTAATTTGAGATTACCTGGATTGGCTCCGATCATCTTAGATATGGTCAATTCCCTGGAAATCACCTAAAACAACCAGTGTGAGAAAAGCTGATAATGAAAAAGTAATTAGTAGAAATCCCCTTTTCACCTATGCATTCTAAAAGTTTAGATTTGTCACAAAGATAACTGTACCGGCCTTTGGAAATAGGCTGAGTTTGGATGCTGAGAAGGTGGGAGAAGGGAGAGAGAGATTAGTACCACCTATATGGAGTAATGGAGCAAGATAAAAAGTAAAGCAAGTTGGAGTAAAGGGGCAGCTTGATTCCTGACCACTCTCAAAAGGGGGGTTGGACAACCCCTAAATTTGGAAAATTACTTGAGTAAACATATTTTGAAAATATGGGATTTTAGAAAAAGGTGGGAAATAACCAAACCCCAGACCCTGGTCAACCCCACACCTGCTAGATGCAGGACTCCGCATAAGCTGGAGGTTTGGATAACTTACAAAGTCCCTACATTACTGCTACTGGAATCCAAATTATTCACCAAGACCTCCTGACCAAGACCTTGTGCCAGCCCTGAAGACCAGAACTTATAAATTTAAATTACTACTAGCATAGGCTGTATACTCCAAAAGGGGATCCCAGTGTCATTTAATTATAACCTTAGAGAGAAGGATTAAAACCAATGTATACAATAAATCATATATAAACCAAATCATTGTTGCATTTTTAACCCAAGTTAATTCTTTATTTTAAAGAATTCTTTTTTGTGTAGCTTCTATTCATCAATCTGTTTTTCACTTCAGTTTACTTCATCAGTGATCTTCTGACCCTTTGACATTATAAAACACAACGTGGCAGAGGAGTGAATGGTCGTGAAGCAGAAGACAAACACCAGCCAAACTGAGTGGAATCATGCTCATCATCACAATACCAGCAACAAACCAGCAACACATTAACAAGTGAGGAGTCACAAGATGTTAATCATGGTGGTCTGAAGTGTTAATTTTCTCTAGTATAGATTCCTCTATCCAGGTTGTAAGCACAGAGGTCTTCTAAATACTGAGCTTACATAGCCAGCTCCTGCCACCAGCTCACCTCAAGGTGGATCCTGAATGGTTAATACTACTGCTATGCAGATTATCTACTAGTGCCACCATTCTCAATCTTTCTCTTCTCAAACCATGCAATTGGTCAAAGGGGGATAACTCAATTATTTCAACCCCCCCCCTAGTTTCTTGAGGGTGAAAACCAATTCCAGGGCATCCATCAGGGCATCTGGAGATATACCCTTCTTGGTCAATATGTTAGCCAGCAACACACCGTCAACATTAAGATAAAAGAATGCAAGGTCCATCTTTGGCACCATTATTCCAGCAATACTTCCTTTAACTTAAGGTACCATGTTCTTGATGCATCCCCTAGACCATATATGATTTTCTTCAGTAGTCACAACTGTCCACAGCAAAATTTTTTTGGAGGCTTTAAAAAAAATTTCCTATTAATTGTATTTCCTTGTAAATATGCTGCTCTGATATCCAATGGATTACATTTCCAACCAAAGCTGGAGACCATGAATATTGCTAGTCTTAAAGAGTTTTTTGAACATGAAGTGGAATCCATTGCTATCTCCTGTTACTAGTTGAGCTTTCCTTATTTTCACTCCCCTTTATCTTTTCTGTGATTACCCATCTCATTGATATACAGAGTTTCCCCTCATCTTCAAACACCTTGTACTTCTTCCAATTTACATCTTCTGCAGCCTTTGCATTGACCTTAGAAGCCTCCAAGACATCCTCCTCTTCATCAACCTACTGCTACTAATCCACATGATTTTCCAGATCATTCCATTAATCTGTGCCTGTATCAATCCTGCAAATATTAAAACAGTTCTTGTATTGACCTGTTGCTTTTCCAGCACATGAGAGAACTTTTGCAGTAAATTGTCCACTCCCATCTTTTAGGGAACATTTTATGTAACTGCCAATCTTTGAAACATTCTCTGCAGGCACTTTCACATTTTTTTTCCAATATCATTGTTTGCTATCTTCACCCCGAGTTGTATTATTATGTTCATCCACCCCCCTGCTAATGCTGGGGCTAATCTCTTCTTCTTTATTGTTTTCTTCAATGTCTTCACTCTAGATGGTATTATGTTCATCCTCTTCCCTGTTAGTGTTGGGGCCAGTTTCTTCTTGTTCATCATTTTCTTTAGGGATTTCTAAAAGATGTCTCTATATTCTACCGCTCAATACTTTGGAGTCTACAAATGTAGACTATAATAGGTACCACAATGTCTAACCAGTACCTGTTTCCCGTCACACCCAATTACAATTCCTGGGCCATACCATCTATCATTTTTATTTCTTTTGTAATATACTCTGTCTCCTTTTTTTTAGTGATTCTAGATCACTTTTCGATATCACTTGGTGAAGAAGAGCTCAACGTATCCTCTCGTTTCACTTTTTTATAAATTCCTCTCTTGCCTTGTGCATGGTATTCAGGTTATCTGCTACTAATTGAGAGTTTGATTTTTGTTCTAATGTTGATGGTGTGTCATTTATCACATTGGGCAAAGTAGGATTTCTTCCAAAAACCAATTGATTTGGTGAAAACACCCGGAAATTATGCAAAAAATTTCTTGCAGCCCAGGACAGAACTATCTTCATATTACAGTTAGTTTCCTCAAAAATCCATTTTAACATGGTTGATAATATTTGATTCAGCCTTTCACAGGTGCCATTACTCCATAGTCTCTGGGCTGCTGTGTTCAGAAGCTGGATAACAAATGCGTCTACCAAATCTCTCACGGATTCATTATTAAATTCATCTCCCTTGTCCATTAGGAAAGATCCAAGTGTACCAAAATAGGCGATCCAGTAGGTGAATGTAGCATGGATTATAGTGTTTACACATTTATTATTTATCACTGTTGCTTTACAGTAGCATGTGGCCAGATCTATCATAACTAAAAAATAACCATTTTGCTAAGATTTCAAATCCATTGCCACAGTTTGATTGAATGAAGAGGCAAGAGACAGGGACACACACCTGGTGAGGCTGGGCCTTTTTATAACATTTGTAAACAACACAAGACATGGATACTCTTTTTACTGCTTCCGTTAGGTCATTTTCACATCTGGTATTACCCAGCAGTGTTTGAGTTTTTCATACGTAGGATGTGTGATTTGCCTATGCAATTTGAGTGCAATTTTCTGCTACTCCATATTTTTTCCAACTAAAAGTACATTTTGTACTGTCTCTGTTGTAGGTGGCCTAAAAATAGGGATCATGTAACGTCCTCAACTGGATGTATTTGGTTCAAGAATTTTCCCAAACACCTTCACTATATTTTTGTCTAAGTCAATCAATATACCTGTTCATTGCATTGATGATTTACTCAACAACAATATATTACAGTCCACATTATCAATCTTGTGGCAGACATAGTGAACCAGAACCAAAGTCAAATGGTGGAAATGGTGAACATGACTTGCCTTATTCTCAACAAAGTGTTAGTCTTTGTCTAGCATATAGAACTTCAATCTGATAGAATGTGAGTGCATTGTTCCATCAAAAGAGACCCTTCTTTGTTGTCCTACAAGAAACTGGTTCATTAGCAACTGTATATAGTATTAGCATGGTTGGATGGAATCAAGGAGGGACATCTGGATGTGCTATATTCTGAGGTACCCGTATGTTTAGTAAATTTATCATTCAGGCAAATGATTGGTGATTCTTCATTATAAGTAGACCATCACAGAGATGAAGAGGGGTATCTGTCAGGGTACATCGTACTGTACATATAGTTTTGATAGGAGAAACAAATAACAAACAATACCAAAAAACCCGTATAGAGAGAAGAAACATCCAATGTGAAATTGTGTCCTAAACCAGAATTGCTAATTACTTTTGATGACAAATCTTGATTATTATATTTTTCCAACAATGACACAGGGTATCCTGACACATTTCAGGACTCTTATTTCTGTCTGTCTCCAAATTTGTACATGGAATTGGATGACTCGGTTTTCATCATTTGTTTTTCCTTTGTATCAAGGGTATCTAAGAAACTGGCAAGCCATGCTCTCCTCCACACTGCCTCTGAGCAACCTAAGTCTAAAAGAACAAAACCCATCACCTCTGCTGTTAAGGTATCCATGACTTCATTTAGTGGTTCATCTGATATCATCAATAATACCTGCACTTCCTCTGCTTCACTATCACTGGTTTGGGGACAATTACAAGCCCAATGTTTGCGAGATCCACAAAAAAAAAAATATTGTGTAATTCTGCCATCAGCACCAAATAGATTATTTTCCCTCCTTGTCCCGTTCCTCCGTAATTTCCATGTGTCTTGTATCATCTACATTTCCTTTTGTACATTATTTACATTATTCGGACTATAGTCCTCATCTTTGTCGCCATTTTTATTACAACATTTCGGCCGTTGTATGCTCTGGCCTTCTTCAGGTGGTTGGAATGTTGAACTGAACCCTTTATTTCACTCACTGGAGTAGACTGTTCTAGTTCCACGTGCCATGTTTAATGGATGTCAGTTATCAGTTATCTCCTGTTAATTTCCCTCTGAAAGTCCTCCACTGCTTTGACCAGGTATTTAACTCACACACATTGAACTTTGGGTCTTGTCACTGGATCTAACCAACGCCTTTATGCACTGTGCCATATGGACATCTGTGTATGAACTTCTGTGCATTATAAACCTAATGTCTTCAGCAACTATTTTTTTTACTAGTGCACATATTGCAATTTTTTGCTGTTATCATTGCATGTTTTTACCAGAGCTCATATTGCAACTTTTGTTGTTATTATCACTTTTCTCTGGCACTTCTTATTACTGGTTCCCATATTGTATTCATTTCTATGCTTGGTCGGCTCAGGAGATTTTTGTGGCCTAGCATATGTGCTGACTTTGTAAGTTTATAAATTTTCCAATGGTGTTCCTTGTCTATGATCTCAACATGATCCCGCAGAACACTATTAGGAAATTCATAAACTTAAGGAAATAAAGGGTTCAGTTCGACATTCCAACTACCTAAAGAAGGCCGGAGCATACAACGGCCAAAACATTGTAATAAATATGGCGACAAAGAGGAGGACAATCGTCCGAATAATGTAAATAATATACATAATACCTCATCTCAGAAATTTCCTTTTGTTGTAAAATGCTTCAGCTTCCATACTAGGTTCATTTTTCACCAAGGTTTGGGTACATTTCCTTTCAAGAGCATTCAATACTCCACTGTTTTTCGTAATTACTTTTGTTATGTTTGTCACACATTATTAAATGTCATCTCCAGTGTTGTTAATAAGGCCAATTGGAAATTGGTTGCAGTTTTTTAACAACCTACATGTCAGTATAGCAAAAGGAAGTTAAATATTTCCTATTTTTAGTCTATAGACCCTGCTATCAAACTCATTCAAATATTCTTCAATGCTGCCATTAGGTTCTCTTTTTTTAAATCTTCCAATGTCAAATAGGCATTAAAGGATTTCTAATTCTTATCCTGACGAAAAACTATCAAGCATCTCAATCAGCATTTCTGAAATGGCCAACTCTGATGATGCTAGTCTTGCTCTTCCTGTCAAACACAAATGAACTGCAATAGCTCACTTCTCCTATGGTAAATCTGTATACATAGTCCACAGGTCTCATAATCATTCTTTTCCTCTCTGAACTCTGATGGAGTCTTCATGCTGCAAGCAATCTTTTGTTTGTTTTGTTTTACAGCATATCAACCTCAATGGGTTATTTAATGCCAACAAAATATTTATTGCTGGTAATGTTTTTCTTCAAAATTCTATTTCTGGGAATATTTTTCCTTGAAGAAATCTATATCTGGTCATATTTTTCCCCAAAAAGGTATAGCTGTTTGTATTGCTGGTATTTTTTTTAAAGTATTGCTGATAATAATTTTTCCTTCAAAAATTATTGCTGGTAATAATTTTTATTACAAAGTATTTCTGATATTAAAACTTATTTTTGAGCAAGTTTAGGTGTTAACTATTTGCCCATAGTTGGGACCCTAACAGATGCTACCACCCCAGTCAGTGTGGACCTGAGAACATCAGCAATTAAGAGGTGGTTCCACGCTCCTCAAAACCTCTTGATCAGAGGCCTTGCTGTTGGATGTAGTTTATCATCTTACCCAGGACACAGACATAGTTTATCATCATACCCAGGATGAGCAAGCAATCTTGTTTGCTCTGCTAGCAATTGTTAATTTCCTTTAGTATAGGCATCTCTATCCAGGTTGTCAGCAGTGAGGTCTTCTAAACACTGAGCTTACATAGCCAGCTCTTGCCACTAGCTCACCTCAAGGTGGATCCTGATTGGCTAATATTGTTGCTATGTAGATTATCTACTGGCACCACCATTCTCAATCATTCTCTTCAACTATTCAACTGGTCAAGGGGAGATAACTCAATTATTTCAACTTAAAGGAATCTAAAGACCAATGCAGCAAAAGAAGGCTAAATGTGAAGCAAACTGAGTTTGGAAGTTCTCTTGAAGTAGAGTTAACCCTTTGGAAATTAGGGTTTGAGGTCTTACAAATAATAACAAACTATACAATCTTTGAAGCAGGACTGTTGATATGAACATGAAGAATGTGTGTGTGTGTGTGTGTGTGTGCATAAATTTAAAGGCAGCAGACAGGTGTCTCTATCTGACAAAAATAAATTGCTAATAAACAAAGATAAAAAATTCAAAAATTATTGTTCCAATCTTTAAGATCTGCAAATTTAATCTACTCAAATTATATATATATATATATATATATATATATATATATTCAAATTAATTCAGGTATATATCAAGACTGTGGATGTGTTTTTATAAAGTTAGATATAAATAAAAATATATCTGTAAAAAAAAAACTATATCTTGATAAAGGTCATCAGAGGATGAAATGTATCAGTAAAGAATAGTTTTTATTTTTATATATATATATATATATATATATATATATATACACTACATAGATACAGAGAGAGAGAGAGAGAGCGATTGCCAGGCTTCACACCTCAATCCAATCTTCAACCAAGTCTGAATATAGCACTGTGGCATGAAAGTGTCAGTTATCATGCAGTGTTGATTCCCATGTCCACACTGGCTGTATCTATAAACACCCCAGCACCACTAATAAGCACTCTTCCTCTATGAATATAGCAAATTTTAAACACACACACACACACACAGTGGTCCAAGCGAGATCTAAAAAAGAGCTTCTTGTGCACATGCAGAATCATGTAATCAAGTACAAAACATCAAGCTGGAAAATAACAAAAAATGAATTAATTGGATAATGATCAGTTATTTCTCAAGAGGTGCAGCAAAAGCTATTGTCGCGGGGGGGGGGATGCTTCTTGAACAAACATTGCCAAGAAGAAAAAAAAAACATTGTCATTGAATACTTCAATGATAGTTTCCAACTGGCTTTTCAGAAACTATCAAAAGATGCGGCCAACAGCCAGACAAAGCAATTTTATAAATTGTGCAGGATTTTTGATCCTCGCATTATTGGTACAATTTCCACTGACACTGGTTCTTACTCAGCTCTCACTGGACTTGAAACCCCCACCCACGAATTATGGGATGAATGGGATGTTGACATTGCAGCAGCAAAAGCTGCCAAAAAAGACAAGGACTTACTGGATGACCTGGATTTGTACATGTACTGGCAATCCATGATTCATCGTACCCCCAATTTGGGTAAAATAGCTATGGATTTTATATGGACAAGGAGCATATCCGTAGACTGTGAGCACTTATTCTTGAAGTACAATAACCTCCTGACTGACAGGCGGGAAATGTTGACACAAGCAGATCCTCATGTTGAAATTTAATGGCAACTTAGAAGACCACATGACTTTTTAGGATAGGTGAATAGGCTATATATTTGTATATTTTATTGTTTACACACCACAAGTCTTTGTTTTTCATGTGATTTTATGATTTTGAAACAAAAACAGAAAATTGAAATTTACTGTCACAGAAGAACATGGAATCTGACATTTTAGAACACAGAGAAACTGCCAATCTAATATTGGCGTTTGTTGTTCATTATTGATGATTGTTTTTCTATCCATGTATTTGAACCTGTTAGAGAATCCTTCCATTACGGAGTGGTAAACCTTGGTCATCTCCTTTGGCAACCAGTTGTGCTTTATTTTATCTTTTCTTTTTAAATTTTATGTTGTGGTTGAGCCTACTAATGTCAAGTTCTTACTAAAAATCCCTTAAAAAAGACATGAAAGTGATTATCCCTATACACTATACCATTGCCAAAATGACTTAACCATAATTATTCTCTGTTGCATAACAGTACATCTGAATATTTATTGTAGCCAAAGAACAAATATTCTAAATTCAATCACTTTCTCTTTAACAAAAGAAAATAAAAAAATTTATGGTCATTTTTTTTTTTTTTAAACTTTTTCAAAGTATTCATGAAACTTGGACAAAGACAGTCCAGCCATACAAAAAATGAAGAGTAAAAACAAAACAAAACACCTGGCTGTCCAAGTGATAAACTAAACTTACCTTCTTTGGTCGCTCCAGGAGAGTAATCTCGTCCACACTGACCCTTGTTATTTATTCCAAAAGTATATACAAGGCCTTTGTTGGTCAGTGTCACAGCATGAGCTTTGCCCAGGGAAATTTGACTAATTATCACATCTTTCAAATCGGTCACATGACCTAAAACACAATAATAAAGAATTATTTCATTCTTAATGGAACAAATTGTACAATAATGAACAATTTTCTACAAATTTTGAAACATAAAAGAAAACAAAATTCAGTGAAATCATATTTATAAGAGGCAATAAAGATATTAAAAAGAAGGATGAGAAGAATAAAGATGAAGGAAAATAACAAGTGACACAACAGGACTTGGGCAGATTTTAGAACATGCAAAATGGGCCCTAAGTAATTTTACTTGGGCCAGGTTTTATGACTGTGTAGACAGAAAACTCCAGAAATTAGGGCTTCAAAACCACCACCCACTGACCAAAAATGCAAACAGAGAAAATAAAAACTTTTGGGATAAAGTGCCACTTGACCAGAAGTTAGGAAGTTCTGTTTGCAGGATTATTTAAACAGTGTTATAGTTAGAAATTAGGGTAGTTTCGAGTTACACTTTAATATGGGTAGAGGAATGGTAGGAGAGAGTCTAAGATACAGAAGGAAACTAAAAATAAATAAAAGGAGGTATTATTACAATGATAGAGATTACAAAGTAGACATTTAAAAAAGAAACTGAATCCCTATTAATAATTGCCCAGAACAATTTAATAAAAATCAACTATGTCAAGACCAAAATAAACAAAACAGTAAGGTTGCAAATGATACAGAGGTAGAAACTGTTAATCCTTATAATAAATGAATACAAGTTGTCTCATGAGGCAATACAAATATATATGTGAATGAGTAGGAAAGACAAACCTCTGGGAATGGTTCAAATGACTGGGATTTAACCATGCAAGCAAATACATACAAAAGCAGAAGCTGTTCTAAATACAAAAAAAATATATGATAATCTGTAGTTAAAACAGATCACCTAGTCTAAGTCATAAAAAGAATTTTATCAAATAGCAGTTGTCACTGTTCCCGAATAGTGTAAAAGTGAAAGTAAAATAAATGAAAAATTGGGAAGATATTTTAACTGTTTGAGAGAGATGAAAGTTACAACTGTACCCATCATTGGTATACTTGGAACAATCTCAAAGAATATTGCAAAGAGGTTAGAGGTATTGGAAATGCAAAGAAGAATAGAAACCTTCCAGAATTATTAAAATCAACAGAAAAACTGAGGAGAGTGATTACTTGCTGTTAATTAATTTTCAGTGAAAACCACTCAGTGCTATTAATGTGAAAACTCAATGAAATGTGTAATAATAATAATACGTTTACTGCTGACATGAAGTGAAAAGATTATATTGAATCCATTGCTAGGTCAGCTGCTAAGAAAGTTGGTTCAGTGTGCTGTGCTAAACAATTTTTCTCTTCAGAGTCTATCTTACACATCTATAAATCTACCCTTCATCCATGCTTAGAATATTGCAGCCACATATTGTCCAATATATTTGGAGATTCTTGATAAAATCCAAAGAAGAATCTGCAATATTATTGAACCTGACCTGGCATTCAGTCACTTTCGCATCACTATAAATCAATTTTCTATAAATACTTTCATGGTAATTGTTCAGTTAAGCTCTTCACTATGGTACCTAAAGTTTATGAATTTAACCACAGTACTAGATTGGCAGCTAGGTCTCATCAATTTACAATTGAATTGGTTAGATGTAACTATGTGTTCTATGCTAAGAGTTTCTTTACTCCCTTCTTACTTATGGAACTCTTCTGGCTCCATGATTTCCAGCCAACCCTGATCTTCAAAAATTTAAACGCAATATCAATTGTTATTTAATATCTTCTTGATTACTCTTCTATTGTTCTCACTCCTAAATAATGTTTCTCTTTTTTTCTTATTCTTTCATACTTAGTAACTCCTTGTGTCTTAGTGGCTTTACTGCCTTGCATGGGGTGAAATGATTAAAAAAAATAATAATTTAAATATAACTAAAGCAATAAGAAATTCTTTACAAGTAAAACAACACACAGAGAATATAAAAAATATCTTAATTTTTACATCAAGAACTTTGACCTATCAAGTAAAACTCGTTATCACTGTTCAGATTGGTTAACTCTACAAATAATTTGTCTCAACAGAAAAGTGTATTTAAAAAAAAAAAACATCATGAACTGGATTCAAGGATTCAATGATGAAGAGCTTAATAAAATTAATAAATTTTACTTAAACCAAAACATTCAAGAAACTCGACTAACCTCCATGTATAACTTCTAATTTAGCAAGAATAATTATTAACATCCATTTTTATTTTACTTTGACATAATCATATTTAGTGTGCTATGTCCTTTCAGGACATGGATAATCAACAACCTCCTGTCTTTCATTGTTCTAAGTAATTCTTAGATAATTTACCATCCCTCTTTATCCTTGTTCTGTCATCCAGTCACATAAATACAGTAAGTAGGCTTCTCAATTTCTCCCTTCTGCCTATCTTGCTTTCAATATATCCCATAAGGAATTAAATTCTTCAAACCTTTTTTCCTCATGTGTCCCAGAAATTTCATTTTTCTCTTTGTGATTTTAAGTACCCTTTTGATTCCTGTTTTCCTTAAACCTTCTTCATTGCTCATGTTCTATTTGTGACACACAGCATTCTCTTGTAGAACCATCTCTCTTGCTTCAATTCACTTCCTCATCTCTGAGAAAATTCTCTGGCATTCACTGCCATATAGGAGATTAGGTATTACATAGCTGTTCAAAATTCTTTTCTTTATTTCTAACATTTTCCCCATGTCTTAATACTATGCTTAGTTTCTGGAAGACATCTTTCTCCATTCTGCCTCTCTTGCTTTCAATAGGTCTTATAAGGATTAAATTCTCCAAGCTCTCTTTCCTTATTATATGTTCCAGAAATTTAATTTCTTTCTAATTTTAAATACATGCTCTTTTTGATCCTTGTTTTTCCTCATTTTCCTGCCATATAGAAGATTGGCTATTACATAGTTGTTCAGCATTCTTTTCTTTATTTCTAACATTTTCCTATATCTTAATACTGTGCTTTTTTTCTAGAAGATATATTTCACTATTCATATGTGCATTTGCCACATTTTCTATCATGTGTCACTATAAGAGACATAATTAAATTTCTGGGCCTGTTTGATTTTGACATCCCCAACATGTAGATCCCACACTGAGCTGTCTCTTTTACTGCCAACCATGCATTCTTTCTTCTTACAGTTAATAGTCTTTACTTCTTGCTTTCCCATGCTCTGTTGTCTAAGAGTTCTTTCTATTTCTGAGTGTCATCAACACTGTATCATCTGCATATTTTAAGATTATGTTTGCCAATGATTTAATATGTCATATCAGTTGGGACCTGACAATTGCAAGTACATTGTTTTGATCTTGCAGTAAGTAAACTAAGGTTCAAACAGGAATTAAAATGAAACTAATCAAAGATAAAAAAAAAAAAAAGATGTTGTTCAGAAATTGATATGGCAGCTCAATTACAAAACGAAACTGCAAGTCCAAACTTGAAGATCCAGGGGCAGAAAGAAATGTCAAAATCACAAACTGCAGGTCTAATATAAAAAATTCCAATACATGTAAACAGTCAGAAATCCAAGACACAAAGCAACAGTCATTCACAAGCCAAGGTAGAAAAATAAATGCCTCCCAGTTTGGGAACACCAACTGCTTTTTGACAGAACAATTTTTTCATTGGTGAACAGTTGGAGAGGACAAACAATATTAGCATATTTAAGATGCATTTATGGCAACAGCTGCTACTGGCTTGTTTCTATTTTGTCTTCTGCATATCATACAGAACACATGTACCCTTTTTTCTCTCAGTAAGTGACTTTTTCTTTCACCACAGATGTTTATACAAAATTCAAATTGTTTTTTCTACTCACCACTAGCATGGTCACAGTGTGTTGTATCCTTGCCAAACATAAACACCTCACCCTCTTTTGTTACCATTGCACTGCTGCCATTGTTGCAAGCGACATAGACCACATTTTTGCTCTCTAAACGTATCAACTTTTTTGGTTTCATTGCCTTTGGTTGCCTGCGAACTTTAACTGAAAGAGAATCAGATAATATTAATAAAAAAAGGGGGAATTTCAAAATATCAGAAATACATCTTAAAAATAATAATAGAGAAGAAAATAATATTAATAATGTAAGAAACAAGAGAAAAATAGAATTAAAGAGAAAAAAGGATAATGATGAAGATCCTACTAACACTACTACTACTACCACATAAAATAGCTCTATTCTGTCATTAATAGTAGTTTGAATATCTGATCAGAAAAATTCTACTCAAATCTACAAATTATTGGCAATGCATTTCTAAAGTAAATTTATTAGCAATGTATTTATATTTTGCATGTAATAATTGAATTATTTCATAACCACCAACAATTTTTTCTTCCAGATTTACAATGCATTTTTATAGTAAATTCCTTAGCCGTGCATTTACATTAAGCACATAGTCTTATACTATTAGTAATGATTGCATTAATGATTATTGATAATCCCATTCCTCCTCATTTACAAAGCATTCCTATAGTAAGTAAATTAGCCATGCATTTACATTAAATAGTCTTATACTCTTAGCAATGATTGCATCAATTAATGTGTATGCTCCGACTTACACAGAAAATCGCATTACAATGTATTGTAGGAATGGAATGCTATTAAGGAAGCCCTGTAAAAACAGAAATTAAAATAATTTATTACATACCAATACTACTGTCACCATCTTCTCCACGCCGAGGTGTTCCCACAAAAAATACACTGCCATCATCAGAAACAAGAAGTGCGTGCTGGCTATCATGACCCGTGACTACTTGGACTATCTTAGGAGATTTTGTAATGGGTAACTCGGCCCATTTCCCTGCTGCGGGGCCTCCTTGTTTGATCCCCAATGCTTGTGATTTGCCACAATAAAGGACCTAAAATAGAAAAGTAATATATATCTAAAATGATAAAAGCCATGTCAGCAAAGTGTTTCATGTTCATCAAACATTTACCAACCAAAATGCTTAATTAGAATCTGGTGCACTGATTGTTTTTCTATAGCTTATCAACCCTTTGTAGATTATTTAAAATCAAAATGTGTTTGTGAGTAAATATTGCATTAATATTTTTTCAGAATAACAATGATTTTTCTGGATACAAGTCCTGTTTAACCCATAGCTGGGGGAAAGTGTTTTCATAGCTTTCCCAAGTGTATTTGCACATAAGTGAATGTAATGAAATCCGACTGGAAGATAGTAAACATTTCCCATGGGAATAGCAACAGAGACAGATTTGGACTATCGACACTGGAAAGTGAAGATTGGGCAGCTACTGCCCATATATTGCAGCTGTACTCCATTTTAAGCCTAATCTGACTCTTGTAAAGGTAGAGGATAGCAGGAAGAGTTAGGTACTTACTGGAGTGGTACAAGAAACTGACCATTTTTCCAGCTTCTTCCACTATGTTTTCTTGAATTTTGTAACCTTTCATTGATGATAACACTTTCAATATTTTAATCCATTGGCAATTTTCACTAAGGAAGATTACACAGGTAAATATCATTTGCTTCAGAAATAGGGAGATTATTTGTAATATTCTTTTTCTCTAGAAGAAAATTTTTTTTTTTATTTTCATTACATGTAACATTACATGCAACATTGTGTGTTAATCACACAGTCATCAGTGATAATATTCAATTTCTTAATTATAGAATTAACATTTCCCCCATTTCTAAGGCAAATGCTTATACATATGGTTTTTGTAGTTTTCCCAATGAAAAAATTACCTAGAATTTTTTTTAGTAGTGTGACCAGCCTTATGATGTGCCATATCTCATACTGCTCATAAAAGTTTGCTCATGCCTGGTCTTGATTGTGCACAAAGGATTACATAAGATTACAGATCCAGCCTGTTAACAGGGTATTGTGCAAGCTGACTATAATGGTGCGTTGTGTGCCTTGTTGGTAAGACCCCCTTGTGAAACTGTCTTAACTGTGACAAACACATATCTGACTAGATAATATTTGTATTCCTTGATGATCACCATGTTTCCCCAGTCAGAATGTCATGTACAGGAGACACAAAATTGGTTCCAAGGAACAGTCAGTTAACAACTAGATACACCAGATTTAAACCTCATTGAGTATTTATATGTCGTAAACCTCACTAAATTCCCTGCAGACATACCAAACAAATACAACTCTGGGTCAACCGCAGATAGAAAACACCCATGCAATGACTACAGCACACTGTAGAATCCATACCACTTTGTTTAATCATAGTTATTCAGGTGAATTTTTGATTGATTTGTTCTTTACAGCTTAACAATCTGTTATTCAGGTGAAGATGGGTGCTACACATTATGCAAATGTTGGCATTTCAATTTTGATAGGAAGACAACCATCAAAGACTAAAACTGTACAAAGAAAGACTGTATGGTTTACAGATAGTCATTCTTGGAAACAAATGTACAGATTCTTCTTGCTTCCCAGTTAACTGATCTTCAAAAATTTAAATGCAATGACAATCATCTTCTGTTTTCTTAATTCCTGTTCTTGTATTGTTCTCTGTCCTTAATAATGTCTCTTTTTTCATATTCTTTCATACTCAGTAACTCCTTGCACCTTAAATGCTTGCTTGTGGTGAAAAGAAAAAGAAAATGGCAACTTATCTTTTTGACCAAAAAAATGAGAGAGAGAGAGTAACAAAATAATAAAAAAAAAAAGAGAAAAAAAAAAGAGAGAGAAAATAAAAAAGAAACTAAAAATGAGAAAAAAATAGATGCCTCTTCACTGGGTGAAACCACTGCTATTGTAACTCAATGAACATGCAAATTCATTTCACTCCTAAGTGCAACTCAAGTAGACTATTTTAATAACTGCTAACTATTCTGCCAAATATAGTTAGTAGTAATCTTCTCTTGGGTGGCTGCAAGTGAGTAGAGTGAACCATATATTTTTTTTGAAGCTTCACAGTTTTTTGAGAAATTCTATTTGTCCTTTTACAAAAATATATTTCTTGACTAGGGTCTTCCTTTCAGATTTTAAACTATCCTTGCAAAACATGTAACTTATTGAATGCCACAAAAAGAATTGTATTCATATAATTTACATAAAGGATTTGACTGCCTACATGTTTATTCTTTTACTTTTCCAAAGCAAAGGACAGACAAAATGTTTCTTATACTTGGAGGCCAGATTTAATTATATAAGTTGATTATTAAGAAATCGAAGCAAATACAGATTATTTAAGAAAATAGCAATTCACCTTGCCACTGATGGTCCGAATGAGAGCAAATTCTCGGCCAGCTGATATCGTCACTGCATCTTCATCAAACCCCGTATCTACAAAGAACAAAAATAATTAAAATAAAAAATGAATTATTGTACATAATGGATAGACAATTTCCTTGCACCTGACAGTCAGACAATTCCCTTGCACCTCACAAATAATTTTCTTAGTTTTTCCACTCTAAAAAATTCTGAAATCTCATGAACAAGATCTCAGAAATTGAACAATAATGAAAATGAAAATTATTTTTATTACCATACAGATATTTCTGTTCTGTCAATAATGCTTGCATTAATTCCTGACCGCTGACAATTCCTTTCTTTTTCAAATACACAAAAATTTAAATTCTCAAATTCTTAGTCAACTTAATTGTCAATTTGTTTTCTACCAGAAAAATTTCACTTATTGCAGCAAGTGGCTTAAATAAAGCCAAAAAGTAGCACTGGGTATTGCCAAGTTGTCACCCATCTATGTACTGACCAGGCTGACATTGGTTAACTTAAGTGATCATACGGGACCCAGTGTTTCAATATGATGTGTCTGTGAACTTGTATTTGTTTCACGCTTAATGTAAATTTATATATTTTTTTAAATAAAGACATACTTGATAAACAAATTTTGAGACAATATCAACATAATCATAAGTATTACATACACCAATCAAGCTACAGCAATCTCAGATTCAATAACAAAAACATAGACAAGTTTTATTTTCTTCATTACACAATCACAAGTTCCATAACCTACCCATTAGGGTAATAGAGGCAGAACATGTACTGCAATTGTAACAACAGTGGTGTATCATGGGCTACTTGGCTTGACAGAGCCATTTGAGTTTTCCATCCCCTAGACTGGTTGCCAACCAAGGCTATAGAACCCAGTATTTACTGCTATTTACCCATAGCTGGAGAAACAAGAAATGAAGTCATACCATTCCAAACTTATTTATATGTAAGTGAATTTAATAAACCGATTACAATTTGAATTCAGCTCTCAGATTTCTCATTCCAAGACATTATTCATTACATCATTATGCATCTGATTCAGTAAAATAATAAAATAAAATGGGTGTGTAGTCAAATAGCTACAACACCAGCATTCTGACCATGAGACCAGATTATAAATCTCACCAATTTATCAGGGAGCTGATTTCTTGATGATATCAACCTGAGGAGACAATGTAGCACTATTGGGAAGTGCATGAAAATCGCACCATGACATGATCCATGCCATGGGAGTGAAATTAGATAGATGGAACTGTTCAGAAACCATTACTGGTTTTGCAAGCACAAAGTCATGTGTCTTCTTGATTAAGGCTTTGATCCTACTGGCCTTGTTCAGGGAATGAACACACCAGATTATATGCGCTCTCCCACAGAAACTATTACTAAGGTCTGCTCAGCATAGTTGCAGCATAAATGACAAAAAATAAAACTGTTTTATCAAAATAAGATGAAAAACTGACAGACTCTTCTTTATCCTGTACAGTAATTGCAGCTGTCCATTAATTTTCTAAAGAAACTTAATTAGAAAGATCAATGATGTTATAAAATAAAATAAGACATATCTCGGCTGATTTACAGGCAAATAAACTAACATACTCAAGAGTGAGAGCTGGATGTGAACGGGACAAGGCCCCATCACAAAATGACCATTATCTTCGTTTACGCATGTTCCCGACATACAAGTTCCGGTCGAAAAATAATATTTTAAAGTGTTTCTATTTTTCGACCAATAAAAATGCTTCCCTCCTAATTATACGTGCATCGTTTTTCGAGCCTGTTAAGCCATAAAAAAACGCCATAAAAGGGGTCACATGGAAGTACAACAGCAGTCAACAGGAGGCCAGGGAAGAGACCTGTCATGGTCAGGCTGAGCGGTCAGCAGCAGTCAGCAGGGGGAGCGCCAGCGCCAACCAGTGTGAACTACTATGAGAGATCAACCCAGATTCAAAGCCGGCTTATGAACTTTACCACAAGGTAGCTGTCCCAAACCCACACGTTCCTGTTGAAATAAATCACGTAAATCTATTTCTGCTGTTGTCATATTTCTTTCTTGCAACCATATGCTTGTCTATAACAATGATAAGAAATCAAGCAGTGAAATACAAGTTTCGATAATGTGACTCATTAGAATACTGTGAAGAAAAAAATAAATTTGGGATGATAGCCAATTCAATAAAGATTTTCTCCTCTGCATAGGTTTTTATGCTTGTAAAATCAGTAATATCCAAAACTATTTCAAACAAGTAAATTTTTTCATCAGGTTAAAATTATGCATATTAAGCAAAATTCATGGATAGATTTCTTTTCAAGAAAACATTATGAGTATTTCTAATTTTTCAACTTTTTCAAATTTTTAGAAATTTGTGAGAAAACCACCATTGATTAATAAGCAAAAGAAGAAATAACATGAGAGAGGAAAAAAACAAAAAAAGAACTCACTGATAGAATGTCTGTGGATGTCAGGATCAAATCCAGACAGGCCAAAAACATCCATACATTTTCTGGCCAATTTAAGAGGAACTTCACTGACCAGTGTCATTGGAGAATGGTAAGGGTCATATGTGCGAACTACAAAGCTGTCCTGAAAATTAAAAAAAAAAAAAAAAAAAAAAGCAAAGTTAATTTATAATTTTAATATATTTCTCAACAATCATTATAAGCAAAGAAAAATGATCATCAAACAGTTGAACATAATAAGGAACAGGTAAAGAGGCAAATTTATATATATATATATATATATATATATATATATATATATATATATATATATATATATAGTCCCCTCCAAATGTATTAGAATGGCAAGACCAATTCCTTTGTTTTTGCTGTTCACTGAAGACATTTGGATTTAAGATCAAAAGATGAATATGAGAAAAGAGTTTAGAATTTAAGCTTTTAGTTCCTGTTACTTACATTTAGTTATGTTAAACAACTTAGGACATACCACCACTTTTTTGAACCCTCCCATTTTTAAAGTGATTAAAACTACTGGAATATGTGACTGACAGGTGTCACTTCTTGCCCAGGTGTTACTTTTAGATTGATTGTTTAAACATTAAATAGCTTTGAATGACTACTCTTGGTTTTAGTCTTGGGTTTCACCTGTTAATTTCTTGTTAAAAAGGATAAACTGCTCAGTCATTTTTCCAGGTTCTTCTAAAATATTTATTTATCTATTTTTCAGCTTAAGCACGAAACTAATTTTTGACACAAGAAGGCTGATATTAAAGTGCACTGCAGTGGACTGCCCAACCATGAGGCATTGTTTCAAAAATATCCAAAGCCCTCTCTTCTTGACATTCCCTTTGCAGGGGCACCTCAGACACCCCTTTAAATCAAGTGGATGGTGTTGCCTGGAGGAGGAGCACTCTGGGAAATAGCTGATCTTATGTTGACAAGTGCCAGAAATTTTAATAATTAATTAAAAATTTATGTAATATTTTGCAAAACTCAAAACCTATATACACCCCTCACAAAAAAAAATCAATTTAAAAAGTGGATTTTCAGGTTTAAGGCAGCTCTCTAATATTTCTGTTTTTAACTTATTGGTAAGGGAGGAAGTAAAAGTTGGGATTAAGGGTATAATTAATTTGGCTAGAAAAATTACCCTTAAACTAAAGCAGTAAAAGAAATGATTGTGCTTAAGAAGCTTAATCTGTCATTCCATATATTACCTAGTTTTTTTGCTTTTTTTTTGCTTTCTGTATTTAATACTCTTAATGCCAGTCAAAAGTGTGTATAATTCTCAATGATGAAGTATATATCAAGAAAATGTTACTTTATCATAGCAAACTTTGCTAAGTCAATTGACAATCCATCTCTACTTGCTCAAACAGTACTTGGTATAATGGGGGTTCAAAATTTCTTACAAGATTGATTCCAATTTCAAAATTAACATCAGCTTTTTTATTTAAAATTATTGAGTTAACAGTTCAGGCCATCACCTCTGCACCAGCTGATGTAAAGGCTATTATATGTGATGGCAACCAAGTAAATGAAGCTTTTTTTAAAATTATATCCTACACTCCCTGAAAAACTTTGTTTAACTGAAGAAAATAAACATTTGCTTTTTGATTATGTTCATCTGTTGAAAAATATTGACAATTTGTGGTTCACAGAAAAGACAGGAGAACTAATCTTTGATGATAATGGAGTAAAACAAGTTGTAAAATGGGCACATTTTAAACATTTATATCATTTTGAAACTGAAAGACTAGTTAAACTTTCAGATTTTAAATGAAATTTCCATTTCTTCAAAGCCCATAGAAAGACAACAGGTTTCTACTTGCCTCAGAGTGTTTTCAGAAAAAAACATAATGCACTTCTCACTCAGTCTGGAATAAATGTGGATAAGAATGATACTGCCATCTTCTTAAACAAGGTTTTGACATGGTGGAAAATTTTACATGTTAAGACCCTTCAAATTGATAAACTATGCAATGACCTTCTACAAGCTGAAATCAGATCTCCAAATGACAGCCGACTTTATTTTATCATTGAGTTTGGTCAAATGGTTTTTAATATAGCCAGCAGTCAAGGTAATCATATAAAACAATTATCCAAACACACTGCTACTACTATAAGCCATACTTGCAATGGAATTGTTAATCTATGTTGACACCTTTTAGCTACAAGCCATAAATATGTGCTATATAAACAACTGATCCATTAGAAAAAGAATTTAGTAAACTTCATCAAGGATCAGGTGGCACTTATTTTATAAATGTCCAACAGGGGATTGAAAAGCTACATATTAAGCAGACATCTTTACTTTTAAATCAAAATGTAAATAATGATGCTTTTGATGTTATGCCAGGTCACTAATTTACATCATGTGATTATAAACTTTGTGAGGAGGGTTCAGAAATATTTGACAATCTGGAAAATTTAGAATCATCTCTTTCTGATGAAATAAAAATGGTTCTTGTATACATAGCTGGGTATATTACAAGAAATGATAATCAAACCAGTGAATATGAAATTCATTTTTATTATGAGAAGTATGGGAAATATACCAATTCAATTGACTGTGGAAAAACCAAACGTTCCTTCTGACCACACTTGCTAATGATTATTTTTTTGTTTCATCCTTTTCCATACAATAAAGGCAAAGATGTATTATAAATGATTAAGTAACATTTTTATGCTTATTTCAGAGTTTCATTTTTTCAACATGGAGAGAAAATATGCTCATATTTTTGCAAATATAGTTTTGAAAAACCTTTGCAAACATTGCACACACAGATCAGACAAAGAACCAGATTTGAAAATTTCAAAACTTTCCTAAAATGATTTTGTTTTATCTGTCTATTTCTGAGATGAGGGATTGTCTTATACACATTTCGGCTGATGCCCTGCAGTCTTCTTCAGGTGCTACTTGTTGAACCTGGTAACTTTAATGAAAATGTGAACAACAAAAAACAAATGAATTGGTCATGACGTTCCAATACCTTTAGAAGGGACTATATATTTTTTCTTTTATATTTTGTCATCCACTGACAGACTGTTTCGCTGTTTCACAGCTCATCAGTGTGACTAGGCATCCAATTGCCTCAAGCTGGGATTGAAACCCAACTGATTTGGTATCAGTCAGAGACTCTACCCCTAAGCCATTGGTGCACAGTAGGGATGAAGGTGAATTTAGATGCATTTATTTTTAGATAAACATGCCAATGACTGGAGAACTCAATTTGTCTTAATGAAGAGTTTTGTATCAGCAGCAGTAATAGTCAATTGTCTGCAATAAAACCTTTATATACATCTTTTATCCATCTTTTTTTTTTTTTTATCTTAAGATGGGGTTTGTGTAGGACTATGGTAGATAAAATTATTATTTTTAATTTTTTTTAATGCTGTTTTGTTATTTTAAAGCCAGGTATTTGCTTGATTTCAGAGATTGTGCTTATGTAAATGGTAGAACTCCAATTTATAATACTTACTAGTATTTATGCGGTGGTATTAATTTTGCTGGTGGGGGGAGGAAGTATAATTATGGACTGATGCGGTAATGGTAATTGTGGTATGGTAGTAATTGTGGACTAATGTGGCAATGGTAATTGTGATGCGGTAGTAATGGTGGGAGGAGCAGGTGATGATAATAAAAATTGTAGCAGCAAATATTTATGGTAGAAGTAATTGTAATGATGATGGTGGAATCATGCATACATATATATGTATGTATGTGCTAGAAAACATTATTCCAAATAAAATAGACGAACGGTCTGTGCATTGATGCTGCAATTTACGGAAGATGTTCGCTACAAAATCCAACATTGAATACAGTGACCAATTGCATACGTATGTACACAACGACACATGGATGCACATATATGCCCAGTCCCACACTGTTCATATATGTTTATATTCGTGTGAACTGCAATGCGTGAACATGCATGTATGTCTGCATACGTATGAGTAGCATTCTGACGACAAATTTTCCTCCCACTACCATAAAAACACCAATATACACAACCATATATAAATCCAACTCGGCCCGGTGGCTAGGATCAAAGTGTAGTATCTGCGCTTTGTGAGCTGCGGTCGGTGTCTGTTTAACTCTCTGCTTGCAGAGAGGAACCCAAATTAAAAGCTCCACCGAAGGGTAGGGTTTCATTGGGAGAGGTTTGACGGAACTGGCCTGCCAAGCGGGTTTGGATGGTTATTTATTTTTGGCTGGGCCTACGGGCTCAGAGATACCCACATTAAAAAGGCCTTGTGCCACATTCGATCCCCGTGGGTGGATTGATAAATACCATATATAAATCCAACTTACTTCTACCATAACAATTTGCTGCTACAATCACAAATAGCATGAAACCCATGGTTACAAACTCATATCAATCCTATATATATATTTTTTATTAATACAAACTTATTAGTCTTATTTTTGTGGGTATACATTTAAATAACATTTATAGTAATAAGAAATAATGTTAAATGAAAAATACATTAAACTATTAATAAACTTTTATTTATTAGATATTGAATTGCCATCCTGGGTATGATGATAAACTACATCCCGCGTCCAGGGTAAGATGATAAACTACGTCCAACAGCAAGGCCTCTGATCAGGTTTTGAGGAGTGTGGAAGTGCCTTTTAATTGCTGGTGTTCCCAGGTCCACCCTGACCTGGGGTGGTAGCATCTGCTAGGGTCCCAGCTATGGGCAAATAGTTAACATCCAAACTTGTGTAAAAACAGGTTTTAATACCAATAATACTTTGTAATAATAATAATAATAAATTATTACCAGTAATAATTTTGAAGGAAAAATTATTATCAGCAGTACTTTTTAAAAAATACCAGCAATACAAACAGCTATACATTTTTGAAAAAAATATTACCAGCTATAGATTTCTTCAAGGAAAAATATTCCCAGAAATAGATTTTTGAAGAAAAACATTATCAGCAATAAAATTTTGTCAGCATTAATTAACCCATTGAGGTTGATATGCCGTAAAACAAAACAAAAACAAGATATTGAATTGTATCACTTCACATCCCCCATACTTTGCCTGATATTTTCAGCTAAACTGATGAATATTTATGAGCATTCCTAATGCAATAATTTTGAAAAACCAATAACATTCTTGCTTTTGTCTATAAATACTTGTTACAAAATAAAATCCTTACCTTTGGCATAATAAAGTCCCTCAGCTTACCTTTTGTCTTTTTCATATTGTCTTTTTACAGATATACTCTATCTGAAATTTTTAGACACACACACACATCTCATGAATAGGTCTGTTTTTGTTTGTATGATATACTATGTTGTTCTACAAGTGTGAATAAAAACCTCTTTAAATGGTACAAAAATTAAATTTGTCAAGAATTTTTGTAACCTAGCAATATCAAAATCCCAGTATAAAACTAATTCTTTTTTTGTTAAAAAATATAAAAAAACAGATTCTAAATGAAAAGAAAACTGATCCTGTTAAATTGATCTCCTCTTTACTTTAAAAACTGTTAACACTCTGAAAATATTCCAGTAATCTGATTAAATAGAAATCTGAAGGTGCTAAGCTGATTGAATTATAAGAAAGTGACAGATTATCCCTGCCTAAACAGACAATCTTCTAAGTTGATTTTACTCTATATCAACTTTGTCATACAAAGGAATGTCACATTTTCTGTCAAGCAATAACTGGAGATGTAAGTGTCTTTTTGTTTTTATTCAATCAAAACTGTTGACAATAAAAAAACTGTTCTGTATTATTTAAAAAGTTTATGGGCATTCTATTATAATGTCATGTTTAACAAGCTGACTTTACTAAGCAATATGACTGTGTAGTAAGGTCAATCCTTATTAGGTGTCCCATGACTTATAAATATTCTAGAAGCTCATAATAGATGAAACTTTATTTATAGCTAGGAACAGTTATAACAAATTAAGTATAAGAATAAAAGAAATTGAACATTGGATAGGCTGTGTTAGGGGTAATTTTGTACAACATAGCAAATTATTACAAAACCAAAACCTAAAAACTCAAGCCATGTTCTTAAATAGCCTCAACAGATCAAGGCTTTCATATGTACGTCATGCATGGCTCCAAACCTGTTCAGAAATATCTAAACTGTCAGCTATATACAACCATTTTCTCCAATTGATGGATAATGGTGGTTTCAAACAGATGAAGCATGTTGTTCTTAATGAGGATCATCCTTCTTTAGACCTCCTGAACCTAAGAATTACAAACAAAGAACTGTACCAAATCAAAGAAACCACATCACTTTCTTATTTTTTTTTTTTAAACTGTGGTTCACTCTGTACAAGGCCCAAGACCCACTTGATGTAGAGGGTAAAAGAGTACAAGGCACAGTTTAGGCAGATATATGAGGAAGATAATAGTTACTGTTAGACTTGAACATTATAGTTATCAGGAAAACAACCTCTTGGGAGCAGCAATTCATAAGAAGGAGCTGCTCAACTGGAACTTACATCTCACCAAAGGAATGAGAGGTGGTTTGCTACAATGTATGTAGCATGGTAGGTGTTAGCCATGATGCTTAGAACAGGTGGAACTAAGAAATATAGTTTGTCTGAGCACTTTCCATGAAAATAGTGATAGAGCAGTGATGAGTTTGCAATGTTTTATCTATGAGAAAAAAATTGGAGGGTAGAAAATAAATTGTCACCCACATCTGGCTCATGTAGAGGTAGAGGATAGCATGGGGAGTCAGGTACTTACTAGAGCGGTACAGGAAAGCAACCAATTTTCCAGGATCTTTAGCAATGGATCATATGTATGAGTTCCATTTGAGGTTTTGGTTGAGTTTAAGGCCTAATAGGAGCTCAAAGTACAGTGCATCCATGAGGAAACATCCATTCATCACATTTAGTGATAGTTCAGGGTCCGATTAATGATGATGGAATGTAACTAGTTTGGTTTTTGAGGCATTTAATGGGATCAGCCAGTTTTTCCCCAACTAAGATATTATAGCTAGGTCAGAGGAGAGATCAGTTGCCAATCTCTGATCATCTTGAGTTAAGAACTTTCAACAATAGTAACAACGAAAATGGATATCACATGAAACTCAAAGAGAAAATACCAAAATAATCAAGACGTTGACATTCCACACTACTTCAAATAAAAGGCTAGGAAGGAAAACCCTCATTAATACTAGAATTGATTAATTGATTTGTTTTTATGTCTTATCAATACCTTTGTGGATTATTTAATACCGAAACATTTTGGATTGTAAGAAGAAATTGGTTCCTGGTTTTCCCATGCAGTCCCTGATCTAAGTACTGACTGGGCTTCACACTGCTTAACTTTGGTGATCGAATGAAAGCCAGTGTTTTCAATGCAATTTGACTGTAAGCTCAATATTGGAAAGAGCAATAACATTTAATGGAATTGAGAAACCAATTTTCCTGAGAAATTCTTTTAAAAGAAAGATTTTATAAATTTCAACCAATAGTAACACAGGCTGCTCGGTCAATGAATGGTGAAGTTTTCCTTATAAGGAAATGGCTAATATTATCAGTAGAGATAAAGAGAACAGATACTATACTTAGTATTTACTTGCCACTTGATGCTGGCAGAATGTGACACAAGGTCAGTTTAATGTGGGGAGCCCAAGCATGTGCACCCAGGTCAGATCCAAAATTAACCCAGTCCCCCCAACCCCATTACTAGAGGACTTTCAACAGCAGCAACAACTAAAAGCAATCACAGACATAACTCGATGAGAAAATAATGACATAATCAAATTAACGTTTTGCATGACTTCAAACAAAAGGTTAGGAAGGAAACCCCCTATCAATACTTAAAAGAGTGATAATAGTGGACTTCAGAAAGGTACATAATTTTAATAGAAAGATTTAATAAATTTCAACCAATAGTAAGACTGGCTGCTCAGTCAATGAATGACACATTTTTCCTTATAAGGAAACAGCTAATTTTACTATTAATGTTACAACAATTGTACGAAACCTTGCAGGGATGGTGTTTTTGTTTAGATGTTAACATGGGTATTTTTACTTACATTTCATTATATTATCATTATATTATTATTATATTTCATTATTATTATTATTATATCACATTTTTTTCATTATATATTATTACATAATATTTCATTATTATTATTATTATTATATTACATATTATTATATTACATTTCAATATTATTATATTACATTTCAATATTATTATATTACATTTCAATATTATTATATTACATATTTTCATTATATTACATATTTCAATATTATTATTATTATATTTTCAATATTATTTATATTACATATTTTATTATATTACATATTTTCATTATATTATATTACATATATCAATATTTACATATTTTCATATATATTATATATATCAATATTATTATATTACATATTTTCATTATATTATATTACATATATCAATATTATTATATTACATATCAATATTATTATATTACATATCAATATTATTATATTACATATCAATATTATTATATTACATATTTTCATTATATTATATTACATATATCAATATTATATTACATATTTTCATTATATTATATATTTCAATATTATTATTATATTACATATTTCATTATATTATATATTTCAATATTATTATTATTATTATTATATTATATATTTCATTATTATATTATATATTTTCATTATATTACATATATCAATATTATTATATTACATATTTTCATTATATTATATTATATATTTCAATATTATTATATTACATATTTCATTATATTATATATTTCAATATTATTATTATTATTATATTATATATTTCATTATTATATTACATATGTTCATTATATTATATATTTCATTATTATTATCATATTACATATTTCATTATTATTATATTACTTTTTTTCATTATTATTATTATAATGTATCATATATTTTTTCATTATATTACATTTCATTATATTATATTTTTTTATCAACTGAAATATCAAATGCAACATCAAACATTTTACTGCCACATTTAGGAAACTAGAAAAGGCAACAACCAAAGGCAAACATAAATCTAAGATGAGGATAACCATCAGAAATAAAAACCAAAAAAAAAAACTGAAAATTATTCAAGATTTATCTTAATTATCAGTGGATAAATTTGTAAGTGGCTGCCACAATTTCCTGTTTGCCCTGTCAGTGGGGCTTAGAATATATTGACTGCATCCCCAACAAATAGTCACCGACCACACAGATTTTGAATACAGAGTTATCCTTCATCTAGACTAGTTGCTACTCAAGGCTATAGGACCCAGGCATAGCTTTTGGGCCTTTTTGTCAGTAACCAACAGAAACAAAATTTCATAACATATCAATTCCAAGTCATTAAGCTTTACTTTGATTAATAACCACAAGGATTTAGAGTTAGGGTTTTTGTTGGTGGGGACAATCAACAATGACCTGCTGCAGAACAATGGTAAGTTATTATCTGTCTATATTTCTGAGATGAGGTATTATGTACACTATTTACATTGTTCGAACTATTGTCCTCATCTTTGTTGCCATATTTATCACAACATTTTGGCCAATGTACACTCCAGCCTTCTTCAGGTGGTTGGAATATTGACTGTATCCTTTATTTTGGCTCACTGGGGTAGACTGTTCTAGTTCCATGTACCATGTACCATGTTATATTGAAGTCAGTTATCAGTTATCTCCTTTTAATTCTTCTAAGTTATCCACCACCTTAACCAGAGGTACTGAACTCACACTCTTTGGGTCCTGTCACTGGATCTAACTGATAAGTGATAACTGACTTCCATTAGACATGGCACGCGGAACTAGAACAGTCTACCCCAGTGAGTGTAATAAAGGGTTCAGTTCGACATTCCAATCACCTGAAGAAAGCCGAAACATTGTAATAAATATGGCAACAAAGATGAGGACAATAGTCTGAACAATGTCAACAGTAAGTTATTGTTGGTGATTTAGTTTTTTGTTGAGGGCTTCAAGAATCTGACTTAATGATAATGTTGCTCTATTTTTTTTTAAAATCAATTCACCCCAAGAAAGGTGATAATGCCACTAAAGCATAAGGGAGCAAATGGAAGTAAAAGAAAATGAGAAGACTTTAAAAGAAAGCAGAAATATGATTCTAAACCAGGAAACAAGGGATAAACCTTTACTCCTCTATTCACCCCAAGCAAGGTGATAATGCCACTAAGATGCAAGGGACTACTGGGAGTGAAAGAGAATGAAAAGACTTTAAAAGGAAGCAGAAACCCAATTCTAAACAAGGAAACAAGGGATAAACCTCTACAATTATTTTTTTTTAAAAAAATGAAAGTAAATAAACTAAAAAGTAACTCACATCTTTAGTGGATGCAATCTGTCCAATATTCTGACCATCACTGAAGAGGACGGATGAGCCTGGAGAGATATCTGAAAAAGAAAGAAAAATTTTTGTTATGAAATACAATTAAGCTTTTATAATCTGAAATCATGAAAGAATTTTGTTTTTAATGCCATCTCTCTACAGGACAGAAGCAATTATAACAACCTTTTCTTTTCTAAATATCTATGAATTTTCATGCAAATGGGAAAGATAGTGGAGTAGTCCCCCATTGCCTTCTCCGCAGTTTTGAATTAAAAATAGTAATGTTCCTTTAGGATATCGGCAATCATGGCTCTCTACAGATCCCTTTCTCCATGATTTTGTATTCAGAGTTGTCCTTCTCACAGATTCCTTTTCTTTATTATCTGTGAATTGCTATGACAATGGTTTCCCATTGCATTCTCTGAATTCAAAATAGTCCTTGCA
The DNA here is from genome assembly GCA_903632075.3 of Acanthosepion pharaonis. Classification (NCBI taxonomy): domain Eukaryota; kingdom Metazoa; phylum Mollusca; class Cephalopoda; order Sepiida; family Sepiidae; genus Acanthosepion; species Acanthosepion pharaonis. Next base: position 4,291,690 of record CAHIKZ030004486.1, read on the forward strand.
AAAGCAACAGAACCCTGCTTTCTTCTTCTAAGAGCTGCGTCCTTTCAAACATGGGTGATCATGGCTCTTCACAATTTCTTATGTTTTATAGTACTTTGTAATGTTTGTCCTTTTGCCATCTCTCCTAATCCTTGTTCTGCCAACCATTTACAAGCTCGCTAAGTAGGTTTCTTGCTACTGTCTTCTGTCTATGATTGCCATCTAAACTGGTTCCCCCACTCCAATTTACTGGGTGCGAGGAGGGTGTTTAACCAACCAGTAGGATGAAAAATAAGACCTAGCAAAGGGCAGAAGAACTCTCAATGAGTCAAAGCCAGCTAACTAGAGTTCAGTCAGTTATGCGCCATGCGTGATACACGCTTAGGCAGTCATGTATCTTTCAATACATGACTGACGAGGCAGATTTTTTCACACAGTAGGTTGCCATTTCTTTCTGTGGTAGACCAGTTGCCATCCAAAGCTATAGAACCCAGTCTGTTCTGCTATTTAGCCATAGCTGGGGGAAGAAGAAGAGGATTCATACATTTCCCAAGGGTATTAGCACGTAACTGAATGTAATGGATCCAATTGGAATTCAAACTCAGCTCTCCAATTCTTCAATCTGAGCCGCTATCTAGTACTCCACTGTAAGTGTCTTAATAACATTACCATAGTAACATATATAATGATATGATCAACTGCTGTCAATACTGGAAAGATTAAAAATGACAAATGTATTTGAGAAATGTATTTTCCTGAGAAACTGTTTTAAGAGAGATTTTATAATTTTCAACTGACAGTAGTGCTGACAGCTCATGTCAATGAATTCCAAATGTTTCCTTGTAAGGAAACGGTTAATATTACCATTATTATATGTGTGTGTGTTTGTGTATCTGTATGTATTAGATTATCTTGGAGCTAGTGGTTATAATTTTTGTGTTCAAACTAGATAAATGTTTTCCAATTTCCACTTATATATTTGCTATAGCATTTCTATCTATCTTATGGTATCCTAAACACAAAAATTATAACCACTATCTCCAAAACAATCAAATATACCTCATTTCCTATAAATACCAAAGTTTAGATACATTACTATAGGGTAATGGTTAACAAATTAGGTTCATAGATCATTACTACTGTGTAGTAAGTTTAATACCTCAGTTGTGGTCTTGTACCAGACACAGCTCTACTTAAACACATATTATCACAAAGAATCTTAGTAGTGTGAGGTCATGTCACAAACAGAAAAGAGTGAAGATTAGAATCTAGTGGATACCATTACAAGTCATATTTACTTGGACTAAAAGTTGGGAAATTGATCTACAGACTTCTATATTTTGTTAGGAGTGAATGCCTTTCACAGGGGTATCAAGACAAAGCCAGTTTCCTATCAAACTATTTTGTTATGAGTGAATGCCTTTGATAGGGGCATCAAGACAAAGCCAGTTTCCTATCAAACTATTTTGTTATGAGTGAATGCCTTTGATAGGGGCATCAAGACAAAGCCAGTTTCCTATGAAACAATTCTCCTTCTATGATTTATAACAGTGCTTCTTAAAGTATGGATCACAATCCCAAATGCTGGGATCACAAGGCAAAATAATGGGGGTCATGAAAATTAAATTCAAGCACTTTAATTTCAATTTATATGTTATTTCACAAATGTATATTATTTAAAGTGACATGCCATCTTGTGATGAAAAATGGAGTCATGAGTGAAAAAAAGTTTAAGAAGCGCTGTTTTATAATAATAATAATAAAGACTATGTCAGCTAAGGACCAAACCTACCTTGCAGTTGTGTAGTCCCCTCAATCTCCAAACTGTCTTGGTTGACAATATACAGTGTGCCTTTATTTTCATTGCAAGGATGGAAAAATAAATATTCCTGGAAAAGAAAACAAAATTTTAAGATGTTTTTTGTACTACCATTCACACAATACAAGGCCCAAGAACCACTCAAGTTCTGGTTACTCAATGAGGTTGTTGCGAGGTTGAAGTAAGAAGTGCATATTATAAGGATATGTAGGCTAGATAGCAGTTGACACTAAACTTGAGGTTAGTGATTCAGGATGCATCCTTTCTGGACTGTTCCACATAGTAACAGTTCTGGGGTAAGAAACTGTGAGTGGAACTTCCCTATTACCAATGGGATGTAAAAGGAATGAGGATGACTTGTCAAGTCCTATCTGCGATGGTCTGGACTGGTAGAACTAAAGAATTGTGTTCGTCTTGTTTGGTTTTTGCACGTCATCATGTTGAGAGCACCTCTCTCGACCGAGAAAATCACTGTTGTTATATAGCTCTCCCAGTCCCAGACCCATGCTGACTGTTAGCTGCCCAGTAACATTCATATGCAAATAATCTGCACCACCTACTCCAAGTAGGTCTTCTCTCAACAGCCCATTGCAGAGGGGACATAACTCCTGGTACTTACAACACCACGTACAACCAATCAGACTGAGCAGATTCTCTGTTACAGGAATGTAGCATAACTACCATGAAAATAACAAGCGGCTAGCAGCATTTCATCGATCATAAAAGGACTATAAAAATATGCTCATTTCTTTTTAAAATCTGGAATTTCAAAAACTTTTATTTTAGAAACTTTTAATATAAAATATAAAATCTCCTGAAAATGAGCAACTGGCTTTCACTACTCCCAGGTTAAATTGGATATTATGTTTTTGGATAAATGATGATTTAAGTTGTTCTGTTTATAATGATGAATAACAAAGGGTATAAAACTTACCCCAGCATATGCAAGCCAGCCTTTGCCTGAATCAAAATTATCTTTGCAAGTATATACATGACCCTGAAAAACAAAAACAAACAGTAAAATATAAAAACTTGCATATATAATTCACATTGCATTAGGATCTAAACATGTTATTTAAATACCTGATGAAGGCTGAAGAATAAAACAGTTGGAATATTGTGGTAATCACATCAAGAATGTAAACAAGTTCCATTGGCCAAACAGAACTTGGAATTCTGTCATCATGTTTATTTACTACTTTATAATAGTAGATACAATAGTCTTATGTTAAAGCCTTCATACATTTGAACTGTGAGATGAAATATTTCAACTATCAATTGCTGATTTCTGTTTAAATTTCTAGGATAGGAAGTTATTATTAAATACATTCAACCCAACATCCTTACCTGTGTTGTTGTTATCACAATGTTTTAGTCATTGAGCCCTCAGGCCTGATGAAGTCAGAAACATTGTGTTAACAACAAAGATGAGGACAAGAATCCACATGTGAAGGAAAATAAAGCAAGGGTGTGTTGAGATTGGGGAGAGGGACAACAGGTAATAGATTGTTCTCTTAACAATTAAGGAGGAACAAGCAGAAAACAGAAAAAATAAAAAAACTGAATAATGACAAACGAGGCCACTGCCTCCAACACTACAGCATGGCGGGTGGTACATGACTTCTGGAACAAAATGCTTGTCTGTGTTGTTGTTATCAAAATGTTTCAGTCATTGAGCCCTCCCCACTGATGAAGTCAAAAACATTATGATAACAATAAAGATGAGGACAATAGTCTGCTGGTGTAGGAAAATACGACACAGGTGCATTGAGTTTGGGGTAAACACTTAACAATTAAGAGAGAAAAAATAGAGAAGGGAGAGAGATGGAAAGTAATAAAAAACTGAAACATGACAGGAGAGGCCACTGCCTCAAAAACTACATGTACATTGTTTGTTTTTGATTTTTAAACTGCACAGTAGTGTCAGTTGAGCACCACCCGTGAGAAAAAGAGAACCATGACATAATTCACTCTGCCAGAAATTTGGAAACAGCATACTGCTTGGTATTTGCACCAGAATCTCAAATACAAATATTTCAGATTGTTTGGGCATTGAGGACAGTGCAGAGGATTTGGAAAGATATATATCCAGTCAACATCATGGTGTTTGGAGTGATCACTAGATATGGCGATGTTATACCGCAATTCATATGCTCACAGGGCTTCAGACTTGAGGAGGTAGTGCTGCCCTGGGTCAAGAGGGGGGCTGCTGGAAGACATTATGTCTAGCAACAGAACTGCATCTTGCCACACAAGCAAGAGAACCTAGTCATGGCTATCAGATAATTTCTGTGACCACTCACCACTTACATCTGGCCACCTAACTCCCTAGGTTGGAGCCCCCTTGATTATGATGTGTAGCGTGCAGTTGAGCGAGAGACCCACAAAAGTCCTTGTAACACCAAAGATGAACTGAAGGCATAGATAATGGTAGCATTTACCAACTTAAACAAGGAGACAGTCCAAAAGAGTTGCAAGAGGTTCTGAAGTCATCTAGTGGCCGTGGTTGAAGCCAATGGCAATTTTATTGAATTTACTCTTTAGTATTTCAAGATATTTTTGTGCAATTTTGGTAAATATCTGTTAAAATGAAATATCAGTGTTATTTTCATTTTTGCATAATTTAGATGACAATTTATCTATCGCACCCTGTATATAAGTCAGACTGTTACCCATACAGTAGGCTCTCCACATTGTTGAAATGGTCCAATAGAAAGGCAAATGTCAGTACACACTGTTCTGCCACAGGAGCTGTCAGGACATTGCTGAATATGGCAACAAATTTCCTTGAGATGATGCTATAATTCCAGAAGTTTATTGGTTAGATCATCCAATATATAAATTAATAAATTTCTAGAATTAAATATTCCAGAATTATAGCCTCAAACCAAGACAGTTTGTGGCTGTATTCATCAGTGTCCTGACAATGCACTTTGTTATTCATTTCAAATCTAATCTTTTATCCTCTTTATAAATAAGCAATTGTTTTGTTCATGACTTTTAGATTCAATTCCTTAGTTATTCAAATAAACCTATTTTCTGTTCTTGAAATGGTAACTATCTTTGCATTTAGATCACAGCTTGAGTGTAAAGTGAAGTAACATCAATTTTTTTAATAGTATATATTGAAAGTTTAGCAAATATAATTCTTAATTTCTAAAATACTGTTGTTCATGAAAATAATAAAATAAGGACTGAATGTTTTGTTTAATAATGGTTTTACTTAAATTGAATTTAATTTCAGACATAAAAAAAACAACTATTTGATTATTCTACTGTGCTTACCACTTAATCTATGTGGCATGATGCACAATTAAGTGGAATTGATGGATACTAATTAAGAAACTACCCCATTATAATCCACTAGACTATTGTATTTTGAATCTGGCAACATTGCAGTCTGGTATTAGCAAAGTGCCTGTAGATATGAGAGACTTGATGATGGCATACCATGCCCAATTTTGTGAGATGCATTGAGTTTCTGAATCTAGCCTCAGAATCTATAGGCCTGATTATCCTTTAGGCTGGTATAGGCTGCATCCTTGGGTCCCTCAAGCTTTTATAAAGCAATGATATTTAATTTTCTAAATGCTTTAACTTAGTTTCATAAACTAAAAAAAAAATATCAATATGACAAATTCATATTTATTTGATCTTGGCATGGAAGCAAAGCAAGAAAAAGAATGTTTTAGTTTGTGTCATTTTGTTTCAAGCAGAGGATCTGTTTGATTTTAGTTCAGAATGTTTAAATCTTAGAAATTTTTATAAAGTGATTTTAATTTTCAGGATGTTATAAATTCAAAATAGTTTCATAAACTAAAATGATATCAATATGACAAAACTCATTTATTTTGATTGTTTTATTATTATAATGCTGATTATAAAAAAGTTAGTTGTGTTGGAATATGTTAATTTAGTTTGTAATGAATAATAAAACAGTTTTATTTCTTGAATATTTTTATTGACAAACAAAAGGTAGCTATTCGAGTTTATTTAAAGAATTTGCAATAAGTTTACTTCAAGCTATATAATATATATTCAAACAATAGTTCAGTACACGTCAAGTTGGATTTGGTCAAGATCAAAACAACAAGCAAATAAAATGCACAACATCACAACCTAATGTGCGCAAGTGAAATATTTGCATGGTTGTTTATAATGATTTCTACAATAACGGCAAACGCGTTCAGGAAATATCAAACTTTCATAACAGATAGAAGCTGCAAAGAGGAACAATCATCTTGTTTATCCCAAATTTAATTACGAGAATTTACAAAAAGGAACGATCAATTTGCTTATCTTCAAACACTGCTGGTGGCACCAAGGGTGGCAGTCCCATCATAGCCACTGAAACTGTGATATCACCCCTGATGAAGACAGGGTATCGCACATGCTAACACACATTGTATGTTAAAAAAAAGAAAAAAATTATGAAATGAATTAAGTCCGGCAATTATTTTAATATATTTTATTGTTACATGTTATTTATATAGACACAAATATTAAAGTAAATGCTCTGTTTATGATAAACAGTATTAACAACATTTACCGACCGATGCATACTTTCTATGAAATTTCTGTAATTCAGGCCGGTATATATAGCGTCATTTGTTTATGTTAAGATACGTTTCAAACAGATATGATCATTTGAGGGAAATCATAGGAAATTTGTAGTTTAAAAGCAATAATTCAACCTTGCTAACCAGACAAAGTAGCTAAACTGGTATAGCACGTCAGGCTATACATGTTCGATTCCTGTTGGAGGATGCATATTTTCTATGAAATTTCTGACATTCAGGCCGGTAAATGTTAATACTGTTTATTATAAACAAAGCATTTATTTAAATATTTGTGTCTATATAAATAACGTATAACAATAAAATATACATCAACCTATATAAATGTTGCTAAAATATATCACAAGTAAAAAATATTCAAGACAGGTTAGAGTTAGAGGGTGGCTTCCATCATATGGGGCTCCCATAATTTCATTGGAGTAGAGGACCCCAAAAGGTCATAATCCACCCCTGTATCTATTCAGTTATGATCATCATGGTTTAGAATTAAACCGAGGAAGAAAAACACAGAAAACTCCTACAAGAGCAAGTAATGACATCATCATTATCATCATTGCCAGACAAACTTAAGATGCAGTAAACAAAATAAAGAACAAGGCTAATGTTTGAAACTACCAAACTTCTTTAATTAGAACAATCTTACCAATAAGAACTTATAGCATGCACTAATCTCTCAAAGTAATATGGTGAATAAAGGGACATTTGCTACACATTGTGTATTGTTGCAAGTTTATATTTAAAAAAAGACATTTAGCCTTGTGACAGGTAAAAACCTGGAATTAATATCAGATTTTTATTTTAATTTATATAATACCAGATGTTTTAGGATAAAAATTAAGAACAGAGTAGCCATTCAAGACAACTTTCTTTTCATGATTGAAAGACTGAATCAGCTCAAAAATCATCCAGAAATACTAAAACATTTCAACTTGTGAAGAACACCAGTATACCAAACTCTGTCAAATGCCTTTGACATATCCAAAGAAACAGCCCAAGCTTTACCTTTCTTATTTAAAGCTTTATAGACTCTTTCAGCAATAACCATTAATTCATCAGCAGTTGACCTAGAAGTGAAATCCAATAGCTTCTTTGAAAGGAGATCCTGCAAGGTGAGATGCTTAAAGAATTCAGAGTTGATTAGAACTTCTAGTATATTGCCAAGAGGTAAAAGACTGATAGTTGGAAGGATCAGATGATTTGCCAGAGTTCTTAAAGACTGGAACTACAGAAAAGGATTTCCAACAAGCAGGAAAGCAAGAAGCAGCAAGGTATTTATTGTAGAGTTTAGGGAGAACAGGAGCCAGCTCAGGAACACATTTCTTAAGGATCATTGCAGGGATACTGTCAAGTCTACAGACTTTGTGGGGGTCCAGTTTGGAGATGACAGCAAAAACCATGGATGGAGTTATATGCATATCACCCAGCAGAGATTCCGTTCTAAGTGGAAAGTCAGACAAAGATACTCCGGATGAGTTAAGAGTATACTTTGAAGAGAAATTTTGTAAATATGAGCAAAACATTCTGCTTTATCAGCAAAAATAAGTTAACAGATAAAATTGAGTGAAGAGAGGAGGGATAGAAGATTTACTCTTATTTAACACACTATTACAGAGCCACCAGCAGTCACAAAAAAAAGGTAAAAGACAATAGGAAACTATATTATTAGCCAATGCGTTTCATCCAATGTGGACTTTTTCAAGGCAAAAAAAATGAATTTATTGAAAACAAATTAACTATTAACAACAAACAAAAATTCAATTACAATTTTTTACTACTCATAAAAAAGAAAATAACTCACCTCAGAAGGAAAATCCTCAAGAGTGCCACCATTGAATATTATCGAAATATTAATCTACATCCAGATTTTTTCCTAATATCATCTTTCCTAACAGAATTACTACTCTCCCTAACCAACTATATCAAGAAATCAAAAACAAAAAAATGGTTGAATCCATCAACACAGCAATAAAAACAATATTTCTACATGTGAAAGTACTTGACATAATTTTCAGTTGACAATATAAATACAATAGCATTTTCTAAGTTCTTCCAGTTGCTAAGGACATTTTGTTTGTTGTTTAATAGTTACTTTGTTCTCAATAAATTCATTTCATTTTTGCCTTGAAAAGTTCACATTGGACAAAACGCATCAGCTAATGATACAGTTTTCCTATTGTCTTTTACCTTTATAAATATTGTCTTTTTCTACAGGTTAGCTCTGAGAAATTTTATATTATATATATATATATATATATATATATATATATATATATATATATATATTTTATATATATAATTATTTATTTAAAAATATGATTCCAACTCGCAACAGTTCCTTCCTATTTTCTATATACTTTCACATATATATATATATATATATATATATATATATATGATTGCAGCATCTTGTCAGAAGAAAGCCTTCTCTTCATTGATCACCTGACAACAATGGTGCATCTATATGACTCTTCAACCTAGCTTCAACCTGCATGATTGATTGCAGATGTGACACTTGAACTGTCCATCTTTCAAGATTACCAGCTAAAATAAATCTTTGTGTATTTTGGAATACATAGTCAAGGCACCTGCTGGCTTACATAGTAAGCCATGTGTAGGACAGATATGCTGTCACAATAACTTTCTCTGCTACTATTATCTTTTTATATTTTCAAAATATATACTTACTTTGATCGTACCACCAAACCCTGAGCCAACTTTGGACAATCCTTGCTTATTGAGGACATATAAATAACACCCATCACTAGCCAAAGCACAATGAGATTGAACTGGAAAAAAAAAACAGAAAAAACAAATTCTCAATACAATTAATAATTATTACAATAAAAACGTAATAAAAAAAAAAAAAACAACAACAAATAACAATAGAAAACTTGGAAGAATTTTCCAGTTAGAACAGAATTAGGTTATCTGCATTTCTGGCAACTGTTGTTTACCAAATTCTTGTGCTGCTATGATTATTTCTTTCAGTTCCTCTTCACCTGGTATGGTGCCTTATTTGGTATGGAACTTTTTTTTTTAAATTAGTTTCTTCATGGTATGATTATTTTGTCCCAGATTTATTTTAAAAGATGAAAAATTCTCACTAGTATGACTATTCCAGACAGCACTTGTATTTTGTATAAGAGTGTATTTGTTTGATTTGATTCTATTTATTTATTCTGTATTTATGACAAACATGGATTTATCCTGAAGATGATTTGAATTAACAATGAAATATTATTTATTGAAATTTTTAAATAAATTAATTTTATTTAATTTCATTTTATTTAATTTTAAATTTATTGACATTTATATTATCGTAAAATTATTTAAGCATTTATGACAATAAACAAGGATTTATTCTGAAGATGATTTGAATAAACATTGAAATATTAACAAAAATCACCCACATCTCTTGTTTGTTAAATAAAAATTACCCTCAGACTTGTTTTAGCAGATAAAAGATGGAAGGAAACATCAGTCTGATAATGCTGATTGTCTATAGTTACTGACATTAAATCTTTAGTGACTAATATCAAGTTACATTATGAAAAAAAGAGGAATAATACAAGGTTATTAAAAAAGAATGAACCGATTTCATTATGCAATATATTTTATAAGGAAAAGAAATAGAAAACTCCAGCCAAGTCACAAGTATTCTATTCACAATTGATTTTTATTTCCTGTCTTACAAGTGTTCAATGTGGCCACCACTTGCAGCACAGGCAACATCAATACAATAAGAGAATTCCTCCCAGATGTGTATCAGCATATCATGATCCACTGAGTTGATCACTGTTGTTATTCAATGTTTAAGGTCATCGAGGTCAGTGAGTAGGAACATAAACACAACCTTTTGTGTCTCCCCCCCCAAAAAAATATAACACACTGTGTGGTCTGGTGATCTTGCAGGCCAAGCACAAAGAGCAAGGTCTTGGTAAGTGCCTGAACGAGGTATAGTCTGTAAGATTTCAAATGTAGACATCTTAGCACATGCCAGATAGTGGATTGAGAGATTGCAATCTCACCGCTAGCTCAATTTGTGGACTTCTGTGAACTCTCCTCAAACACAGCACAGATTCTCACCTCTTGTTTCTCTGAAATTCGTGGTCGTCCTGGATTTTTTACACTACACAAACACCCACTCTCTTGAAAATGTTTAAACCACTGTTGAATGTTCTTAGGAGAGGCTGGATTAATATTAAACTGCCTTCAAAAAGCACACTGCACCATGACAACCATGTTTGTTTTTGTGAACTCAAGAATACAGAATGCCTTTTGCCAAAGACTCACCATTCCTGGGGTAAACAAACAACTGAATGTTGCTGGAGATACAATGTGACGACAGTGCCCTCATGGCAGCCATTCAAAACTTAGAAAACTTTTCTTTCAAATGGTCACCGACTCATTCCATGATGATGCTTGAGAACTGAAGCAATGCGTCATGAAATCAGTTCATTCTTTTTGAATAACCCTGTATAGTACTGCACATTTATCAAGCACACTATCAAATCTGATATTGTAAAATGCCTGTACACTGTAAATATACACTATTTTGTGCTACTGTTAAATTCACCCTTTTCTGCTTTTCTACTCTTATTCCAAATGACATGGTTATAGAAAATGATAAATATAAAACCACTTAAACACACTGGCATATAAAAAGGGGAGAAAACCCAAGGAACAATAAGCTACACGTTTACACTGAAGAAAATAAAGTGACGGACTGCCAACTAGTGGCCAGCCTGTAAAGCAGCAGCTTGTATCCAATGTGGACATACCTCCATTCGTAGTCCACCAGACTTACAAAATGAATCAGCTGCTCCAAATTTGGCTCATTGATTCCGATAACAATTAAAGAGAATTCTGTAATATTGAGGTATGAGTGTACTTATAAAAATCTTCTTTACAACTTGTAGTATTCACTCATATATATATATATATATATATATATATATATATATATATACATACACACACACACATATATTTCTTCTCAAACCAACTGTATTCAACTGGCCATGATGTTCCAAAAATTAAAATGCAAATTCTACATCTTTGATGACATCTGCAATAATTCAGAAATTAAACGCAAAAGGAAATAACTGATAACAATCATTAAAAGTTTTCCATTTTTTTAAATTACTGAAGGTAAGGTACTGTTTACTGACACATCAATATTATGGGTCATTTCATGCTAATTAAATTACTGAACTCAACAATTATTTATTCAAATTTATTTCTGCAAAAGTAAATTGCTTTAATTTTTATCACATTGGATTAGAATATTTTTGCGATGACATGATATCAGTGAAATATCCAGGAGATGCATTGTTTATATATATATATATATATATATATATATATATATATATATATATAAATTGTCTTTAATCAGTATGCAAATTTCTTATCAAAGTAAGAAGACCTCCTGTCCCAGAACAAAGATAATTCTTACACCAAATATGTTACTAGTCACTCCCATGTTGTTAAATGTGTATTGCTTACCTGAAACTTTTTGCCTAGATACACTGTCAAGCTTGAAAGAGTCAGCAAGGGCCTTGACCTTCACACCCTGACTCAGCCAATCAGGAAGCTGTGTCCGCCCATGAAGAACAGCATGGATGCTCTTTTGTAATGAGGTCAGAATACTGGATACCTGAAGAAAAAGGAGAACAAAAGTATCTCATAATATTGTACCTCTAATTAATTTATTAATTACATACCTTAAAAAAAAATTTTTTAAAATAAAAAAAAAAACACAGTCATAATATTTATATCTTTTTTTTTTTTTTCACCCCAAGCAAAGCAATAAAGCCATGAAGACACAAAAGGTTACTGAGTATGAAAGAATCTCATAAGAAACATTATTCAGGAGAGAGAACAATAAATGAACAGATATCAAAGAGACAGAAGATGACGACTGACAAGACATTTAAATCTTTGAAGGCACTAAGACACAAGGAATTACTAAGTGTTACTAAGTGTGAGAAAATATGAAAAAAAGAAAAGATTATTAAAGAAGAGAGGTCAATAAAAAAACAGGAATGAAGACAGAAGATAATGATTGACATTGATTTTCAAAAATTTAAATACAAAGTTGACTGGAAAGCAAGAAGCTGAAAGAAAGTTCCACAAGTGAGAAGTGCAAGAGAAGCAACTGTTAGCATCTAATTTATGGTTACATCTAGCTATTTCAATTGTAAAATGATGAGACCTAGTTGCCAATCTAGTACTGCACTTAAATTTGTAAAGTCTGGGTACCAAAGAGGAAAGAACATCAAAACAATTACCATGAAAGTTTTTATAGAAAAGGCAGACAGAAGCTATATTATGGTAGTGGAAAAATAACATATACAAACAAACTGCTTTCTCTCTTCAATTTTATCTGTTTTTGCAAAATCTATTTGACTAAAATTAATTCTCAGTGACCAAGAAAGCTCAAAGAAGCAACATGTTTAATTGGGTATTGACTATATGTTTAAGAATATGAGTTTAACATGTTTGAAGTTTATTGTAGTAGCTTTTTCTTGAAATTTTTTTTACTTAAGCTCTCCTGTTTCTATACAAGTAAACATAGATCAGTCAGTTTATATAAAAACTGTTGAAAAGTTTTTGCTCAGACAGTGCTTTATAATCAACTTAATATGTCCTGATCCATCTGTAGCTAATGTTCAATCTTCATGAGGTTTTATATATTTTTTTCTTCAAGTCTGTGGGGGGCAATTGTTATCTATCCTACATATATTTTATATGCAACCTTGCTCTCACACTATACACCATTACAACATCCCCTTTAAGTAATCATCCACCTTGAGTGCCACTTAGGGATTGTATTGGATGAACTTTAGTAAAAAATGAAGATTCAATTATGCAGGATGCGATAGGTAAATTGTCGCTATTTTATAGTTTTAATTTCATGCATGTGTATTGTTTGTTTTTGGTTTTGTCAACTGCATAGTATAGTAGGATCAGTTGGACACCATCTGCGAGAAAAAGAGCACTATGATACAATTCATTCCACCAGAAATTTGGAAATGGCATAATGTACTGCTTGGCATTCATGCCAGAAACTCCAATACAAATATTTCATAGTGTCTGGGTGTCAATCTAAGAACAGTGCAGAGGATTCGGAAAGAGAGGCATGAGTCTAATGGTGATTATGAAGGTGTTTGGAGTGATCGCTAGTGATAGCAACATTACAGGGCTTCAGACTCAACATGGGGACCTACATCAAGTGCCTTGAAGAGGTAGTGCTGTTCTGGAAGTCCCAATGTCTGGCAACAGGACTCTGCACCATGCTGCAAAAGCAGGAGAACCCAGTCATGGCTATAAAACAATTTCTGCAACCACATCATCACTTACATCTGCCCACCTAACTCTCCAAACTGCAACCTCTTGATTATTATGTGCGGGGTACAATTGAGCAAGAGACCAACAAAACTTCTTGTAACACCAATGATGAACTGAAGGCAAAAATTATGGCAACTTTCATCAACTTAAACAAGGAGACCGTCGAGAAGAGTTGCAGGAGATCCCAAAGTCATATGGAGGCCATGGTTGAAGCCAATGGGAATTTTATTGAATAAATTTACTCTTTAGTATTTCAAGATGTGTTATTTTGGTAAATATATCTGTTAAAATGAGATGTCAGTGTTATTTTCATTTTTGCATAATTTAGGTGACAATTTATCCATCGCACACTGTAACACCCCAAAAAAAAAAATTTTTTTTATTCACTTATCCATTATTGTGATCAAAGACCTACATGGCTGGGGAAAGAAACTGGAATCATAAATGATAGTTTATTTAAAATTGAGGTTTTAAAATTTGGCATTATGGCATATGTGCATAAAAAAAATTTAAAAAAATGAATAAATAAATGTATGATTTGCAGATACCATTCTATAAACAATAATTGCAACCATTTATATACATTTATATATTTATTTTATATATATATATATATATAATATTATACATTTATATATTAACAATGGTTGAAATTTTAAGTCAGTTTTACAGCATTGCATATAACTTGTAAGATATGTAGATAATATATTGACTGTCTATAACAAAGAAAGCTTCAGTGAGTGCAATCAAGCATGACAAGCAGCAGGTCTCATCAGCAGGCAGGTTAGGTTTAAGGCTCCAAGTTATAGACATACAACTGTCCCATGAGACAATAGAATAGTGGATTAAAACATTGGTTTGTGATTTTGGCAACATTTCAGTCCCAGTGTGTACTTGGACTCGGTGGTAACAGTACTAAAATGAGAACTAGAGGACATATCCCTAGACCATAAGTGGAATAAGAAAAATCTAGCTCCAAAGAAATTCCTTATAGGTTACTCAGAACAATATACACCTGATGAAGGCAAGAGAGCACAATAGCTGAAATGTTGTGATAACACTATTCCACATGTAAATATATTATTGCACAAATGTTATACTTTTGACTAATGTGCTTTTTACATTTTAATATTTTTTCATTATTCAGACAATATAAAATTTACATCCTTGTTACTACAAGGATGTAAATTTTATACATTTTATTTTTAGACTGAAATATTTTTTAAGTGAAGAACATTTTTTTTTAAAGTGAAAGATATTTCTTTTAAAGTGAGAGATATTTTTTTGGGAGTGGGTGGGGTTTATTGGGGAAACAGAGCTTAGAAAATTTAATTTTCACAGGCAAGAGAACTTGATGAAAGCAGCAAGCAAGAAGATTGCTTGCTGCTTGATAAGTTCAAGCAAATGAGTGAAAGAAAAAGTAGAAAAAACCAAGACGAGAGTAAAGGATCAAGTATTGCTGAGAGCATAAAGGAAACCGTGGAGAACCATAATCATCCATATTCTGGAGGAACATAACACATAAAGAGCGAGGTAGAAAGAGAGAGTAGAATGATTAAGAAGCTTGTCTTCATGTCATGGGCCTGTTGGTCATTAAGTATTTCTTTGAAATATTCATGTACTGAATGACCTTTTGTTTCAGATGATTCCTACTAAACAAAACAGAAATATTTATAATTAACACAAAGAAAAAAAAGTCAAGAAAACTAATTAAAATAATCAAATAAACACTTGAAATGATGATAAAAGTGAATATTCCAAGTTGATGCTTCATTTTTGCCAGTTCAATGCTCAATGCCTTCTTTACAATATGAGGATGTGCCAAATATTTAACATTTTATTAAAATCACTCAAGTTCACTCAAGCATTATGATTAGATGAGCCAAAATGGAATTTCTTTTCAGAATTGAACAATTGCATTTAAAAATAAAATAAAAATTAAAAATATTATAATGAACTTGATCCACTCAATAACTGCAAATTATAAAATCAGACAAAAATATCTATATATCTATATATAAAATGTAATTTTTGCCTGATTTTATAAATAATATTATTTATTAATAATTATTATTTAATAATAAATACATTAACCTCTTTTTGGATCAGTTTTAATATTTTATATTACTAGGATCCACTTGAATTATATACCAATGGATTTGTTACCTTTACTATATATATTAAATAAAACTAATTTTTAAATGGATTTTTTCATCCAATATTATTTCTTATAAACATTATTTTTAGTGGGTACACATATTTGAGTTGCTATAGTGTATTTTATATTCTTAAACAATGGTGAAATTAATAAATGGCATAGATTGAGAAATCATACTAAAATCAATCAAGAATTTCCTATATGACTGTGTGTGTGTGAAAATTCAGATATAAATAAAATATATCTGTGAAAAGAAAAAAAATCCTTTGCCAATGTTATATATATATATATATATATATATATATATATATATATATATATATATATATATATATATATTCGTATAACATTGCCATCATCTCAATTGCTATGCTAAATATTCTGTGTTGATCAACTTTGTGAGATCACCACTATTTATTGTAATATCAGCTTGCTGCAGTCATCCACTATTTACATTGTTTAGATTATCGTCCACATCTTTGTTGCCATATTTATCACAATGTTTTGGCCATTGTATGCTCCAGCCTTCTTCAGGTGGTTGGAATGTTGAACTGAACCCTTTATTTCGGTCACTGGAGTAGACTGTTCTAGTTCCACATGCCATGTCTAATGGATGTCAGTTATCAGTTATCTCCTGTTAATTCCCCTTTCCAAGTTCTCCACCGCATAAACCAGGTATTGAACTCACACTCTTTGGGTCCTGTCGTTGGATCTAACTAATGCCTTTTATTCTCTGTGCCATGTGTCCTTGAGGAAATGTTGTGATAAATATGGCAACAAAGATGAGAATGATAGTCCAAACAACGTAAATAGTGTACATAATACCTCACCTCAGAAATATAGACAGATAATGCAGTCATCCAATTGAAAATTAAAGGTGAGTACAAGAGATAAACTTTATAAGCACATAGATGAAACATACAGAATTGGTTCTAAGCTATTTGAAACTATAGCATGCAGCATGCTACCTGGCCCGTATTCATCTGCCTAGTGCCACTTTATCACAGGAATGAATGGTGGTTGTGTCCATCTGCTGTTGTATGTGGTTTCACAGCTACTTTCACTTTGGAATCTTCTTTTTACCAGGACACTTCATTAGTCTGAACAGTTGGTTTGGGATAAGGCCAGAAACAAGGGTCTTACTATAGACGTCATGTAGGGTTTAGGCAAGCTAGCCTCTTTGACCAGTAGCTGGAATGTTTCCTTGAAAACAAAAAATCTCCCTCTGAGATCTCTGCATGGCTACTTATGGAGTCCAACCTCCAAAAACTGGGTGGGGTTGACTTATTCTGGGATGCCTTTGAATCTCCTGTCACTCAATAAAATCTCTCCATGGGTGTTGCTGTGGGTGGCTCTTGTATGCCTAAATATGGGGGGCTCCCCTTGCGGGAATGGTAGTAGCAACACATCAATCTGCCATCTTGTTCTCCCCACTTCTCTTGCTCGCACATCACTCCAGTACCTTTCAGTGGGTGTATTCATTTTCCTCCTACTTCTTCATATCAGCTTCTCATGCTGCCACCATCCAGAGAATAGGTGCTCTACCCAACCCGTGGGTGCCAAACGCAAAACAGGTGTTACTTTTCATTGTAAAATCTTTATCTGCTCTCTGGGGTGGTCCCTTAGTTCTTGGCCAAGGTCACCGCCCTTCATAATACACCTTTTTGTAAATTCTGTTTTTTTCCATTTTTACTTTTGGGAAATTTCATTTTTTCTATTTTTGTAGTATTTTATGAGAAAATTGCAATACAATATGCTTAATAATAATTACATTATTATTAAAACTGAAAACAAAAAGATAATTTTAAGTTTTATTGCATATAAAGAAATAGCAAATATCTACAAATCTGATTTTAAATGTTAAAATCCAAGTACAAAAATAAATTACATGTAAAAATAAAAAAATGTTACATGACCAGACAAAAAAACAATGGAAGGTAACAGTGCATAATTATCTTTGATGGAGAACTTTTAATCAGAGCTTCTTTTTTTAAGAACACATTCAAAACACATTCAAATTGGTTTTTTTTAAATAAAAGGATTTAGATTGATTTATAATTATTGATTCATAATATAAAAATCACATTTAAAGTATCAACAGCAAATAACTTGAATCTCAATAATAAATATCTGAATAAAGTCAAACATTTTGAGTAAAATTTTACAAAACAGTAATTAAAACATAATTGAATTTTTGTAACAAAATATAAAAAAACAAATTAGACATTAATTCAAAATTTAAATAAAACAACTTATGCCAAGTTGAAATACTGCTCAAATTTAAAATTTCTAATTTCTTAATTTAGGAAATATCTAATCTTCAAATCGCTTCTCTAAATCTCTATTGTAATACAACATTGTGAGTTGCTAGGTGTTCTCAGGGGTAAGACTTTCACGTTGTTTATTGAGTAAATGTTTATACTGAGAAAATGAATATTCAGCATCTATGCAGGTAACAGGCATCCATATGACCTTATTGGCAATCTGTTCCAGAAAAGGAAATCTGCTCTTATTTGCATTCCAAAATGATGGGATATTAAAAGGATTTGGTAAATCATCTTAGTAATTCACATACATTTGGAATTCTTCAAGAAAATCAGTAGAAGGACATTGCAAGTCCTTGATGGCTGCAAAACAGTCTAAATCATGCCCTATAAAGGGTAGCTGTCTAGGATAAAACATGCACACTGCTTTGTAAAAGTTATACACAGGGCAAGTACCCAGGTATTTACTCAGTTTCGAAAAAGATGTGCTGAAAAAAAATCTTGGATATTTGAGAACTCTCTCCCTCTTTGTTTTCTAGTTCAGACAAGATGATCAGTTTCTAGGCCAAATGTTGATTTGGATGTACCAGTATACAAATACTGTTTTACATCCTCCATCATGTGATATACAAAACATGCAAGCAAAGACTTAGTTTCTTCTAAGTTTGTCAAAGCTGTTATTAAACAAGTGCAGATCTCATTTATAAAATGCAGATTTAGGTGCAAATTATGGTAAGAGGCATGATGTAGTTGACTATCATCTACTAATTCTAAAATCCTATCTACTGCAAGGCCATGGCTCTTTTCTTACTTAAAGAAAGAATCCTTCATAAAACTGCACAAAGGATGACTGATATTTGACCACATTAAACCAGGAATCCCATCTGGTTGTCACTGGTACAGGGGCTAGTTTCACTTGTTCCTTAGGCAAGAAACCTTCAATCCATTTTAAGTGTCACTTTTTCCAACTAGGCCTTTTTAAAAAAAAATGCTAACTTGATGAAAGTAGTGAGTTGGCTAGTGCGAAAATACTTCAACAAGATTTAAAATATGTGCTAAGCACAACACATGGCAACTGTTAACAAAGACATTTGACAACACTTCCTTATGAGCTTTTTTGCAATAGGTTGCAGAATCTGTTACAAAGGCAATAATATCCTTAAATGCAATATCCACAAGTTACAGTTTGATGATTGCATTCTCCCAAGGCTACAACATCAATGAAAAATGACTCCCTACGTATGCTTGCAATTACATTCAAAATGCTGGGGTCACAACAGTCAGTTGTTTCATCTCTTATGATGCTGACTGGTTGATTAGCAAGCTTGGCTTTCAGGGCAGCAAAGTGACAAGCAAACAATTTTGGTAGATGAAGCTGCCTAACAGAATTAATACTTGGAATAGCACCACCTTCTTTTGTTTTAATATGAATAGCTTCATTTTATCAATTTTGTGTAGGAGAATGTCAGATAAAGTGCACATTTTCAAAAAATCAAGGACAAAATCATCTTGTACATCTTTACTCTTCAACAAAATTGTGATTGTCTTCTGTTTCAGCTGAGCAGACATTTTGGAAGACTTTTTGTCAAATGAGTTTTTGATTTGATGTGATCTTTGATTCTGTCAACCCTGACAATGTCCACACTATGGAGACAATTTGCAAA
The DNA here is from genome assembly GCA_903632075.3 of Acanthosepion pharaonis. Classification (NCBI taxonomy): domain Eukaryota; kingdom Metazoa; phylum Mollusca; class Cephalopoda; order Sepiida; family Sepiidae; genus Acanthosepion; species Acanthosepion pharaonis. The sequence goes on from CAHIKZ030004486.1 coordinate 4,311,504, forward strand.
ATAACATACTTTTTTCTAAAAGTAATCAGGAAATTGCTCTACTTTGGCTTTAGCACAAATTTAAGATACTGGGGTCATTATTATTTTTTATTTTTTTTAGAGGAGCAGGCCCAACTTTAGATGTTGATTCACTATATTGACTTGATTCAGTCATCTTGGCAATTTATTGCTTATTCATATAACTGGTTTAGATTACAAAATATAAATAAATTATGAAAAAATATTTCATATTCATAAAACAAGGTTACAAGTTGTTTAGAATCTTTTACTTGTAAATTGTGTGAGGCCTTAAAGAAAATGAATTTGTCAAAGTTACTGGTTTGATCTTCTCCTCTCCTCTCTCTCCTCTAACAAGCAAGCCGTGACCTAACTTTCATCTCATTTGTTGCATACAGTTTCTTAGAAAAGATTTAAATATTTAAAAATAGACTAGCAAACATATTCTCAGAAAATCGACAATCCACTTTTCTTTTTTTTTATGTAAACATTTTTGTTCTTAATTATTTTTCAGGTTTTATGAGGAAAATACCTACAAATATTTGTAAATGCAAATTTCAAGGAAATAACTATGTTATGTTATTGCTATTAAAATGTTTAACAAAATCAGAGAGACAGTTATTAAGTTTTGAAAGAATTTTTAAAAAATCTTTAAAAAAATCCAATAATTAATTTGTTATTTATTATTGAAAATTACATTAAAAATTCAGATTCCATTTAGGATTAACAATTCTGCAATTCCATCCACAATTCCGTGATCGCAGAAAATTTGTTCCCCTACATCCGTTGGTCCTAGCTAGCAAAACAAAATAAGGAGACGTAACATCCAATTAGTGATGGATGATTCAACTTTGCCCAGGCATTTCGAAGATGAAAGGAAAAGAAAGGAAAAAAAAAAAAACCATCTCAACTTGTTCTTGCTTTTTCACCCAGGGTATCAGTATATCTTTCCTTCTCTACCAAAACTGCCTTTTTGCCGAGTTAAATTTTATTCCCCAAATTTCCCCCTCACCCTCCTCCCTTTCTTTTTTAAATTTTAATTTCCTTTCAGCATCTCCTAATAGTGCCATATTTGGGCAGCAATCTTTCTTTTAAACATCTTTTGTCAAATATGTCAAACAAGGAAGATTTAATTAATTTTTTATTTAATATTTCCATCATCCTTATATTTTACATATGCTGGAAAAACTAAATAAAAAATTAATTAAATCTTGCTTGTCTGATATATTTACCAAAAGATGTTTAAAAGAAAGATTGCTGCCCAAATATACATTTTATATGTATATATAAAATCACCCTATGTATATTTTATATATACATATAAAATGTATATTTGGGCAGCAATCTTTCTTTCTACTAAGAGTAACTTTAGAAAGAGGTGGTACAATCAGAAGTCATCTTTTAAGCTAGAAAGCCTTAAAAATTGTACTAAGCTAGCCAATTAGTGTAGAAATTAAAGGAGAAAATTTTTAAAATATCCAATTTTAAACTGGAAAATTTTAAAAAAGCAAAACCTTACAGCAATAATAGTAACATCTGCAATCTTGGTCAACAAGAGAAATTAGCTATTACAACATTCACAGACAAAAAAAAACAAAATTTTTAAACCTGAGATCAGAAATTATGTCCTGTTGTATTCATACTAAAAAGTTCCTTTTGAGTTCATTTGAAGTGGAATAAAAAGAATGTATGTATATCCTCGATCAATACATTTCCAATACACTTGATTTTACCCTCCTCCTCATCTTCTACCAGGTATAAGGTAAAAGACAATAAATAGGAAGACTGAATTATTAGCCAACACATTTTGTACAATGTCAAGGCAAAAAGATGATATTGGAAAAAACCTGGGCATAGATTAATATTTTGATAATAATTGATAATAATATTTGGGTTTTTCCCCAATATCACCTTTCCTAACAGAATTACTACTCTCCCAAACAAACAAACACAATTGTATCAAGAAATCAAAAGAAAATAGTTGAATCCATCAACACAACAATAAAAACAATATTTCCACGTGTGATAGTACTTGACATAATTTTCAGTTGAATACGATAGTGTTTTCTAAATTCTTCCAGTTGCTAGGGACATTTTGTTTTGTTGTTAATGGTTACTTTGTTTTTAATAAATTCATTTCATTTTTGTCTTGAAACAGTCCACATAGGACAAAATGTATCAGCTAATACAGTTTTTCTATTGTCTTTTACCTTTTTTATTTTTTATTTATTTTTATTTTATATATATGTAAGGAGGCACAGTGGTAGCAGCTCAGATTGAGGAATGAGAGAGCCAAGTTCAAATGCCAGTCAAATTCATTACATTGACTTACATGCTAATACTCTTGGGAAAGGTATTAATCATCTTCACCCTCCAGCTATGGGTAAATAGCAGGACAGATTGGGTTCTATAACCTAGGATGGCAACTGATCTAGGAGAAGGACAACTCTGAATTCAAAACCTGCAGAGGGTCATTTGGAGACCTTGTGGCACATAGTGCACCAGATTTCTCTATCTGGCCCTTCAAAAAGTGTGGTTGGTTCTACAGAAAGCCTTCACCACTATAATCAAATCATATGTGCTGGTGTCTGGGCTGTTAGTTCCTAGGAACTGAGCTGCTTGACCCTCATACATTGAATACATGGGGGAGTCCACCATGTAGATATGTGTGTGTGTGTGTGTGTGTGTGTGAGACAACTTATAATTTTAAGTCTTTCTATTTTTGTTGTGTCTTTGTTTACCTGCTACAGGAACATATGATTAAAATAAGGTATCTTAGTCTTGGAGATACAATATTCAAAAGTACACAAAAATTTTGTGTTTAGTAAATACCACCATTTCTTCACCTGCTGAAACTAATTTCAAATCACATCTAGGTGACATCATCTATAGAGCTCAAACTTAATTTAAAATTATATTGATGTTGTTTGTTATATGTTGATGAATATGTGGCTCAAATTGATAGTAATGTTCACCCAACACAAAGTCCAAGAGCCACTTAAGATAGAGGGATACTGTAGGTTGATGTAGGAGTGAAAGACAAGAAGTGAAGTTCATGAAGTTATGTTGGAAAGATAACAGTTAACCATAGACTCTGAGCAATTAAGAGTCCAGTGATCTGGAAAACATCCTGCCAGGAGTCTGTTCTACAAAACAGCAGTTCTTAAGAAGTTATCCAAGTTGTACTTAATTCTTACAAATGGAATACAAAGGGAATGAGGATGACAGCCTTAAACATAACCAGCCTGCTGATGAGTCCTGCTACTTTTCATGCGGCACATAGAAATTTCATAGAAAATTCATAGGTGAAATTAAATCATAAGTTGACTTGTCATTTGTCAAAATTTTTCACACCACAAATAACAAAATTATATATATATATATATATATATATATATATATATATATATAGAGAGAGAGAGAGAGAGAGATGGACAGATATATATATATATATATATAGAGAGAGAGAGACAGATATATATATATATATATATATATATAGAGAGAGAGAGAGAGAGAGAGAGAGACAGATATATATATATATATATATATATATATATATAGAGAGAGAGAGAGAGATGGACAGATATATATATATATATATATGGACAGAGAGATAGAGAGATGGAGAGTAATTTTTAAATTAATTTTTAATGACATTATTTCTTATTAATATATTGTTGTTATTTTTAGTGGATCCATGTGCTTCAGTTGCTACATTGAGAAAGAAAAAAAATAAAAAAACAAACAGCAAAATTAACAACCAGTCTTGATCAAGGAAAGCTGTCTTCCCCACCTGAATCGAACCTGTATCCCTTCAGGGAAACTGCTTCTATAGACCAAGAGTAACTGTAAGCAATTAGGTTATTTTGCTTAATGAATGTAAAAATTGGTTCTGAGTGCCTTTCGTTAAACTGTTAGCCACTCTCAAGTATTATTTTTTGTTATACTACTATAATAAAGTGCTACCATAGATGGTATAAAAGTCGCTGAAAGTAAACAATTTCTTAATTTACAGTACGACCAGTACTTTATTGTTCTGTGCATATTGTTGTTATGGGTTGGTTTCTTGCTTTTTTATAAAACCAACAAATTTTTGGATGATTTTTACATTCATTAAGTCTAGAAACAAAAACACTTGTATGTATAAAAGATAAACATAAAAAAACTAAAGACAAGTACCTTGTCACTCTTGTTTAATAGTGTGTATATATATCTTCAAACAGTTTAATAAACAGACAAAAAACAACTCTTGATAATACATGTAGTGAGAGTTGAAAACACTTATATTAAAAAGAAAAAGAAAACTTAGGAATGTTTATCAATTGTATAAAACAACATACTCAGAAGTTGAAAAAACAGACCTTGTTGATCATGTTCAACAAAACTTGTTAAAATAATTCTTGCTGCAGAAATATATATATATCTCATAATAATCTGGGATGTGCCGTCTATGTAGTCTGAAAATAATCAGGGACATGCCGTCTAGATAGGCAAGGTAGGCAATACCTACCCTGAATAAAATAGATCAGCAGCAACATTGTCCTTCTGTGACATAATATGCACCTAATCCAACAAAATTATGAAAGTTACTCTGAATATTATGCATAAAATGCAAAATACTTTTTTTTTTGTCAATTTACTACATAAAGGTCACAAGATGCCTACCCTGAGTAATTACAGATGGCACATGCCTTTATATATATATATATATATATATATATATGTGTGTGTGTGTGTGTGTGTGTGAAAAAGTGTGTGCTGTATTTACTGTTAACAATAGCCTGGGATCAACTTTAATTTTTCCCATAAATTCCTTCTATCTTTTTTATCACTAACAACTGGAAAAATAAAAATTGTAATTTCAGAGAACAAAGAAAAATCCTGTTTATTTATTTTGTTTTTTTCTCCAATAAGCAATAGCGATTTCAATAGAGTCATGTGCTTCTCACATGGACCATTAAATCATACTCATTATGAAAAGCTAGAGGCTGAGGGTTGACAAATCACCACTCAGTAAGTAATGTCATGCCCAATCGGTATTGAATTCATCGTTTACCTTCTACTAGAATAGGTGCAACCCAAGGCTAAAGAGCTCAAACTGCTCTGATAATTTTACCTCTAGTTGTGATATTTATATTAGTTACTTTAATATCACTATATGTGGTATCTGTTGGTTTCAAGAGACTCTGGATCCACACCCCAAAGAGTTATGCCTCAGCTGCTGATGACGGCACAGCATCTGTTATGGCTGTACAGGCCCACACAACAGTCTTGATTGCAATGAATGCATGTAAAGATGCCCTCCCCCAATGTCACTGTGTGGTTTTCTTTCCTTGCAGCAAGCCACCGTTTCTTCTCTCCTCAGTTCAGCCTTCAGGATAAATCACATCTCAAGCCTGAGCAATTCTTGGCAACGTCTTCCCACCTCTCAATGTCACTTTTGCAGACATCCTTGAAGTGAAGATGAGGTCATCCTCTTGCCATGGCCAGTTCCCCATACAGAAGGATCTTCAGAATCAGTAGATGGGAGGATTCCAAAGATCACTATATAAAAATGCTATTTTAGCGAAAAGTGTAGTATCAGTTTTCTATTATTAGAGAAATGAAATAAGAAAATTTCTCACCAATTCCAATACATTAATATTTAATTTACAATTGAATAAAAAATAACAGAAAAAAAACACAAGCCTATAAAAACTTTATTATATCCTTTATATGATCTGCACAACCTTTGTCTAGTAAATGTCTTATTGGAATAATTAGGATATAAAAATTCTGATTGTATTTATATCAATGCAACCAGAAGTTATCGCAAGAATAATATTAATGAAACAAATATTAATAAAAACTAATATTAAACATGATGAAATTAATATAATGAATATTATAACAACACTTTTAATCTGTATAATAGCCTTTTAAATAATGACAATAGGTATATGAAAGTTACTCTAGAGTAGGTAGGGCAATTTTAAAAGATATTTTTAGTAAAAAAAAAAAAGTGCACCTTATATGCTGTCAAATATGGTACTTTAAGAGCTTTCTTTTTTTTTGACAGTAAGTATTTTCAACAGACATCAAACAATTTCCCAAATTCAATAACCTGCAAAAATATTTCTAATAATAAATTCAATGATAGTGAAATAAAAAACTAAACTAAATCATATTGGTAACCCAACTTGATCTCTTCTATCCGCTTCAGTGGAAGCCTTGGCACCAATTTACTAATCCAACCAGCAATCAGGGTTTAGTTAAAAGACCGAGTTTTGATTGCAAAGTTTGGTAGCAAACCTGCAATTGTCTAGTCCAGAGGAAACCAGTACACTACAATTTTATTCATGATCCATGGCAAGTATAGGTATTGATTACTTACAGGTATTGTTTGTCCACACAGAGAATTAGTGTTCATAAGCATGGCTCCTATAGCTGTCAGATATTTTCCTGTGTCACCCCAAGCAATCACCAAACTGATGAGACCAGCACATGCCAAGGATGTTAATGTGTTGCTTAGTTCCAAGGGGATGTTTTCCAATCCTTGACCAGTGGTCAGTTCCATTAATAACTGGAACATTCCCTCTATAAAAGAAATAAAACAAAAAAAAAATCATTTTTCATAAAACTGAAAAGGAAGAAGACTATGGGTGAGGTGGTGATTTGAAATCTACTTTTATTTTGCTATGATTTGTGTGCTTCTGTTATTAAATCCATTATCACATTTGTTTTTCATTGGTTCATTTTCTAGTTTATCAACACTTTGCAGGTTATTTAAACCCAGAAAATATTTTTTTAGATTGCAAGATTTTTTTGAGGAGTAGGTAGGGAAATAATTATGATTCAGTGATAATTACAAATTACTAATTAACCCAAAGCTGGAGGGAAAAGGTGGATTCATACCTGTCCTAAGGTTATTTGCATACAGGAAAATATAATGAACCCAACAGGAATTGAACCTCAACTCTCTGAAAATCCGTTGTAATTAATAAACAAATGTTAATTCCTAAACGACATTCATTATTCATTAAATGTAAGGAGAAAAAAAGAAAAGGAATAATTATTTTTTCAGATTACAAATGCAATTACATTTTTATCAAATACTTTCAATATTAATCCAACATTAATTTCAATATTATAACAAAGTCAAATATACAAGGCGAGTCAAAATTATGTTAACATTAATATGATAGGAATCATTTATTCAGAGTTTACTGAACAAACTCCACCTGTCCACCAGCACAATTGATGCACAAAACCCAGCGACCAACAGTACAATTTAGTGCCTTGATACACATTTATAGAGACATACACAGTTGTGTATTCCTTCAGTGGCAAAGAAAAAAGTAAGTTTGAATTATTAAGTAAAAATAAGAGATAGTTTTCAACATTAACTTTATTAAACAATATATTAATTGCTTGCTTTCATTTTGTTCTGCCACATTTTAGACAACTTCTATAGAATTTGTCTATATTTCTGAGATGAGGTATTATGTACACAATTTACATTATTCAGACTATTGTCCTCATCTTTGTTACCATATTTATCACAACGTTTCGGCCATTGTACTCTTCAGCCTTCTTCAGGTGGTTGGAATGTCGAACTGAACCCTTTATTTCGCTCACTGGGATAGACTGTTCTAGTTCCGCGTGCCATGTCTAATGAATGTCAGTTAGCAGTTATCTCCTGTTAATTCCCCTCTCCAAGTTCTCCACCACCTTAACCAGGTATTGAACTCGTACTCTTTGGGTCCTGTCACTGGATCTAATTGATAACTGACTTCCATTAGACATGGCACGTAGAACTAGGACAGTCTACCCCAGTGAGCAAAATAAAGGGTTCAGTTCGACATTCCAACCACCTGAAGAAGGCCGAAACGTGATAAATATGGCAACAAAGATGAGGACAATAGTCCAAACAATGTAAAAAGTGAACTTCTACATGAAAAAGAAAGCCAGTTAAATATGTGAATTCAATATGGGAACAAGTGCATCAAAAGTATAAACTGAATATATAATAGAAAACTATTTTGTAACTTTTTAAAAACTGCTGTAAACTTTTACACACAATAGATTTCTTGAAATAAAAAATAATCCTATTCTGAAAATGTTATTTTCTTCCATCTACAATGTTAGAATTAATAAAGAAAAAAAATGCCAATTTTGACGACACACACTAATATTTCATCTGTCACTAAACAATAAAAAGTTTACTTTTTGAATGAAGTTAGTTAAGACTAAACACTCCAATTGCCATCTAACAGCAAAAAAAAACTTTTTGTGTACCAAAGAAATGGTAAGGGGCGTATGTTAGAATAGTTACCCAAGATATCTGCTGGCTCTCCCTTCATGCCTTCTGGTAACTGTCCTTGTAAAAGATCCAACAATGCTCGTAATGCCTTCACACACAATTCAGGATATTGCTTTTGGGTTTCCCGTACAAGCTCAAACAGGAGATTCAACCCCATTCCCACAATCTGAAAAAAGAAAAAAAGAAAATTTAAGAAATACAGAAATAGCATCAAATTAGACAACTATCAAAATAAAAGTACCAAAAATATCTTTTTTGTAAAAATAGAGATGGAGAGAGACAATTAGTCAAATACTATGAAGACAACAATGCAATAGATGCAATAAACTACATGCTACTAACCTTCACTGCATATACATGTATAGCTGTCTACTCGTATTCAAGGATATCTGTCTAATAGGATGGCTAACTAATCCCTATTGCAGACGCTTGCTCAGGCGCATTTGTGTTTATTCAACACCCACAGAGACCAACTATGGTTTATACTGCAACTATGCTGAGCAGACCTTAGCTTCTGGGAAAGAGTGTGTTATCTAGAGTGATCGACAATTTGAACAAGGCCAGCACACAAGCCCTCAGCCATGATGACTTGTGACTTTGTGCTAGTACAGCTATCAATGGCATCCAAGGGTTCCGTCTACCCAATTTCACTCACAAGGCTTGGGTCAACACATGGTGTGGTTTTCAAGCACTTTCCAAAGGTGCCGCCATGCTGGGATCGACCCCTCGAGTCTGATAACATCAGGAAGTCTCCTTCCTGACAAATTGACAATGGTGAGATTTCAACCCAGGTCTCATTGTCAGAATGTGAATATTCTAACCAATCAGCCATGTGCCCACACTGCATATACATTACATTATAAAATATGCAAAGCTTGAAATAAAAAAATTAAATACATTTTGCTCATTTTTAAAATCAGGAATAACTTCATTTATGTGCCATGTGCCTTCAGGATGTGGATGATCATGGCTCTCCACAATTTCCTATCCTTTGTAGCTCTTAGTAATGTTGTATACTTACTATTCTTCCCAGTCCCTGTTCCATCATCTATTTACACAGGCTCATTAGGTAGGTTACTCGCTGCTTCACCCTACTTCACTTAACTTCAATACATCCTGTGAATATCAAATTCTCCAACCCTCTTTCCTCATTATGTTTCCCAGAAATTTCAACTATCCCTTTTGTTTCCATTTTCCTTAAAACCTTCTCACTGCTCACAAGCTCCATCTATTGTATTCTCAAAAAGCTCTGTTGCTTCAAGTCTCCTCTTCATCTTTAAAGAAATTGTCCAACATTCACAACCATATAGGAGGGTTGATATTACACGGCAGTACGGCTGTCTTTTCTTTGTTTCTAATGAAAGTTTCCCCATTTCTTAATACTTTGTTTAACTTTTGAAAGGTATCTTTTAATATTTCACTGTCTCTTTGGATTTCTGTGTCACATTTTCCATCCCATCACTATTTTTTGTTCAGTTAGACAGCATGACATTTTTGGTGCCAGGAAAAATGTTTTACAAATTAATTTGTCTATTTTCCCTAAGAATACACCAAAACTCTAATCCTAATGTGTTTTTAAATCTACAAATCTACCATTCATCATTGCATCAAATACTGTTGCCATATATGGTCTGGTGCCTCCACTGTTAATCTTGAGGTCCTAGACAAAATTCAGAGTTGGATATGCAATGTAATAGGTCCTGACCTGGCATCTTGTCTACAGTCACTTTTTCACAGATATAATGTGGCTTCCTTCTGTCTTTTCTACAAATATTTTCATGGCAACTGCTCCTTCAGGTTTGAGCTTATTATTATTTTGTTTCTGCAATAAGTCTTTTTTTTTTTTTAGGAGGAGATGCAAGAAATGCCATATTAAGCTTAAATATTTTTTCACTGTCATTAATGTTCCTAATATTGTTCTGAGATGATATATATATTTATTAGAGAAAAGAAATATGATAAAGTGGCAAAGTCTTTGTGCAATATGTTTCATCCTTCACATGACACAAAAACTTTTTTCTATTTTGTCATACTTCTTTCCCTTAATTGTTCTTGATATATAAAGAATTATTATCATATATGTATAGTAAGGTAATGAAAGGTTTGGTAATCCATATGGATAATTCCAAAGAGGATGTAATCCAAAGAGCTCAATGTAACAAACCAAATATTAATTAAATTAAAAAAAAAAAAAAAAAAAGAAACAACCTTAAGGTTCCATGACTATAATTTATTTCCCCAGAAAATATATTTTTCCTGGTTCATCAGATTACATCTCTAGTTACAAAGGAATTTGGTTTACAAATTTACATGTTTTTATTTTATTTTTAATATAAGTTTTTGAAGGATAGTTTTAAATTGATGTAAGGTGACAGAGGGAGGGGAAGGACCATAGAACGATCAAAATTAGAAATGGAAGGTAGGGAAAGGATTGTGTTTAAACCCATCTTTATAAAGTTACATAGGTTCAAGTGTACTCAGTCAAGAGGCCAGACAATTTGACCTCTTAAATAAGTCTTTTGACAGGAAAAGGAAAGAAGACAAATGGTAAAGCAGGGGAGGAGAGAAAATTTTAATTTTAATTTTTATATATTATGCAATCCTCAATGATGGCCTGTCTGAGTTCCAGTTTATTGTGACATGAAAAAAATAACTCACCCACTTCCACCCTCTGAGCTTACTTTCTATTTAGCGTAGATCTGACATTTATATGTTTAACCAAGACATACCCACAAGTCTATTTTAATTCTGACTTTATGTCTCCCCACTTTAACTTTTGGAAAAGAGGTAACACTTTATTTTTATATTTCCTTAAAAATCATAAAAGACAATGGACATAAAAGCATTGCCCACGTGACGACGATGTGATCATATTTAAACGGAACGCTGATCTTATAAAAGATTTCAGTTATCTGTTTGGATTGGTATTGCTTTTATGCCCATCGTCTTTTTCATGTTGAATTATATATGGTTTATGTTAATTATGTTTTATGAATATGTCCTGAAGATGGTCTATTAGACTGAAACGTCCAACGTTGACATTAAACATTAAAACAGCATAATCGCATATTAGAATTTTTGTTTGTTTTTTCAGTATATTTTTCTTCATAGTGTCGGATCTATATCCATATATTTGCTTATATATATATATATATATATATAAAATGGAATTATCGGATTTTTTTTTCAATCAAGCATTAATTCTTATTATTCCAAATATTTTTTAGTAATAGGACATAATGCCTTATTAAAAATTAAATCCATTAATTCCTTAGAAAGTGTTTTGTTTACATTTCAGAGACAAAAATCAAGCAGAAATGTGCTTATAGGATTTGAACAAGAGAATGTGCATTCTTTAGCTGTCTAAATGAACCTCGCTGGGTTGTGACACTCTTGGTGGCTGAGGGATCTAGAGCATGCCGGATCAGATTTCTCCTATAAAGTGAAACACAGGTTCAAACCCTGCCAGAGAGCACATTTTCTTTAAGTCTCTCAAATCACTGAACAGGCCAGTAGTCTGTTTAAAACAGGATGTCTATGTAAACATTTGTACCACTAAAAATAATATGTGGAGTAATATTGTTTTGTTTTATTCTCTATTTCTTAATTCATATTTCAAGAATAATACCCAAAATGAATAAAACCCACTACTTAAAAGACAATAAGTGTACAAACCCTGGGGATTTTGAGTGGTTGTCCATCTTTGTTTTTATCATCACATTCTTCCTCTTCTGAATCTGAGGTCTGCACACTGTTTGCTTGATGGAACATCCATGCTGCTTCCCTGATACAGTGTTCAAGTACTGCATACCGAACATTGGCAAAAACTGTGAATGCCGATGGGTTACCACTGAGCTCAATATTAGGGAGCTGGATTTCAAAGGGTTCAGGACTCTTATCTCTCTGAAAACAGAAACAATGATAAAATGATAGATTTCATGACACAAAAAAAAACCTGAAACATAAACAACATGGCTTTCAAAAAGATTTGTTCAGTTTAAGTCATAGATATTTTTATATTCAACATTAACTGTATTAAAAAAACCTTTTCCCAATACTGTAATATTATGTGTTTTAACTCACTAATATAGGTCAAGTAGATCTTCAAAGAGGCTTGACAGCAGCTGACAAAAAGAATTAAATTGAGAAAGACCAGGCTTTCTAGTATAGAACTTGAAAAATAGAGAGAATGCTTCATGGTTTTTAATAAGTGTTAGAATTTTAGGAAAAATTTAAAAAAAAAAAAAAAAAAAAAAAAAAAAAAATTAAAGATTTTGTGAAATTTGGAGGTTTGAGGAATTGGTCATTTAATACAAAAGAGTACAGCACTTTACCTATCCAGGGTACTCAGCAAGTCAGGCAAAAAAAAAAAAAAAATGACACGTATAAATTACTACTTTGACTAAAATCAAAAATTATCTTCAAAACCATTTGAAATTAAATCGGTTATACAAACCTATCCATTAGATTGGTGTGGTTTCTTGAGCAAAATAATTTCAAAAAGCTCCCCAAAAGAAAGTTAACAGGGTTCTGTAATTTGTTTACACAAAGATATATTTACCAGTGGTCTTACAAGAATAATAGTTTTCAGGAAAGTAAGTTACCAAAAATCAGTCCAGTACATTTCAGTATTAATGATCAAATAGTACAAATACATCATTGACAACAATCCAATGGGTTGGCTTCACATATAAACAATTCAAACCAACTAAAGTGAACAGTCCTCAATAAACTTCAAGAAAGAATAGACTTCTGCCTAGATTGCTATAGAAGAGAGAGATGCATAAATGGAGAGACAAGGCCAGAATTTCTCATGTAAAGGTAAATAAGCAAACACAAACTACCACTGTTCTATCACCATCATAATTACAAACAAACAATTCAAGTTTCAGACCACTACATATTATTGTAAAGCATTAGAAATAAGAAAAGGAAGCCACTCATTTGAAACACCTATGTACTCAATAAATAAATAAAATATTATTATCTTATTTAAAGGTATTCAATTCTTTTTGGTCATTATTCCAAAACTTAAATAAATATCAGTATCCTATTCACTTTATATGTTTTGTAAAAGAAGCAAGTAACTCAGACTTGCAACATTTCAACCCTGAGCTTGGAAATTCATCAAACAAAATATTAGTAGAGGAATCTCTTGTCCAGGATGTCATGGGGCCAGAGATTGGAACAAGAATCTGTTAGTCAGCTAGTGTTATTTTAATTGAACTGTTGGGCTATCATTCATCAAAATTGCCCAGAAAGGAGTGACAGGTGTCATGTATCATCATCCAGCAACTGTTCGCATAAAAAGAAAAAACTTTCAGGACATGGAACATTAAACAATTGTGACCAGTTGGAAAATGTGAAACAAGAGACAAGTATGTTAAATGTCAACATTTTAGGTGTATGTGAAACTAGGAGACCAAATAATGAAGATTTTGTCAGTGACAACCACAGGATTATATATGCAGGTGGAGAGAAAAATGAAAAAGGAGTTGGACTGATACTAGATCAAGACATCAAGAAATGTGTTCTGAGATACTGTCAGTTATCTGAAAGAATTCTTGTAGTTAAACTGAAAGGAAAGCCTTTCAACATGTCTATTATTATCGTGTATGCACCAACAGAACAAAGTACAGAAGAAGAAATCAAATCTTTCTACTCCATGCTAGACAAGGCCAAAGGTCAAAATCACAAGAAATTATAATTATCATGGGACACCTGAATGCCAAAGTAGGTAAGGAGACGGAAGGAGGAAATAGCTAACAAATTCAGATTCAGAACCTGCAATGAACACGGAGAAAAATGGGTCCAATGGTGCATAGCAAATGACCAGGTAATAGCCAACACCTGGTTCCAAGAACATCCAAGACGATTACCGACATAGAGAAGCCCAGGTGGAGAAACTAAAAACCAAATCGACAACATAACTATCAACAAGAGATTCAAGAATGCAGTTGTTCAATGCAAAACCTATCCAAGTACTGACCGTGAAAGCAACCATCTCTCTGTCATATGTAAACTAAGAATAAAACTATGGAAACTGAAGAAGCCTAATGCAGCACCTAAATTGCAATACAACAAACTCCTGAATGACTCAAACCTGAAGGAAAAATATACAGAGAGTGTGGAAAGAAGATATAAGGGACAAAATGGAAATGGAAACTTGAAGCAGGACACACTAAGAGAAGCTTTATTAATATCAGCAAATGGCATCATCCCAAAGGAAAATCAACAAAGAAAAAAAAAAAAAACAAATGGATCCCAAATGAGATTCTCAACATGATGCAACGAAGACAGAAAACAATGCCAAGACATGGAACGGAATACAGAAAACTACATAATGAAATGCAGACAGGCTAAAAAAGAATGGCTCAATGAAAAATGTGCAGAAATAGAGACAATGAGTAGCAGAGATAAAGGAGATATGCATAAAAAAAGTAAGAGAACTAACAGGAAAAAAAGACATGCTCATCAACAGGCTGCATAAAATCCAAAGATGGAATGGTTATATTAGAAAAAGAAAAAATACTTCCGTGCTGGAACAAAGATATCAAAGATCTCTTCCACAATGAAAGAGAACAACCAGCAACACAGAGAAATACTGATGGGCAGGAAATATTAAAGACCAAAGTGGAAGCAGCACTGTCCAGATTGAACAGAAAAAAAAAAGCTGCAAGACCAGACAGAATTGTAATAGAAATGCAAGATTAGAGAAATAAATGAAATCTACAACAGTGGTAATATATTAGAAGATCTAAGCAGATATATTTTCATAGTTTTATATAATTTTTTCCAACTTCCAACTGAGATGTTTTTCATCAAGATTAAAAATGTTAAACTGCCCAAAGTTCATTTTCAATATTCAAGTACTTTCAATTTGCAATCCTTGATAACAACTGTAGTGAAATTCAAAAGTACTGGAATGTATAAAAATGAACTTTAGGCAGTTTAACATTTTTAATCTTGATGTACAAGTCCTCAGTTGAAAAAACTATATAAAAAGTTAAATAGACAAATCTTGCTAGTGTTATTCAATAAAACTTGTTTGGAGATTATATATAAAAAACACAATAAAAATATTCATAAGCTATACCATGAACAGTTTTATAGGATGGGTTCATGAGAGTATTGATTGTTAAAATAAAACTTCTATATGTGTGTCTTGTGAAAAATATATCACAATGAAGATTTTTCCTCAAAGAGAACATTGCTATTGTTTCTTCTAACTGACAGCAACTCTGAATTTTTCTGTGTACACTCCTTTTTTTTGGTCAAGTAATTAACAATCTGTTCAGATATGGCCACTCTCATTACACAATTTCTTATCTGATATAGCCTTAACTATGTGAATGTCTATTCTCAACCTTTTATCTTGTACATTTTCTGAAGAAGAGAATACTGCCATAAAACCTTTATCTCTGAAACAGATTTTTGTTTTCATCTCAGCTCAATCCAACATTTTTTTTTATGAGACTTGCAATATAATATAGCTGTGTAAGGACAGTAATGTAGTTGTTATTGCACACAAGGTTGATTTAACCATCCTGGCAAAGTTTAACATATGCAAAAAAAAAAAAAAAAAAAAAAACCTGTGCAAAGAGGATGTTTTTTTTTCTCTTGACACTATTACTGTATATTACCTTAGGGATTTTTATTGTTTTAAAAAGATTTTTAACATTTTTTGTTGTCAACTCTAGGGAAAAAAAAAAGGGATAAATCCAGATGCTTGCAACTTATTTTAGGGAATTTATGTGGCGAGAACAAATGAAAGAAATGCTCTGAAAATAAATTTTTTTCAAAACTTATAATTTCACTTATTTGTAGTTATGGGTTTCTTTACTTTCTCTTGTTTACAGGCAGGTTTATAAATTTATAAATTAAATTTTTTTATTTTTTTTATATTGAAAAAATTTTTTTTAATCATTTCATCCCAAGTAAGGCAATAAAGCCACTAAGATACAAGTGGAAAAAATATGAGAAAAAAAAACCTTATTAAGGAGAGAGACTAATAAAAGAACTGAGAATAAGACAAAAGATAACAATTGGCATTGCATTTAAATTTTTGAAGATCAAAATTGACTGGAAAGCAAAAAGCTGGAAGAGAGTTCCACAAGTGAGAAATGTGAGAGAAGAAACTGTTAGCATTGAACTTATGGTTACATTTTACCATTTCAACTGTAAAATGATGAGAACTTACTGCCAATGTAGTACTGCACTTAAATTCATAAAAATCGAGGTACTAAAAAGGAAAGCTCATCAAAACAATTACCATGAACATATTTATAGAAAAGACACAAGGAAGCTACATTATGGTGATGAGAAAATGACTGAAGCCAAGATGGCAGATAAGGACCAATAACATTGCAGATTTTTCTTTGTATTTTATCAAGAATTTCTAAATATATAAAAGCATCAGACTAGATGTAGCAGTAATATTCAATGAATGGTAGACTTATAAATGTGTAAGATAAATTCTTGTGAGAAAAATTGTCTATCACAACACAATGAACTAATTTTCCTAGAAGCAGACATCATAATTGATTTAATAACTTATTCAATATGAGTAAATCATAAGCCAATTATAGCTGGTTTATAAACATGTAAATATAAAATTATTCTTGTTAATAAACAATCTAATAGTATTTAATTCATTTGTTGTCAATTCTTGAGAAAAAAAGAATGCGTAAACCCAGTTTCATATGTTTGGTTTTTATATTGTTCTCAAGGACAGTGGATAAAGGTGTTGGTTAGATCCAGTGACAGGACCCAAAGAGTGTGAGTTCCAATACCTGGTTAAGGCAGTGGAGAACTTTCAGAGGGAAAATTAACAGGAGATAACTGATAACTGACATCCATTAAACATGGCACGTGGAACTAGAACAATCTACCCCTGTGAGCGAAATAAAGGGTTCAGTTCGACATTCTAACTACCTGAAGAAGGCCGGAGCATACAACGGCCGAAACGTTGTAATAAATATAGAGATAAAGATGAGAACAATAGTCCGAATAATGTAAATAATGTGCCAAGGGAGTATACAGTAATAAAAAAATATAATACAAGAGAAAAAAAAAAAACTATAATTCTGATAGACAGTTTTTTTTTTTTTTTTGGTGGAGGGGGTAGTGGGGGGGAATGTATGAATATTAAACTTTGCCACCACCCTTCTTATTTTTGTTGATTGTATCTCTCACAAAAAAAGCAGCTATATATGTTGGTTTCATGAAGGCTTACATTACACTCGTCAAATTCAAGTTCTACTGAACATTTAAAAAAAATATTCCTGTTAACATTCACTTTTTTGGAGAAACATGAATGGACAAGTATACTCCACCACAAAAATAAAAAACAAAACCTTCAAATTCTTGAAGTGACCTATATAAAAAAAAAACTGCAACCAACACTGAATAAGATTAAATACGAGTATAGCAACAATAATTTAAAATGCCTATAAAAACAATCTTTTGAGATACAGAAATTGTAAAAATAAATTTATTTTTTAAATTGCAGGTCAAGTATTTTAAAACATTAATAATAAAAAATATAAATTAAGTTACCTCCCTTTTATATTCTTAATGTTAATTTTTAAAATGACTATAATGGAGCGTGTTTCATGCACATTTACAAAAAAATTCACAACTATCAATCTGTCAGGCAGGAGAAGAAGTGGTTCATGCCTTTTTCCAAGGATATTTACACGTAAGTCAACAAACCCACCTGGAATTGAAACTCAACTCTCCAATTAACAATACCAAGCCTTTATCTATTACATCACCTGCACATCCAAGCTTATAGCATCTGGTATTTTCAAACTGTCACCCATCTAGGTACTGACCAGGCTCAGTGTTGCTTAACTTTGGTGATTATATGGGAATTGTTTTTTCAACGTGGTATGGCCCTACACCTTTCTAGGGACAAAACACCACTCAGGAGATTTTGTTTTTTTTTGTTTTTTTTCCCCCCCTATTTTGTCATTCAATTACTCTGGATGTGTGAGTGTGAGAGAGAGTTATAGCTCCTAATAATACAAGGTAATAAGCAAAATAATTATTTATATTTGATTCTATTGCAAATAGTCTCGTGAAATTTTAGATTGGGATGAATGGTTTCAGTTACAATTGCACTGTTCCCCCACCCCCTCCAATACTTTATATCATTTTTCTCTCTGTACTAACATGTGAACCTCATATGTATTTTGACCTTCCTTCCATTCATTCTTTGAATGACTAAAGAAAATATAAGGTAGTCCGTTTCACTTTGTAAACAATGAATGGTATGATGTCATTAAATATTAAGTTACATTTTGACAGAACCTATTCACATCTAAACCCTACACAAATGCAACTGAAAGAGAAATATTGAAGGTGAAAAAAAGTTATTGTGTGTGTGTTGCTATTTTTATTTGTAAGGGCCTTAAAAGAGGAGACCCCAAATACAAATCTCTAAGAGAATGTAATTCACTTAGTATAAGGCTTAGAGAGTATGGAAGAAGTCTATGTTAGAGGTTCAAATTGCTTGCTGCCATACCAAATATTTCTACATTTTTGGGGTTCGCAATTACTAATATTTAGATAAATATAGCCACACAAAGGGTATCTGGAAATTCTTGATAAACATCAAATGACAGCAAGCAAATCCCTTTAATTATATATCAGAAGCAGCAAGAATAAGAAGAAGAAGAAGAATAAGAAGAAGAAGAAGAAGAAGAAGAAAGATTTGCAATACCTTAGGTTTAAAATGAATTTTTAAAAATGAAAAAGCTTCTTGAAGCTTTTTTTTTTTTTTTACCAATGTGTTAAAAAAGAGGTATTTTTGTTTATTTAGTTGATTTGATGACAGATTGCTTTTCTGTGCAAATACCAAATCATAGTTTGTGAACTCTTTTGCCTACTTGTTGATTTGCTTTATATTGTTTGTTTGCTTGCTTGCTTGATACTATTTCATTTTTGCCCTTTTTTCTTTTTATTGCAAACTTTATTAATTCGGTTTGTTGAGCAGTTGTGTTATTTATTTTGCATTTTTACAATGGCTTCTAATTCATCATGTTATGATTAAGATTTAAACAAAAATGTTCTAATGTTCTAAGGAGGTGGGGGGCTTTATCTATTTTGGCCTTAAATTTTCTATTGTTATCACTGTTATTTTCTAATAATGTTGTGTATGAATCTGGGGACAAAGGTGTGCAAAGCTGTTTCTTCTAAACCAAAGTTACACTGATGTCACTCAGGCAAATCAGCCCAGCCCCCTCTGAATGTTACGTCAATGAGATAGTACGTCCTGAATCAATCGCCAGGTAAAGGAAAACTCAGGATTGCTGAGATAATCTACCACTGCTGCTCAATACCAGAAAGAATGTACACTCTCATGCTGACATGCATGAGTTGGCCACAAAGAGGGTCCGTCGTAACTCCTTCCACTAATTCCCAATACAACAGCTTACAAGCCAATGAAAGGTCACTGGGCCAAGGAATTGGCCTTCAAGGCCGCCAACACTCTTGCAGGAATCTCAATTCATTCCAAGGTTTACGATGGTGCTCAGCCTCAGAAACAGTGGGAGTGATGGTAAGTAGAACAGGGAAATGGCTGCAAAACTTCTCCCCTCCCCTTTTATAGTCAGAAGCACACAAAATGAATGCTGGGATATTTTTCTTAGCCAATAAAATGGGACAGCTTGCATTTTGACACAACTCAGTCCAGATCTGCTGTTTCAGGCAATTCAGGCTGACTTGTCAAAGTCTCTCCCTTCAGACAGAGAGGAATCCAGACAAGGCTATGTTGAAGGCCTGAGTCATGTCTGGGGAGGTAAACACACCTGACACTGTGCATTAGTTCTCTATGGAGAATTTTTCCCCAAGCCTGCAGGCTCAAAATCACCCCACATAAAAAACGGCCATGTGCCATCCTGCCTTGTGGGGAGACTAAGTAAATAACCACAGTCTAGATCTGCCTTATCTACTGGATAGACCCACTGTGTTCACTTGTTCAACCTTGCTTTTCTGTGCAAATACCAAATCATAGTTTGTGAACTCTTTTGCCTACTTGTTGATTTGCTTTATATTGTTTGTTTGCTTGCTTGCTTGCTTGCTTGATACTTTTTCATTTTTGCCCTTTTTTCTTTATTGCAAACTTTATTAATTCGGTTTGTTGAGCAGTTGTGTTATTTATTTTGCATTTTTACAATGGCTTCTAATTCATCATGTTATGATTAAGATTTAAACAAAAAATGAAAAAATCCTTGTAAAAATTCATTATTCATTGAAAAAGTTTTTTTCTTAAGACAATAGTGTTCTTAATATATCTTATTTACAAAAGCAATTAAAAGCTTTTCTAATTAAATAATGTTTTAGCTTTAGTGCATTTTTTATTTTACAACTCAGAGCAGATTTTCAGTAAATGGTGCTTATATTTTACAAAAACAAAATTGATGATTTAAATTCTCCAAAGAGTACTGCTTGTAACTAATATAAATATAAAGGAGGTGAAATTTTAATTTCTTGAAATTTCATAAAATTAAGGAAGTTGGGAGTAACGGATGTAAAAAAAAAAAAAAAAAAAAAAAAAATTTCAAAAATTATTCCATTCATTTGTAGGTAACTGAATAATTTCATTAAATTATGGCAATTGTTTGATTTTTGCAAAAAATTTTCAAATCAATGTTTTTTACAAAAAAAAAAAAAAAATAAAAAAAATAAAGTTTTGGCCTCCTCCTACTCCCCCACTGACACAAGAAAAAACAAGATTTTTAGCCAAATTTAGAATGTGCTAAAAAGGATTCAAAAATTACTTTGGTCTTTCCTCCAAATCATAAGAAACATTTGGATGATAAAACTTTGTTTTTATCAAGTTTGGGTCATTTTTTTTTTTTCATCATGGTATGCTCTTTTTTCAGTAAATTAGTGGAGATAGGAGAAAGAGAAAAAGAAAAGGAGAAAGAGAAAAAGAAAAGGAGAAAGAGAAAAAGAAAAGGAGAAAGAGAAAAAGAAAAGGAGAAAGAGAAAAAGAAAAGGAGAAAGAGAAAAAGAAAAGGAGAAAGAGAAAAAGAAAAGGAGAAAAATAAAAAGAAGAAAAAAAATAAGAAAAACAATAATAATAATAAAAATAAGAAGAATTCTTGGTGGAAATCAATTACAGAAAAATCCCTAAATAGTCCTGTACTATAAATCACTATAATTATTAAACCTCTGTTAATACTGAGGGCTTTTTGAACACTCCACAAAGTATCATTTCTTATTTAACAAATGGCAAGTCAGATTTTCATGATTGATCAGGCAACTTTCTGAATACCTCTGTCAAGTTACAACAAAGACTTTCTGATTATATCAACAGTATTTCTGTGACATACAAAGAATCAGCAATAGTATTTGTCATAATCTGGCAGTTTGGCTTCAGTCACTTGCCCACCACTGTAAGGTTGCCTCTCTGTGCCTTTTTTATAAATACTTTCATGCTAATTGTTTGGATGAGTTCTGCACTATGGTACATAGTTTGTATGAATTTCAACACAATTCTAGATCTTATCAAATTACATTTAAACTGGCTATATACAGTCATAAATTCTATGCTGACAGTTTCTTTTCTCGCATTTCTCACCTGTGGAACTCCCTTTCGGCTTCATGCTTTTCAGTCAACTTTAATCTGCAAAAATTTAAATGCAATGCTAATCGCTCTCTACTTGTCCTCCTGAATGCTCTTTCCTCTTTTTACTCTTGTTACAAATGTTTCTGTTACTAATTCCACCACACACTGTAAACCCTTGCATGTTAGTGGCTTTACTATCTTGATTAGGGTGATAAAAAAAGAAAATGGTCAAGTAAAATAGTTGCTAATGAGCCACATATGTTACGCCACAGTAAGCCTTCTCTTAATTGAATATCTTAACAAAGGTGCCAAAATTGCAGATGGTCACTCGATAACGTGGATACCCCTTTCTGTAGCACAATTATGCATCCACTGCCTCTGCTCGGACATAATTCGTTCATGCCTGTAACAACTCCCGGATTATTTTACAAGTCTTCATCCTGCAATAACTACTATATTGGCAACTAGTTCTTAACCATTGAAAGATCTACATGTAGCCGTAAGTTCTATTCAAATAGTTTCTTTTCTCGCATATCTTGCCTGTGGAACTCTTTTCCGGTTTCTTGCTTCTCTGCCACCCCTTCCCAAATTTGAATTCAACATCAATCGCAATCTTCTGTCTTCCTGAAACCTGTTGTTTTATTGTCCTTTCTCTTCACTAATTTCTTATTCTCTTTCACCCTTAGTACACCTTCCCATCATCTTAGGGGCATTAATACTTATGTCAAGTATTTACAAAGATTTTGGGGGTTTAATCATTATATCTGTGCCAATTAAAAGCACATAGGAACCTTCTTGTTTATTGTTTGGAATATGAAATAGAAGTTAAAGTGGGAGTCAAATTGTTCATAAACTGTTATAAAAAAATCACAATGAAAATAAAATGTAACTTATTTTTGCATATTAGTATTTTTTGAAATTTACAAATTCACCTTTTAATATTGGTCATTCAATTTTTTACAACTAAAACTTTTTTTTATTTACACTATTATTTTATTTACACTATTTTATTTACATTTTATTTATTTATTTTATTTACACTATTATTTTTATTTACACTATATCCAGACTATTGTCCTCATTTTTGTTATTACAATGTTCTGACTGTTATGCAAGGCTATGAGAATCTCATTAGCAGGCCTAGCATAGAAATAAGTACAATATGAGAGTTATTAATAAAGACAAATGACTCCAAGTCAGCAGCAGCCAAAAAAATATAACAGGCAAACTGTCCTTTCAGGACAATGACCTAATTGATAAAAAGTATTGGTTTGTGAATTTGGTGACATAGTGGTTTTGAGTTCAATCCCTAGGCAGTGTGTACTTGGATTTAGCACAAACAGGCAAGCAATAACTGAGGAGTGCCATAAATAAGAACTAGATGATTTCCCTTGACATGTGCAGTGAGAACAGTCTAGCCCGGTAGATTAAATAAAGGATTCAGTTCAGAATTTCCTACAGGTTACCCAGATTGATCTACATTTGAGGAAGGCCAGAGAGCACAACAGCCAAATGAGGAAAAAAGAGTGTAAGTTAGGTACCTCCACTAGGTTGCATAAAAAACAGCATAGCATGATGAAAAAAGCCCCAAACTCAATAAAAACAAAGTTTTGTCATCAAAATGTTTATGTTATTATTAAGAGGAAAGACCAAAGTATTTTTTTTTTTTTTAATTATTTTTTGAAATTTTTTACTCCTTTCTAGCATGTTCGAAATTTTGGTTATAAATCTTTTTTCTTTTTTTAACGGCAGCGGTGAACTAGGGAAAAAAAGGTTTGTTTTATTTTGTATTTTTCCCTGAGGAAGACACACATTGACTCGGAAATTCTTGCAAAATTCAAATAATTGTCAGATTTCAATGAAACTTTCAGAATATATTAAGAATTTTTTTTTTTTTTTTTTTTTTTATATAAAATCTTGGTAAAAATTTTTTTTTTTTTTTTTTACATATGTTACCACATAATTTCATGAAATTTCAAGAAATTAAATTTTTTTATTAGTTTAAAACAGGCCTCTTTAGAGAAAGTAAATCAATTTTTTTTTTTTTTTGTAAAACAGTTACCCGCTTCATCAAAAATCTGCTCTGAATTTTAAAATAATGCAATAAAACTGACATTATTTAATTAGAAAAGATTTTAATTGCTTTTGTAAATAAGTTATATTAAGGACACTATTGTCTGAAGAAATAAAAATTTTTCAATGAATAATGAATTTTTATGAGAATTTTTTTTCTTTTTTTAAAATTTTACTTATGATAATAGTTCAAAAATCATTTAAAATTCTTCATTGCTTTCAAGAATGCAATTTGGTGATATTATTAAGTAAAAAGTAAATTTACAAATCAAGATTTGAAAAGCTAGTAACAGTCATTTGTACCTGAATATTTTTAAAATAATTTTAAATATAACTTTTAGTGAAAAAAAAAATTCCTAATTTCTACCTATGGGAATCTATACATGACAATCCTTAAAAAAGGTCACGTGATTTAAGTGTTGTCTGACACACAGCAATTATTTCACTTAACATCCTTGTAAATCATCCCTTCAAAATATCAAAAAAAGTTTTACTTTTCTTAATTTCTATTTCACTAAATACTTTTATTTTATGTATTTACTAGCAGTAGAGCCCGGCATTGCCCGGGGATGTAACAGTAAGAGATAGATCAAATATCGACCATCATAAAGACTGAAAAATAAAATTGACAAAGATTATTGTTAAAGGTTGATGGGCATGCATGTCTTAATTAGTTATTTTTTTTTGTTTTGTTTTTTTTTTTTACGAATTGGTCAAGCCCAAACTCAAACAAAAACATTGTTTTCAATCGTTATGAGTCTACTGATTGAATAGAATTTTATTATAAACAATTGTCTTGTAAATGGAATTTTTAAAGCATTCTGAATGTTAAAAATAAAGAAAAAAGTGTGTAAGACAATAAGAAACACTACCTGCAAAAAAAAAAAAAAAAAAAAAAAAGTGAAGTTTTGTTGAAATCGGTTGAAAAATGTAGGAAATCCGATCCCATAGATTAACGAACACACACACAACCTGGGTTTTATAATAAGTATAACTCGATATGAGTTGTCCCCCATCATTCTCGCGATGCCTCTTAATCGTGTTTTCAAACTGATTTCATGCAATTGTGTTTTTCCAATTTTTGGTGCTGTCAGAACCACCGCAAGGTAATTTTACATAGCCCTGTGAAGTTTTGTTGAAATCAGTTGAAAAATGTAAGAAATCCGATCCAATATATAAACGTACCAATACACATACACAACCTGGGTTTTATAATAAGTATGATTTTAGTTTGGGTCATACTTAAATTAATCAATTTTTTGTTTAAGGTTGTAAACTTAAGAACCTAGAGGCAAAATGCAAATTTGATAAAGCATCTTAAAAACTTAACTAACAGTTAATAAAATATTAAATAATTGCTGAACATATGTTAATTTGTAAAAATTAACAAGTAGTTAAAAACTAAGAAGAAAAATGTGTTCACTTAGTTTTTGTAAATATGTAATTTCTGGTCATCCATAAGAGCTGTCATCAACTTAAGAGCTTCTACATAAATCAATAAAGATCAAAGAAAGAGGAACCCATCGTTAAGAAATGCTTATATATTAGTTTTTTATGCTATAACTAATATTTATTTCAAATCAGATTAATTTGACTTTAAATTTTCTAATTTTACTCAAATAATGTCAAATCTATAATTTAATTTTTAAAAAATTTTAAACCGAATAAATTTGTTTATTTAAAAATTTCTTAAAATTAAGTAAATGGCTGCTTTTAAGAAAATTAAAAAAAAAAATATCTAGCAATTATTTGACATTCCAATCTATATAATTTCTATATGAAATACAACAGAATATTTTACTTACTTGAAATAATAAATTTAATCATTTAGCTTTCAATTTAAACTAGAATGAAATCTTCAAGAATGCTTTTTAATTTTAAAACTTAGGTATCGAAAATTCAGTGGAGGTACCTAGTGCAAATAATGATAACTGCCCATTGCAGAAATTCAGATAGCAAAAAAAAGTATTTTGTTTGGTTTTTTTATTTATCTTGTAAAATCCAAAAAGATGATATATAAAAATATAGAAGTGTTTATACTGTTTTAAGTGGGATGGTAGGAAATCCTGCAGTAGTAATCTGTAAGAATACCCTGCAGTATTAACAGAGGTTGGTCATAAAAAAAATATGAAATAACGGAGAGAGATGTGGGGCAACAAACCTTTGTTTTTTTCTCCTTCGTTTTAGTTCTGACTTTCTTCTTTACTTTCTTCTTTTCAGGAAATCTCCTGCAAAAAATAAAAAATAAATAAATAACCCATATGGCAAATCAACATGTGTATGGGGATCATGCTGAAGTTATAAACACCAATAACTGCCTGTCTTTTTTTTTTTCTTTATGATTTTTTTTGTTTGCTTATTATTTTTTTTTATTCTCTCTCTTGCTCTTTTCATCAAATAAAAGAAAAAATGGAAAGAGAGAGAAGTAAAACTTTGCTGGCATTTTCACAGGGTGTCTGGATTTTATTATTTTAATAATACAAAGAGAAACATGAAAGGGAAAGTAGACAACAGAATTTCCCACCTCATAACAGCTAAAACTGTAGCGCAGAAAATATATTTTTAATGTATTGTTTGCTGCTATAAACAAACTATGTTAATGTGTTACATTTGATGTTTAGTTCATCACTCTTTCAAGCAAAGCTATAAATCAATAATGCAGGTCTAAATACTTGAAATATCTGAACTCAAAAGCAAAAAAAAAAAAACAAAAACAAATATATATCAAAGAAAATTTGCCAATAGAACATGAAACATTTTAGAGTCAGAAATTAAATTACAAAATTGCAACAAATTTTGTCAGCTTCTTTTATATTGTATTATCTTTTCAGTCACAAATTTTCCTAAGGATAAAATAAAAAAAAAAAAATATGACCGTTTAATGTTTACATCACTTCCAAAATGATCTTAAAAGGCATGGACAGAGAATTCAAATCAATTTCTTTCAATTGAGCACTGTACAAGGGGCGATGAGTAAATTATCGCCATTTTATATTATTAATTTCATACATGTGCATTGTTTGCTTTTGTCAACTGCACAGTATAGTAAGCACAGTTGGACACAATCTGTGAGAAAAGGAGCACCATGATGCAATTCACTTTGCTAAAAATTTGGAAATGGCATGCTGTACTGCTTGGCATTCAAGCCAGAAGCTCCATTACAAACATTTCAGAGGGTGTCAAATCTGAGGACAGTACAGAGAATTTACAAAGAGTTGGACGAATCTAAAGGTGTTTGGAGTGATCACTAGTGATAGCGACATTATGCCACCATTCAACTTTTCACAGGGCCTCAGACTCAACATGGAAAGTTACATCAAGTGCCTTGAGGATGTAGTACTGCCCTGAGTCAAGGGTGACTGCTGGAAGACACTATATCTGGCAACAGGGCTCTGCACCATGCCACACAAGCAGGAGAACTGAGTCATGGCTGTCAGACAATTTCTGCGACCACATCACCCTTTGCATCTGGCAACCTAACTCCCCAGACTGCAACCTCCTTGATTATTGTGTGTGGGGTTCAGTTGAACAAGAAACCAACAAAATTCTTTGTAACATCAAAGATGAACTAAAAGATTATGGCAGCATTCACCAACTTAAACAAGGAGATCATCAAGAAGAATTACAGGACATTCCAAAGTTCTCTACAAGGCCATGGTTGAAGCCAATGGTGATTTTTATCAAAGAAATTTTACTCTTTAGTATTTCAAGATATTTTTGTATAATTTTGGTAAATATATGTTAAAGTGAGATGTCAGTATTATTTTCATTTTTGTCTAATTTAGATGACAATTTATCCATCGCACCATGTATTTGATAGTATATAAATCACCTTTATATAAAGTGGTGACTAAACGGTTTCCCTCATCAGTAGTCTTAAAAACAAGATCTGTCAAAGTTTGACTGAACCTTCTTTATGGTCAATGGCTATCTAGCACAGTGGTGTGGAATGAGTTCCATAGCTATGGATGCAGCCAATGTGGTGATAATACAACACTGCTGTGCAGAGGGCTTCCTAGACTGTAGTCAATGGCTAGAGTAGAGGGTTCCTCCCAATGGAGTCAATGGCTGCATGTCTGTAACCAAGGTGAACCATCTAGTTCACATTGGCTGTGGTTTGACTTGCAAAAGGATGGGCTCTGTCAGGTCTACTTGCCTCAAACACACTACACATGAATACCTCTTTGGCTTTTGATACACATATCAAGGGAACTGGTCAGGTTCTTAGTACTGCTTTAACCCTACAAATGATGACATTTACTTAGAAATTATAGCCATGGCAAGTAATATTATTTTAAGTCAAAACGAATAAATTTATTAATTATTATTATTAATATCATCACCATCATCATTATTATTAAGATAAAACAAACTGAAAAAAATTATTTATTTTTTTGAAATGCTAGGATCTAGAAAATATTTTTAAAAAGGCCAATAAGTAATTTTATATTTTCCATCAATTTTTTCTTACATCATTTTTCTTGTTGACATGTAAATATGCTGTTAAACTTCCAACTTAAAAAAGCACTAAAAACAATTATACAAATAAGAACACACAAAGCATCATATATATATATATATATATATATATATATATATATATATATATATATATATAGGTAGCTTTGAATAATGCAACAAGTGTTGGTTTGATCAAATTTCAAGAAAAAAAATCTCGCAGGTTGCCAATCTAATATTGATCTGTTACTGTATTGATTTGTACTAAATCTACAATTTTTATCCCTCCAGCAAATATTCAAGATTTTTTGAAAACAAGCCTCTCTCTCACTCAAAGATTATTATAACCATTTTACTTTTTTTTTCTTATTTTTTTTTAATGATTTTACTTGAAGCAAGGAAATAAAGCCACTAAAAGATAAGGGATTACTGAGTTCGAAAGAATATGAAAAAAAAAACTTTAAGGAGATAGAACAATAAAAGAATAAGAATTAAGAAAACAGAAGATAACAATTGACATTGCATTTAAATATTTGATAATCAATGTTGACTGGAAAACAAAGAAGAGAGTTCCACAATTGAGAAGTGTGATAGAAGAAACTATTAGCATAGAACTTACACTTACAACTAGCAATTTATTAAGCAGTAAAGTGATGAGAGCTTGCCACCAAAGGCATACTACACTTAAATTCATAAAGTTTAGGTACCAAAGCTACTCATCAGAATAATTATCACAAAAGTATTTAAAGAAAAGGTACAGGGAAGCTACACTATGGTGCTGGGATAGTGACTGGAACCAAGATGTCAAGTCAGGACCAATAACATTGCAGATTTTTCTTTGTATTTTATCAAGAATCTCTAAATATATAGAAACACTAGACCAGATTTAGCAGCAATTTTCAATGTATGAACAAATGCCAGATTTATAAATGTACAAGACAGATTCTGTGGAGGAAAATTGCCCAGCTCGACACAGTGAGCAAGCTTTCCTATCAGCAGACCAAGCAATTGATTCAATATAATCTTTACACTTCATATCAGCAGAAAATGTTAGCATGAGAAGGTGCAATGAGTCACTCTCCTGGAGCTTAGCATCAGTCAGGCTGAATACATAATATAAAAATAATTGATTTTCTTGCATATATTTATATGGGTCATTATAGCCTTTTGCACTGACAGTTAATATAGCAAATCAGTCTTTTGTTATTCTCCACATAGTTGTGGATGAACAAAACTTTTTCTTTGTGTTAGAAATTTTTAATAACTCAGGTTATGCAATCATCAAGATCAATGCCAACTCTAAAGATTATCTATATTCTCTCCAAAGATAAATAAATTTGATAAAATGAATAAACTTATTTTTAAAACTGTCAGCAAAGATGGAATGTAGAAGAGATTAAAGCAGGCTCATAAAAACCAAACAGAATCAATTACCTAGGATAATCAATTGTCGGTTTTGAAGAATAAGGAAATAATACTTGAACCATGGATCAAAATCATTAAGCTATATTTTGAAGAATAAGGAAATAATACTTGAACCATGGATCAAAATCATTAAGCTATATTTTGAAGAATAAGGAAATAATACTTGAACCATGGATCAAAATCATTAAGCTATATTTTGAAGAATAAGGAAATAATACTTGAACCATGGATCAAAATCATTAAGCTATATTTTGAAGAATAAGGAAATAATACTTGAACCATGGATCAAAATCATTAAGCTATATTTTGAAGAATAAGGAAATAATACTTGAACCATGGATCAAAATCATTAAGCTAAGGAAAGCAAAAATGGATTTGATGCAATATTTTCTGAATTAAATAGTTTGAGTATAAGAATCAAAACTGGTAACAAATCAATAACAAGGTCATAAAAAACAAGATTAAATCACAAGAGAATACAAAAGCAAATCAAAATGTTGTGAATATAGAAACAATGAATGTATGAAATTTTGTAGATAAACATTCAGTAATGATTCAAATCTTTTCATCTTAAAATGCACCAAACATTGAAAGCAACCGACTCCAAATAAACTAAAGAATAATAACACCAAAACACTTATACCAAAAGAATGGAAAGATAAAAGAGGAATAAAACAAGCCAAATAAAGAAGCCTTCATCAATTATTCATGAAATACCATCATAAAATGACCAAAGAATAAAACCTTCAAGCATATTTTCAACTAAATATTGGTACTGATGTATAATAGGTAACAATGAGCCAGCAAGCAAGCCAGTTTGTCTAATTTTGTCATTGTAAGGGGAGGGTAAATAAACAGTGCCTAGCCTTTCGATGCAGTATTCCAAAAATAATTTGATTTAGTCCCAGTTAGAACCTTTGTATTGCACTTAACAAATTAGTATCAGAAGTAAATCCTTTGTCTCCAGCAAAGACCAAGTTGCCAAGTTAATTTTGATTAAAAATAACAACTTTTAAAATAAATACTGTTTAATGGAGCCTTTGATGTCCAGATTGAGAAAAGATGTTCAAGCAAGTCTTCTTTCACAATTACTCTGAATAATAAATCAGGCATGCAAAGTAAAACTCCTTATCCAAAGTGAGAGAGAAATAGAGAGAGTAAGATAGAAAAGGAGGGAGGAGAAAGAGAGAGAGAGAAATAGAGAGAGTAAGATAGAAAAGGAGGGAGGAGAAAGAGAGAGAGAGAAATAGAGAGAGTAAGATAGAAAAGGAGGGAGGAGAAAAGAGAGAGAGAAATAGAGAGAGTAAGATAGAAAAGGAGGAGGAGAAAGAGAGAGAGAAATAGAGAGAGTAAGATAGAAAAGGAGGAGGAGAAAGAGAGAGAGAGAAAAGAGAGAGTAAGATAGAAAAGGAGGGAGGAGAAAGAGAGAGAGAAATAGAGAGTAAGATAGAAAAGGAGGGAGGAGAAAGAGAGAGAAATAGAGAGAGTAAGATAGAAAAGGAGGGAGTAAGATAGAAAAGGAGGGAGAGAAAGGGAGGGAGGGAAGGAAGGAAAGAGAGAGAAAGAAAGGGAGGGGAAGGAAAGAGAGAGAAAGAAAGGGAGGGAAGGAAAGAGAGAAAGGGAGGAAGGAAAGAGAGGGAGGGAGGGAAGGAAAAGAGAGAGGGAGGGAAGGAAAGAGAGAGGGGGGGAAGGAAAGAGAGAGGGAAGGAAAGAGAGAGGAGGGAAGGAAAGAGAGAGAGGGAGGAAGGAAAGAGAGAGAGAGGGAGGGAAGGAAAGAGAGAGAGGGAGGGAAGGAAAGAGAGAGAGGGAGGGAAGGAAAGAGAGAGAGGGAGGGAAGGAAGAGAGAGAGGGAGGGAAGGAAAGAGAGAAAGGGAGGGAAGGAAAGAGAGAAAGGGAGGGAAGGAAAGAAAGGGAGGGAAGGAAAGAGAGAGAGAGAGAAAGAAAGGGAGGGAGGGAAGGAAAGAGAGAGAGAGAGAGAAAGAGAAAGGGAGGGAAGGAAAGAGAGAGAGAGAGAGAGAGAGAAATGATTATTTTTTATTTCTTCCTAAGATTTCATTTTGAAGCATATTTTTTTATTTTATAAATTAACTCTATGTAACACAGGAATCTTTTTTTTTTTTTTTCTTTTACTCAATTATTTTCTAAAACAACATACCAGGTTGGAATGAAAGTTCTGTCAGATTTTATCGTGTCTATTATTACAAATGAAGACACTAATGCTTATAGAAATATTCAATCATCAGTTTTTGAAACCTTATTCCATTTGTCAACAAATTTACAAATGCCACCTTCTTAAATTTCTTTAGGTTTTGATATAATATACAAGACCAGCTCATGTTCAACCTCTTCTGATGCCAGCCTTAGGCCATTCAAATGATTCTGCAAACCCTTAAACAAGTGATAATAAAAAGGTGCAAAGCTGGAAGAATATGAAGAACAAAGCAAGTTTTCTCAACTCCTCTAATAGATATTTAGTCAATAGTGCAGTGTGAGGATAGGCATTATCATGATAGATATTACTCCTTTTCTGTCCAAAGCTGCTTTCAAACAGTGAAGTTGTTAACAGTAGAGATCAACATTGTCTAACAGTTCATAATGGATGACTTCTTGAATATCACACCACACACTCATCATGATCTACTTTGGATGAAATTCTATCAGTTGTTGAGCAGGCCTGTGTCCTCAACTGATCCACCAATGACAGCACTTGACATTATGGTAAAGGATCCATTTCTCATCACCAATAAATGCCTGTCCAAAAAGGGCCACTTGAAGTTGTCATATAAGCAATGACTCAAAACAATCAATACAGCGTTGGTGATTCTCTGAAGACAAGTCATGTCGGAAACATTTTTCAAACACCGGAATCTTTCCAATCATTTTCAGTTCATGTAGAACTGTCACATAAGTTAATATTAAATTTCTCATGGAGTTCCTTAGCCATAGTGGCTGGATTTGATGTAACCATTGATTTCAAATCCTCTGAATGGAGTCCCTTGGCTCATAATAAAATCCCCGGTTTTGAAAATGAGAAAACCACCAGTTGCAACTTCTTTCATTCAATACATGAACCCCATAAGCATACTGGATGGATTTTGATGCTGCACTTGCATAGACTCCTTGATGAAACCCAGAGCACAATGTTTCTAATATATTCTTTAGTTAGGACAAACATAGGAGCAATTCCCAAACTATAATTATGAATAATAATCTTATAATTTGAAAAATAAGATATAAATTACTCAAACTTGTACTTAACATCAAGAAAAGGCAGTTGAAATTTCTTAGACACATAATGAGGAAAGAAGAATTGGAAAATCTGATACTCACAGAACAGATTGAAAGCAAGAGAGACAGAGGAAAACAATTCATAACATACTTATTAAGCTTAAGTAAATGGATGTCAGCACAAGGTTTAGAAGTCAAAATTTATTAAGAGCTATGAAGGACAGGAAATTATGTAGAGCCATGATTGCCTACATCCTGAGGGGATATGGCATATAGAAGAAGAAACATTACTAAACAACATAAAGTGGCAATACTTTAATAAATTCTGTTTAACATTTTCACCTCAAAAATCAGACAGAACTTTCATTCACACCCGATATATGCATTACTTAAGTTAACATCCACTTGCAGGGTCTACTTTCAGACAAACAATATGGCTTTCACTTTTCTAAATCAATTATTGATTCATTAACGGTCATTGCTAAAAGAATCTGTCAAACTTTAGATAAGTAGGTTGAAGCTCAGTCTGTTGCCTTAGATAACGAAGGCATTTGACAGGGTTTGGCAAAATGGCCTACTTCACGAGTTGAAGGGTTATGGTATTTCTAGACAAATTCTTAATTTGATCCAATCTTTTTTAACAAATTGTGTAAGGAAAGAGGTTTTGAATGGCCACTCTTCTAAATCCTTTCTCATTAATGTGATATTTCCTTTCTCAACAAAATTACTGTTATTACAATAAAAGATATTTAAAAACAATAGCAATAAAATAAAAGTGATAGGAAAGTGAATAAAGTTAACTAGGTTATGAATCTAGATGCATTGGGTGTTAAAAATTTTTTAAACTATAAATTTAAAGCTAAGCATTCTATTTTCAGTATTTCTTCATGTGAAGTTGTAACTAACATTTATTGTATTTCTAAGCTTTTATTAGCCTAATTAGTCCTTTCAAGGGATGAACAAGCAATATAAGGATTTTTTTTTTTCCATATTGCCATTCAGTTACCTTTTGGGTATACTGATTGACTGATTTGCTTTTAACAGTTTACTTAAAGCCAAAATATATTTTAGATTATAAGAAAGTTTTAATTTTTTGGGGAAGTGAATATTGCATCACCATTTTCCTGAGAATAACAAGGCATTTTCCTGATACAAGACCTACTATTCAACCCATAGTGGTGGAGAAATGGAATTATACCTTTCCCAACAGTACTTGCATGTAAGTAAAAGTAACAAACCCAATTGGAATTCAAACTCAGCTCTAAAATTTCTCATTCCAAGCTGCTATCCATTACTAAACACATAATCTATAATTAGTCAGATTTCATTCCTAAAGAGGCAGCTCAACATGGTGTAACAGTTAACAAGCTTGTCTCACTAGATCATTTACAACTGAGTAGTGAGTTCAATCCTCACTGGGTGCTCCATACATTCAGCCTTGTGACACACCATATCTAATTTCTAAAACTCTAATGTTGCAACATAAAAACATGCCTCAATATGATATTT
This sequence comes from Acanthosepion pharaonis, assembly GCA_903632075.3. NCBI lineage: Eukaryota > Metazoa > Mollusca > Cephalopoda > Sepiida > Sepiidae > Acanthosepion > Acanthosepion pharaonis. The sequence continues at coordinate 4,346,078 of CAHIKZ030004486.1, forward strand.
AGTCAATTATTTACTGAACTGATTTCTTTGTTGTCGTCCCCCCCCACTTTATAAAAATCTGCATTTATTTTAGAAATAGCTAAAAAGTCTAACAGATTAGTGCACAGCATAAAAGTTCTTAGCATGGAAATTGAAATAAAGTTAAAGTTCAAACCAAATATGATACATTCACTTTGCCCAAATTCCCTTGGAAAAAGGCATGAAACCAACTTCCTACCGCTATGGGTTATGTTCAGATGAACTACATTCCTTGGTTCCACCAGTCCAGACGTTCACAGCTAGGACCCATTATGCCATGTACCCAGAGTCAACTCATCCTCATTCCCTTCATATTCCACTGGTAAGGAGGAAGTTTCATTCAGACAGCTTATTCCCCAGAAATGTGGCATTATGGAACAGACTCCTGAGAGGATGCTTTCCAGATCACTACAATCTTAACATCTTCAAGTCAGGGGTCAAGCATTATCTATCCTACATATCTTCATATGTAATCCTTGCTCTTTCCCTATACACTCTGACATCTGTTACATAATGCTCTACCTTGAGTCGCACTTAGGCCTTTTATTGGGTAAAAAAAAAAAAAAAAAAAAAAAAAATATATATATATATATATATATATATATATATATATATATATATATAGCAGAGCAGACTAGGCTCTCTTGCCTTGGGCAACACTAAATACACAAACAACCTAAAGACAGATGGTCTTTATCAGGCTATCTTGGTCTTGACACACCCAATACTGCAATAGCTTTAAAACATACAGTTCCCCAAAAGGTTATGAGATTCCTAATCATGAAAATTCTAAATCTTAGTTGTTGCTACTCATCTTGTGAAATTATTGTTGCCTAGCATAAGAAATTCAAGATGGGCATATTCTTTTTTGTTCTAAAAGATAATACAACAAATATTTTTGATTCTATCCAAATTCAGGTTATTTTATAAATGAATTAACTTATGATGTTTTATAAATAAAATATGAAACAAACTACCACTACTACAGCTCACCGATTAAGGGGTTAAATGCCTTCATCTTCAAATTCTAATAGAACAATAATAGATTGCTTTTACAGGATGCAATATCCTCAGGAGGACATATCAATCAAGCTTTATTTATTTCCTATTCCTATATTGAAAAAAAAAAAAAATTGACCTGATCTAATCAACTGCATCTGCTAGCCAAAACGAAAACAATAGACAAAACAATCTTTAATTTCTCTAATTAGATCTTCCATGTCTATGAACAATGATTAATCTTAACATCAAGCAAGGAAAAACAGATCAAAAGCTACACAAAGAACCCTTTTCATTAAAAGGTACAATTTTTTGTAAAAACAAATTTAGTTTTAAAAAAAAAAAAAATCAGAAATGGTTTATGATGTGAATGTGTAGTGCCAGTCAAGCAAGAGAATGGCCTAATATATATTAAAGAATGCATACCAAGATCAGAAGTGACTTGGGTATCTGTTTCATGCAAAATACCATAGCCAAAATAAATAAAACTCTGCTTGTGAAATAAAGGATGCCCAGTAAAAAAGCGGTAAATTCAGAAAAAATTTATTTAGCTATCATGATTCATGCACAAACTCAACAATTATCAGAAATGTTTGTCTGAATGTTCAACACAGAGTTGTAAGCGTGGTAACCAGGAAGCAGTAGCCTTGCAGATAGTGTCAAGAGGAATTTCATTCAAACTTCAGTTCCACTTCAATGAATCAATATTGACGATGGTTTTGCGAGTTAGTTAGGAGTATACTCCAGATATAATAAAATCCATAACATTCAGATCTGGGCTTTTAGAGGCCCACTGAAATGGTGTATTTTCTCAAAGAATAAATTTTCCTTTTTTTTTTTTTTTTTTTTCTTTTTTTTTTTTACTGTGTACCCTGTAGTTCAGAATATGCTGATATACTTGGACAAGATTGTAAAAAATAAAAAGGATGGATTTATGAACTTGGATTATATATGAAATCATTTCAATCCAAGCAACAAAGGCATTGACACACAGGGGGGGTACTGAGTGTGAAAAAATGCAAGAAAAACATTAAGAAATGAGAAAAATGAAAACAGGAATTAAGACAGAAGATAACAATTGACATTGCATTTAAATTTTTGAAGATCAAAATTGACTGGAAAGCAAAAAGGCAGAAAGTGAGAGGACTACAAATGAGAAGTGCCAGTAAAGAAACTGTTAGCATAGAACTCATGGTTACATCTAGTCAATTCAACTTTTTTATATACCAACTCTAAGTGCCATCTGGATTAGTCATGCTAGTGGGAATCTTTTACCTTATGAAATAAGTGTATAAGTTTATAAAAGTAAAACAAGATAATCTTGCTATAGAGAAAATTATTTGAAAAATAATCAGGGTACCATACCAAATAAGCACTATGTTTAGTGGTGGTGGGGAAGAGTCAAATGAATTCATGTAATTATACCAGTGTTTATATTTGGTACACAAAAATATGATAATATTCCAAGTCAAAATACCCAGGATTCATATTTGCATAAAGTATAAATGTTGCTTAAAAAAAAAAAAGAATAAAAGACACCTACATTAAAACTAAAAGTATACAAGCAAGCCCACTCAAAAATGTTGAAAGAACACTTATTAAATTCTTATCATTCATATATTAGTAATGAATAAAAAAAGAAATTCATACTTTTCCCAAAGATATTTGCAAATAAGTAAATATAACAGCAAGTAAGTAAATATAACAAACTTAATTGGAATTGGACCACAGCATTGATTTCCAATTCTAACATGTTATCCATTACACCACCTGCAAATTCAAGCTTACAGCACCTGGTATTCTAATGTGGTTACCCAGCTAGGTATTGACCAGGCTCAATGTTGCTTAACATCAGTGATCATACAAGAGAATGGGGGTAAAAGAATGAAAAAAGCTGAATATGGGTAAAAAAAAAAAAAAAAAAAAAAAATATGAAAAAAGCAGAATAGGGGAAAAGGACAAAAAAAAGGAAAGGAAAGAAATGAATGGGAGACGAATGTAAGGAGAAAAGAAGAAAAAAGAGTGTAGAGGAGAAGGAAAGAAAAGAAAGAAAAGCAAGAGAAAGCAAAAAAAAAGGTCATAAGAAAGAAGAAAAAGTAGAAGGAAAGAACTGAATGAGAGAGAGAGAGAGAAAGAGAAAAGCTGAAGAGTTAAAATGCTGACAGAGAGTAAAGTTTCCTTACAACAATGAAGGTAATGTCTGAAGTGGACAGAGATTTAAAAATTTGTATTTTTAGATAAGAGGTGAGGAGAAAAATTTGGTGGGGAAAATTCAGACAAACGTCTGTCTCAAAATGTAGGGAAAGAGAAAGAAAGATGAGGACGGCTGGTAATGGGAGTGGGTAGTGAAGATTTGGCAAACTTGTGTCGAGAGAGGGGAACAATAAATGAATCCGACTGTTGCTTATAAATTTAGCTGAGGAAATGAATTACAATAAAGTAACCAATCATAAACAGTTAATCAGCAAAGATCAATGCTAAGGGCAGACACTGGTTGGGAGTAGGCAGAAGGAGACCTGGATAAATGCAAAATTGCAGGAATGCCTAATTTGTATGTTGACTACAATGTGTTTCTGTTATTGATTCATATATCTGGATATAGATATCTACTAATCTGAGCTTTGTATGGCCAAAGAAATTTGGACATATATCAGAATTAAAAAAAAATAAAAAAATAAGACAACATATAATGATAGATTTGACTATTGAGAATTTCTCTCAGCAAATATAAAGTCAAAATAACATATGCTAAAAATACACAATGCTTTCTTTCTCTCCCTTTCAACTCATTTAAATGCAGTGCCCCTTCAGGATGCAGGTGATCATGACTCTCCACAATTTCCTGTCCTTAGCAGCTTTTAATAAATGTTGTTTGTTATCTCGCCTAAACCTTGTTCCACCATCCATTTACTCAAAATAAGCTATGTGTTGTCTTCCTCTGTCCCTCTTGCCCTCAATCTGTGCTGTGAGTATCAAATTTTGTTATATAGGAATAAAGTGCCACTGCTGACACTTGGGCTTGAACATGGATCACCAGAGAGCAAGCACAGTTGCCCTCTTCTTGAAATAATTATGTGATGAGTAAAGAAAACGAATATATATATATATATATATATATATATATATATATATATATAGGAATTAGCAGTGTCTGACAGAGTATTATTCAAAGATGTTACTATTATTGTATCTGTGATTTACAAAGTCTCTCCTACAACAGGCATTACAAAATTTTCCATGTCCTCTTTCCTCATTATGCGCCCTAGAAATTTCAACTGCCTCTTCCTGATGTTAAGTATAAGTGTCTGTTTTGTTTTCATTTACTCTAAAACTTTGTTGTTGCCCACAAGTTCAGTCCATGGTATCCACAGCATTCTTCTGTAGAGCCATATTTCTATTACTTCAAGTCACTTCATCTGTGAGAAGATTGTCCAGCATCCACTGCCATATAGGAGGACTGATATTACATAACAGTTCAGTACACATCTATATTTCTGAGATGAGGTATTATGTACACTATTTACATTATTTGGACTATTGTCCTCGTCTTTGTTGCCATATTTATTACAATGTTTCGGCCATTGTATGCTCCAGCCTTCTTCAGGTGGTTGGAATGTTAGACGGAACCCTTTATTTCGCTCACTGGGGTAGAATGTTCTAGTTCACTGTGCCATGTTTAATGGATGTCAGTTATCAGTTATCTCCTGTTAATTTCCCTCTGAAAGTTCTCCACTGCCTTAACCGGGTATTGAACTCACACTCTTTGGGTCCTGTCACTGGATCTAACTAATGCCTCAAGGACACATGGCACAGTGGATAAAGGCATTAGTTAGATCCAGTGACAGGACCCAAAGAGTGTGAGTTCAATACCCGGTTAAGGCAGTGGAGAACTTTCAGAGGGAAATTAACAGGAGATAACTGATAACCGACATCAATTAAACATAGCACATGGAACTAGAACAGTCTACCCCACTGAGTGAAATAAAGGGTTTTAGTTCGACATGTTGTAATAAATATGGCAATAAAGATGAGGACAATAGTTCAAATAATGTAAATAGAGTTCAGTACACTTATTTGTTTCTAATAAAATTCTTCTGATTAATACTTTACTAAAAAAAAATAGTATGTTTTTTTGTTTTTTTTTTAAGTATTTCTCATAAGCAGAATTCTTCTACGAAGCAATTCCATGAAAATAAAAAAAAATGTAATACTTGTAGAAAACTAGAAAAAAACCCAAGTTTAAAATTTAAACAACCAGAACAAATATAGAACAAAGTTATAATTGATTTTATCTCTGCATTTAAATTCAGGGGTGGGAGTCACAATGTTGGTTTTGTGGGAAAAGAAGTTCATGTACTTATATCTTAAATATGTAAATTTGTAGTGATATTATCTTGAATTTTTATTATTATTGAAAGAGATAAGAGTGTTTGTACTAAACTGGTTGATATGAAGCAGCTATGAAAGTTTGTTTTTTTATTTCACCAGCCCTCCTCAACTCTTTACATTTTTACTATAAATATATTTTCAAACAAACAAGGGTTTGAAGCAAGAGTATCACAGAAAAGAAAATGGAATGAAAACAATCCATTCCCATAAATTAAATAAAGGGTTCAGTTCAAAATTGCTTGGATTGTCAGACACCTAAAAACAACATATGATAGATTTGACTATTAAGAATTTTCTCTCAGATAACAACAAAGATTAGGACATATTCTCAATGTAAATAATGGTAACTCCTCACCCCAGAAAGTGAGACAGAACAATGGTATGTTTGAAATTCCTGCTTTGGTGACAGCAAAAAAAACAACATTGACTGAATCCTGCAGTTGAGAGAGAGGGGGGGTTAGGGGGATGTTGTGGGGAAAATTGTGAAAATGGCCTACCTCGGAAACGCGTTCGAATCTGCGCAGTATGTAAACACTGGTCCTTCCAACTGTAAAAAAAAAACCAAAAATGGCGGCGCCCGCGTTTTATGCCGAGTAGTCTCGGTCAGTTAACGTGAAATTCAATTTGCCTCGTGATTCGCATGCAAATCGTGGTCGGTCCGCAGCTGTATAAAGCAGGCTCGTTTCTGCTGTTTCAAACGAGAGGCTTTCGCTCACTGATGAGAAGGTTGGACGTGCGACCGGTTTTTCTTTTGTGCCTACCTGCTATCACCAGTTGAATTGTTGAGTTACACACTTCAAGCTATTTCGCAATGGACAAGTTCGATCTAAAGTTGATCCCAGAATTGACGGCTCCCCCACGGGCCCGACTATCGTTGAATGGTTTGAAAAGGGCGAACGTGTTTGCAGGGTGTCCAAAATAAAGGAACCTGCACTAGTCATCCCACTGAGACTCACGGGAGGAGCCTACGCAGTATATCAACAACTCGGGGACGATGCTGACCTAGAAGAGATCAAGGACGCCCTGTATACGGCCTTTGGAATAGATCCATTCATCGCTTGGAAACAGTTCGTCGGACGACGGCTCGAGCGGGTGAGACCGTGGATGTTTACCTGGCTGATTTGCGAAGGCTGGCAGTACCGTTTACGGAGCAACGGACCAAAAGATACTGGGGTGCGCCTTCCTGGCAGGGGCTTCCAGACGACACCAGTCGGCTCCTGCGAAGCGTCTTCAAGATTGGACACACTGGGAATTGACGAATTGCTAGCCAGGGCCCGAAACATCTTGAAGGACACGGAACAGATCGCGGCAGCCGTGAGAACGCCTGAGACACCGAGGGAGGGCCCAAAGTGCTACAAGTGCGGTGGACCCAACCATTTCTCTAGGGACTGCCGGAGCCGAAGTGACGTGGGAGGAGCGGCAGGCGAACTGCGTGCCCGACTACGCTGCTATCGCTGCAAAGAGTTAGGCCATGTAGCACAGGATTGCTCGAACGAGTCCGGGGACAAGGTGCTGTCGCAACCCTTGCCCCCCTCGGTCAGTAAATGCGGCATTGCCTGTTATCAACGTGGTGCGTTGAGGGTAAACGATGTTCGGCGCCGTTGACACTGGATGTTCCCGATCGATCGTTAGTGCGGATCGATGCGTGACATGGAACAGTCAACAAATCGAGATTCGACGATTGACGGGTGTCCCGGCCTGTTGTGGTGTCGGGACTGTGTCAGTCCTAACAGACGGAGGGAGTCATGCCAAAGTCGACGCCTTGGTGGCACGTCAAAGGCCCCTCGGTAACGACCTGCTACTTGGGATTGATGCGATCCGAAAGCGTTAGGAGGCATGATGATCACGCCAGCCGGAAATGTGGAACTGGGTGAAAGAAGAAAGGTGTGTGCAGCCCTTTGCGTTAGTGAGCGGATTTCGACGTCTCCTTCAATTCCGACGAGAGAGTGTGGACCGCCAGGTGGAAATGGGCCCAAAAAGACCCGCCAGTTCAGCTTCGCAACAAGGTCGCTGAGTACAAAGTTCCAGACAGCATCAGAGGAAAATACGAGAAAGAGCTTCAGCAGTGGATTGTGAACGGCTGGCTGATTCCATACCCCAGGAAAGACTGGGACCCCCAAAGGGTCTGATTCCCTTGATGGCAGTCGTGCAGGAGCAGAAACAGAAGGTGCGTCCGGTACTCGATTACCGCGAATTGAGCGACTTTGTGGATGCTTTCACTGCCGATGCAGAAGTGTGCGCACATAAGTTGAGAACGTGGCGGCGGCAGGGAGTCAATGTCGCTTCTGGATCTGGGCGGAACGCATATCTTCAGATTCACATCGACGAAGCACTGTGGCCATTTCAAACGGTTATTTTCAAAGGCCAACGCTTCTGTCTTACGCGGCTAGGATTTGGGCTAAATGTAGCGCCACTCATCATGAAATCCGTTATAGACGCCATCGCATCACAAGACCGCACAATTGAAAGTGCCACATCAGCATACGTTGATGATATCTTCATTAATGAAAGTTTGGCCTCTGCATCGCGTGTAAGACAACACTTTTCGGATTACGGTTTGGTGTGCAAGGATCCGGTGCGACTGAGAGATGGAGCAAGAGTTCTTGGCTTGCAGGTCTGGGAAGAAAATGGCACCCTCCGATGGAAACGAGGAGGTCAAATTCCAGAAGCCCCTGATGTGTTGACCCGGCGGCGCCAGATTTTCGTTGTGTGGGGAAACTTGTTGGACACTTCCCAGTGTGTGGATGGCTCAGGGTGGCAGTTGCATTCGTCAAGCGCCTGGCAACCGCAGGCAACCAATGGATGGGATGATAACATCAAAGATCCTCTCTCTGTCGTGATACTAGCAGAGATGTTAAGTAGAGTGTGGGAACTGGATCCCGTCGGAGGAGACTGGTGCATGAGTGGTGACGAGATCACAGTCTGGGTGGATGCGAGTTCTGAGGCGACAGGAGTGGCATTGGAAGTAAACGAAAATGTCATCGAAGATGCGTGCTGGCTGCGTCCGACTAATGATGCCAGGCACATTAATTTGGCTGAACTCGGCGCGGCGCTTTAAAGGAGTGAATCTGGCTCTCCAGTGGGAGGCGACAACGTTGCACTTGGTCACTGATTCCGGCGTGTGTGCACCGGTGGATTTCAGACACCTTGACCGGGAAGGCACGGGTGAACACAAGGGCGGCTGGTGAGATGCTGGTCAGGCGACGGCTGGGCATTTTGCGATCGTTGGTGGACGAATATGGATTGACCGTAGACGTGACACTTGTGCAGTCCTGTCAGAACCGTGCAGATCGCCTCACCAGAGTACCGCACAGGTGGCTAGAACTGCTCAAGAGAGGAGAACCGCACTCGAGAGCTGTGCAGTGGCAGGGAGACGACTGGATGAGGACCAGGTTGCCAATACGCATCGTCAATGCGGACATCCGGCGTGAAACGAACCCTGTGCCGCCAGGTTAGTCGACCCGCAGGTGTCCAGAGAAGGCGTTAAATCCGTTGTGAAGGCCTGCACAACCTGTCAGTCGATCGATCCGGCACCCGTTCACTGGGAAAGAGGAGAACTGGCGTGAAGAGCAACTGGAGCAGACTGGCAATGGACATAACTCACTACAATGGTGAGAATTTTTAACACTCATTGATTGCGGTCCCTCCAGGTTCGCGGTATGGCGGCCGCTGCGCAGACAAGACGCGAGCACCGTCATTCGACTGTTGGAGAATGTTTTCCTGGAGCGAGGCCCACCCATGGAAATACTGACGGATAACGATACTGCGTTCACCAGTAAAGATTTTAAAGAATTTGCGGACACTTGGGGGACGTGCATCTGCGGTTTCGATGTGCCTACTCGCCAAGTGGAAACGGCATCGTGGAGCGGAACCACAGAACCATCAAGACCATCGCAGCCAGGAAGGGCTGCACAGTTTCGGAAGCGGTTTACTGGTATAATGTCGCCCGGCGATAACATTTCACCATCCACGGGCGCGGCTGATGCACTGCACAAATATCATGTCCGCGTGAGGGGCATCGAAGCCAACCCGCTGCCTGAACTAGAAGTGACTGGAGGAGATTGAAAAAAAAGGAGACATCGTTTGGGTCAAAAACCCACGCGGCAAGTGTACGACAAAGCACGGCACTGAACGTGTTACGGAGGTTATCAGCCCGCAATCTGTGAGAGTTGATGGGGTGCCTCGTCACATTAAAGACTTGCGACCGGTGGCGCAATCACTACCGCTACCGGCGATGAAAGCGATTCCGAAGTCTGGGAGTAGTGAGCGTTCAATCTGCCTTTGAGTTAGACCTGCAGGGCAGCGATTCTGATAACAGCAGCCTCCCTGCGGACACAGTGTTTACCGACACTCAAACCACAGGCGAGAACACGCACGAGGATGAAGCTTGTGTTATCCCCCTTCGGAGAGGGACTTGACGGCGACGATCGCCACCTCCTGCCCTGTTTGTGATCATGAGATCAGGGGGAGTGTGGGGAAAATTGTGAAAATGGCCTACCTCGAAACGCTGCGTTGAATCTGCGCAGTATGTAAACACTGGTCCTTCCAACTGTAAAAAAGAAAACCAAAATGGCGGCGCCGCGTTTTTATGCCAGTAGTCTCGGTCAGTTAACGGAAATCTAAATTTGCCTCGTGATTCGCATGCAAATCGTGGTCGGTCCGCAGCTGTATAAAGCAGGCTCGTTTCTGCTGTTTCAAACGAGAGGCTTTCGGCTCGTGAGAAGGTTGGACGTGCGACCCGGTTTTCTTTGTGCCTACCTGCTATCACCAGTTGAATTGTTGAGTTACACACTTCAGATGTAAAACATACAAATAATGCTAAGTGTTAAAGGTGAAATCATTTTAAAATATTGCACAGAAGTGCCACTAATAGTTGTAAATGAGAAACCTTAAATAAATAACATTAGCTTAAAAAACATTTTTTCTCCCTCTAACCCTGTAACTGCAAGCTTTCTGCCAAATTCCTTCCCCCCAGTATAATTCATCCCCACTATTCAATTCCAACCACTTGGTCCTTCATAGACAGTCTTAATTTACACCTGTGACCTCCCAATTTCAATACCAATGCAATTTTGCAGATTCCCCAATTTCCTGAATACACACATTTACCAATCCCATGACTGATGTGAGTAACATCTCGGCTTTGATGATTTTCATCTCTTGAACTTATCAATCCTTTAGTCAAAATACCTATTGTTTCAAATCATGGTTATCGATTTCTGAATTATCTAGACTTCACTGCTGTGAGTGAATACACTGTTTTAGCTGTATTTATATTTTCATTTTAAGCCTTTTCAAACCATTTAGCATAGTTTTATCATCTTCCAAAATCTGCAATATTCTCAGGTTCAATATTGTTACACACACTCTCACACACAGGTGGTGTTGCTCTTCAGCAAAATTTCACTATCTATATCCTTAGTTTCTAAAAATTTTCTACAAAGTATAAATATTTATGCCAAGATTATCAACTTTTATAATGAAAATATTGAAAAGTACTACATTGTTATTAAATTTTTATTAACTTTTGATTACCATTTCTCTCATTGCAATAAATGCAAGTGAAATTAAGATGAAAGAAATAGTCAAAAAAAACAAATAATAGTTGGCAACTCTTTATCTCGTATGCTATTTACATTGTTTGGACTGTTGTCCTTATCTTTATTGGCATATTCACAACATTTCAGCCTTTGTATGCTGTGGCCTTCTTCAGGTGATATATGTTGGAATTTTGAAACGAACCCTTTTAGTCCCCGGGGGTTAATTGTTCTAATTACACATGTCACGCCTTATTCAGATATCTCAGTTTCAGTTGCCTACAGTAACTCAATTCTCCAAGTTTTACTCCCTCTACTGTGACCAGGTATTGAACTCACAACTCTTTGCTCAAGTCACTTTTTGGATTACTTCAACCAATGCTTTTATCCACTGGGTTATGAATCCATGGACTAAATAAAGGGTTTGATTCAAAATTCCAACATAAATCACCTGAAGAAGTCTGGAGCATATAACAGATGAAACATCATAAATATGGCAATAAAGACGAGGACAACAGTGTAAATAGTTATAATACTTCATCTCAGAAACAAACAGATCATCTAGTAGTCATACAAATTCAAATACAAATTCAAAATTTACTAATAAATTTCAGTATGTAAAACAAAACATCAGAGATGACAACACCAAGTGTTCTGAGAAAATAAAGAATATGGTTATATGGTTAGTCTTCTGCAATCATTTAATTTTATTGCTTAAGCAATAGAGTATCTGTCAGACTTCCCAAGGGAAATGGATGCAGGATCAAGTCTTGCCAAAAGTTGGCTTCTATTCTGCCCTGTCTATAATCGGCAATTAGTAAGAGACAGCCTGAATAGTTACAATGAAAAGCAGCCAAAACTAAGAGGAAAGAAATACTAAGCAAATCCTTAATAGTGTAGATTTGCTTTGCTTAAACTTATTTTCTCGTAAGCTTTTATGAATTTTTCTAACAGTTATCATCATGGAAAGTGGAATTGGTAAGCAGGGCTCAAATTTCATTCTCACTTGTTGCATTCACTTTTGGACAAATACTCTTGACAAAGGTATGAACCAATCTGTTCTCCTGCCAGCTATAGGCTAAGTAGCAGAAAAACTAGGCCCTCTTTCCTTAGGTAGCAACTAATCTAAGAGATGGAAAACTATAAGTTTCAAACCATAAACACAACTGCTTTTGCCAATAAATAATGGTAATTCACAGATAATAATGAAAAAGGAATATGTGGAGAGTCATGATCATCTACTTCCTAAAGGAACATTATTTTAAAAATAATAATAATGTAGTAATTTTCTTCTGGCTTGTAATAAAGTTCCCTAATTCATTTCCTTCAACCAACAGATTAGCTTAAGTCAAACAATCCAACAACACGTCTCCTGTTCACTACTGCAGTTGCACTTCTCTCTATCACATCTTTAAAAACAGATAGACTGAGTCATAGTTAAAATTTGCATATGTTAAAAGTAACTCTTACAAAAGTCCATTCGACACAGAGATTCATCTTTCTTAAATAAATGACTCGTAAAGCAGCCATTTTCTTTTTTAGAATATTTTGCATGCATGAAATGTCCGAATCCATTTTCATCCAAGAGATAAGCCATTTTCTCTACTGTTACAAATAATGATGTCTAAATTACAAGGTGTTAATAATAAAGATGCTATTTAAAATTTGAAACCAGCAGCTCTGAACCTTCTGCTTAGTTGCTAGTGTAATTCCAAGGTAGGGAACCTTAACAGGAAGTTATATTTCAAGTTTAGCAACTTGATACAGATATTTAAGACCAGCCCAGCATAAGAAATATATTGTACATGGCAGAATCATATTACAATAGCAAAATATTACTTTAAAGCAACATATTGATTTAGTAAGCAAAACTGATAAACCAAAGTAAAAAAGTGAGAAAAACAAAAAAATGAAGTTCAAGAGTTCAAGTGAATTGAATCTCATCATCAATATGGCTGTCAGTATGATCAGTATCTTATCTGAGCTGAACACACTTAACAATATGTCAGCCATCTTCTTGGCTATCTTTCAAAACTGTGGCTACAAGGGGAAAAAATCATAATCACTCAGCAGTACAATCATAAATCTAGTCAGACATGAAGTTATCTCTGAGCTGCTTTATATAAATGAACTAGTTTCAAAAGCTGGTTCAAGAGAAAAACAGAAAAAATAAACTGTGTGGAGAATGTCTTGAGACAGAACCAAGACATTCATGTTATTTAAAATCAGATCTAGTGATACAGGTTGAGAAACCTTTATCCGAAATTCTTGGGACCGAAAATGCTTCAGTTTTCAGATTTTTTTCGGATTTTAGAATACAGGCTGTTTAATTTGTATACAGCATCTATAAAATGAAGCAGCTTGGGAATGGAACCCAAGCATAAACATGATATATATCCCTTCACATTTCATAACAGTTATATATATATATATATATATATATATACACCTTGAAGGTAGTTTTATATAAATAACATATACCCTGAAAGTAGTTTTATTTAAAATTTAATAAATACTGTATACATACAGATAATGAGATGCCTTAGTTTCAAATGTTGGTTCAAGGGGAAAACAGAGGAAAATAAATTCTGTGTGAAAAATGTCTTGAGAAATTGTACATATCTTGCCATAATCAGATTAATTTGTTGTCAAATTAAAAAAAAAAAAAAAAAAAAAAAAAAATTAAAAGATACACTTTTTGAAAAATAAAGGTCAAAGGTAATGGTCAAATTATCTTATTTGACCCTTAAAACAAAAAAATAAATAAATAAATCACCTTTTAGATCTATCCAAGTACTTTAAAATGAATGTAATTGAGCTTTGTAGGTGAAAAGAAATGAGATATTGATATTTAAACTTTGTGACTATTTTCCAAAATTCACCTTTTTGGCAAAGGTTAAAGGGTCAAATCTTGGGAAGCTTTTGGCCTAGAGATATAAAATAAATATCCTTCAATTCATATCATGAAGCTTTATAAGTGTACCAAATTTGAAAAAAGTGTGTTTGCGATGGTCAGACCCTTGCTGATTTGACACAGAATAACTCAGTTACATTGAGATGGTTTGCATTGAAATCATTTTGAAAGCACCAATTCTCATTCAATCACTAAAGAAGCATTAAGCCTGGTCAGTACTTAAATGGGGGGGGTCTTTTGGGAACACCATATACAGTAAGTAATGGAAGCTGGCAAAAAAAGGCCACCTGCCACACCGTGTTGATATCCTATAATTTTTTTTTTTTTAAAATTAAATCAGTTTTATTACTAAGCTTTTTCATGGTCCCTATAATGATATAACATTGATGCTAACTCAGCACTTCATAACACCAAGTCAGGATGGAAACTAAGAAAATATACAAATATATTCAGCCACAAGAAAATACACAAGGCAATATATTCTACCACATGATATACAGTAATATCACCAACTATCTTTGTTAGACAAAGAGACTTAAAAGGATAATACAAAAGTATATTCCATATTTGTATAACTTATAGTTTCTAGAAAAGTAAAGGTCATAGGCTACAATCAGTTTGGAAACTGAAACCAAATTTTCAGAATCCTTGTAGTAATTTTTCCTGATAATTTATTGGGGAGACAGAAAAAGTACTAGGAAGAGAAAAAAGTCAAACAGTTGTGTTCTGACGCCAAAAAGAAGAGGTATTGAGCAAAATTTCATGGAAAAATTAGCTCAGTGGGAGGTGTTGTAATGGAATGTCCAACACTCCCTATCGCATATGTGGACTATGTCGGAGATATATATAGTGTTCACAGATATACCTGGCAGACTTGCTTCAGGAATTACTAGCCTGCTAACTGATTCCCCGTCTTTCAATAGTGTATTCTCTTTTACAATAAACCTGTCTTTCTTTATCTACACCCGTGTTGCTGTTCCTTTCACTTGAGTACTACATTTGTCTGTTTGTAACCTTCTTTAAGTATACAACATTTATAGACTAAAATGGCTAACAAATTGGACAAATATATGTTTAAAATGGTAATATTTCAGTTAGCAGGAAAACTAATCTACTGATGTGGAGACAGATCCACTAAAAAATTACCCCCATCAAGAACTGCTACTTTGTGAAACATACTCCTATGCGGATATTTTTCTTAACACTTTAATCTTCGAGTCAAGTGTCAATTGTTATCCATCCTCATAATCTTCACTTCCTACCACCACCTCTTTTATTCATATCACAAACCTTATTCCTTCTAAACATTTTAACAGTAACCCTCTGCCTCGAGTGACTCTTGAATCTTGTAATAGAAGTTTATTATTAAAAAAAAAAAAAGAGCATTAGATATTATTCAAGGAAGTTTTATGAAAGAAAGTCAAAATGCTTTTAGTCAATATATATTTTTTTTTTTTCTTTTTATGAATGTCATCATCTGAGAATATAAAAATAAATATATTTTTTTAAAATTCAAAGTATATTTTAGTGCTTTATTAATTTTTTTAAGTGTCTTTCTGAAAGCCAAATAGAAAATAAGATAGACAGACAGAAGAGCACTGTATGACAGCAAACTCCAGGCTGTTCATTAAATTATTCAATTTGCTTAAGAGAAACTTACAAGAAGCTGAAGTTACTCTTTTGTACTAAATACAAGTGCCATCTGGAATAGTCATGCCAGTAGGAATTTTTCCAGATACAAATTCTACTATTTAACCCATAGCTAGGAGAGGAGATGGAATCATATCTTTCTCAAGGTTATTTGCACATAAGTGAATGTAATAAACACAAGTTTAACTTGAACTCTGCTTTCTGATTTATTTCAAGCCATTATCCATTACACCACCTGCACATCCGTTGCTGCAGAGAAAATCATTTAAAAAAATGATTAAGTATAGAATAGCAAATAAGCAACATGCCATGGAGGCAGATGATTAAAGGCAAGAATTTAATCATGCCAGCACTTGGCACACAAGAGTATTTAAAATGAGACACTTATATTTATTCAACTTAATAAAGCACAGATTCAAATGAGAGACTAATTCATTTTCTACAGCTTATCAACCCATTAAAGGTTATTTAAAGCCAGAAAATATATTTTAGATTACAAGAATTTGCTTGCTTTTTTTTTTTTTTTTTTTGGTGATAATAACAACTTAGTGATATAAGTTTTACTAATTAACCAACTGCTGGGGATGGGGAGAAGTGGTAATCATACCTTTCCCAAGGGTATTTGTACATAAGTGAATATAACAGACCCAACTGGGAATTGGAACTTGACTCTCTGATTAACAATTCTAATGGATAACAATTACCCATTACAGCACCTGCACATTCATGCTTACACCACCTGGTATTCCCAAGCAGTCAACCATCTAGGTAGTGACCAGGCTCAACATTGCTTAACTTCAGTGATCATCTGGAACCTGTGTTTCAACATGATATGGCTATAAACCACAAATGAGAAAGGAAGATTGTGTTACGCCAAATTTCCAAATGCAGCCTACAATGAAATTTTACACTCAAAGTCCTGGTATTTACCAGGTTTGAACTCCAATCCCCAGCACATGTGGATAAAGAAATAACAATTCCAGGCAAGAGGAAGGCCACCTTAAGACATCACATTCCAAATATAGTCTGTGAACTATTTTCTGTTAACTGCCAAATTAAAGAGATCCATTTGCTTTCAGACTAACCACAAGTCATTCATTGAGCAATTATTCTATGTGTCTATCTACAAGTTAATACCACTGAAATGAGTCTGTGTGTGTGTGTGTGTGTGTGTGTGTGTGTAGAGCCAACACAAAAATAGGTTTGTATTGATTCACTAGAGTCTGTTCTCTTTTGGCAAGATAAAGAAAAACGTTATCAAGACAGGTATTTATTCCCTATGCAAACCAGACAATTGTGTCACTCACTAGTTAGAAGATTACAATCTAAAGATTAGCCTTCCCAGTGGAATTATTACTGGTAAATTCACCAATTCAGATAACAGTTCATAAGGAGTTTTTGCACCTGTCTATTAAAAAGAAAAGTTCTAGAAGGAAAGAGAGTGAGTGTGTGTGTGTGTGTGTGTGTGTGTCCTGGAATCCCTTCTTGGTCAGGCTGGGAACTCTTCTGCCTTTCCTTTTAAATGTATTTGTTAAATTTCAAGTTTTACAAATGTCTGCGTCACAGAGAATAATGAAGAGAGAATATTTGCCAAGATCAAAAATGAAATCACAAAAAAGAAGGATAAAAAAGGAAGGGAGAAGAGAAAAAAAAAGAGAAGATGAAAGAAGAGAGACAAAAAAAGAGAAGATGAAAGAAGAGAGAAAAAAAAAGAGAAGATGAAAGAAGAGAGAAAAAAAAGAGAAGATGAAAGAAGAAAGAAGAAAAAAGAAAAGTAAAAAGAAAGAAAAAAAACAAATGTTTAACTGGTGCCAGTGGAAGAGTCGGAAAGTCACAAAAAAAAAAAAAAAAAAAAAAAGAGCTATGCAAGAGAAAAGGACAGGAAATCAAAGAAGGAAGTGTTTCCTTGCAGATAACAAAGACAGGATTCAGAGAAAAACATGCACTCTAACCTATACAAATTGAAACCATTCACACAAATTAGCTTTTCTAAGCTTATCAATTACAGGATAACAATATATGTAGGTTTATCAGAGCGGTTTTATGGTAAACTAACAACCACATGGGTCACATTATTGCCGCATACATTTTTTTTATATGTTCCAAAAAAAAATTTCCAAAAGAAGTAAGGAAATAACCAATGAATTTCCCTTGAGCCAGCCTGCTCACAAGTAGAATGTTTCTCAAGTTTGGTTTTCTCCCTATGGCTTATCCAGTTAAATTGGCTCAACAATTAAAATAAGACAATTATCAGACACAAACATAATACTGGATTTATTAACTTTTTAAGTAGCTAAAGCTCATTCCAGACATTGGGTAGAATTTTTATATTCATACTATCACTATAGATGATGAGTAAAAGAATGATTGATTCCTTGTACCATTCCAGAATAGTATTAGACTCCTACTGTCATGCACTATCTTTACAAAAGTCAGATCAGACCAAAAATTGTCATATCTGGGCTGGAGCTGCTCAGTTCTCAGTGTTCAAGAACAATTACATGTCCTTGTGGGTGATGAATTATTTTCCACCCATTCCCTCACAGATGAAACATTGTTAACCTATTACTACACTATTGCTATTTCCATGGCAAATGTTCAAATGAAATATATTCCTTCATTCCACCAGTTCAGACATCCACAGCTAGGATCCACCCTGCTATGTATACAGTCAACTCATGCTTATTCCCTTCATATTGCATTGATAAAGAGGAAGTTCCACTCACACAGCTTCTTCCCGTGAACTGTTAGTTTGTGGAATAGACTCCTGAAAGGATTCTTCTCTGATCACTATAATTTTAACCTTTTCAAGCTTAATGTGAAGCGTCATCTATCCAACTTATCCTCATAATATGCATTTACTTTTTCCCTTATAACAATTCAATAACCCTCTACCTTGAGTGGCTCTGACATTATTTCTTATTACTGTAAATGTCATATTTATGGGCACACATTTTTTAATAAATTTTCTGCTGTTTACACTTTGGGTATGAAAATAAAGCTAATAGATATAGACTTGGAACTATCTCAACAAAGAATATGTGCATTTCTTAAATTGAGTAGTTGAGCTTTGTGTTGCTATGATTGCTTCCTGTGGCCTAATTGGTAAAGCATATCTAACCCTAGAGAAAATAGCTGGTCTCCAGGATGAAAACAGTTTTGGACATGTCTCGCATGTAAGATATTCCCAAAAAGAAAATGGCAGCTTCACGAGACGTATATTTAAAAAACAGGAGTCAGATAGACTTTTGCTAGAACCTCTGCTAACGTATACAAATTTGAACTGTCATTCAATCTATAAAAAGCGCTTAAAAAGGTGACAGAAGCAGAAGTGTTACTGTTCTAGCAAACAGGAGACATGTTTTTGGATTGTTTGACCTGAGTTCATACCGCCACTCTGTTGGTAAAAGGAAATGGATTCAGAAAATTTATTACAAGCCAGAAGAAACTGACTACAGTACAGTTAGATTAAAACTGGCTCCCCCCAATAGATTTAATTTCTGTTGAGGAGTATAATTTCTTTAGTAGGACTTCTTGATCTCCAAGCCAGTAGACTTTAATTTCATTGTTAAAAAAAAAAAAAAAAAAAAAAAATCAGGGTTATCTGCACAAACATGTGTGCCCATTAAATATAACATTTATTTTAATAAGAAATTATATTTATTGTAACATATATATATATATATATATATATATATAAAGCAGGAGGGGGAAATATAAAAGTAAATGTTGATTATAATTTATAATTCTGCTGAAACGCTGAAGATGTAGAAACACTAAGTTTTTAAAATTTCTGGCTTCTGACATGTCTACATGCAACAAGATTTGTTAAGGTAAAATCTAGTAAGATCTGAACCCAAATTTATTGCAGAAAACTCAGAAATCAGTGTACTTTCAATACTTTTCACCTTATTAAATTGTATAGAGTCACTTCTTTAGTCTGATAAAAGTCTTTTAGAGGACGAAATGTCTAACACAGAATGTTTCTGATTTCGTCATTCAATTATCCAATATTGAGTAATCTTGCACACATTGCATACATTTACATCGTTTTGCTTTGTATATATCCAATAAAAAATAATAAGCTTGAACTCAGAGATATTTTAAGAAAAAAAAATTAACAGAACACACAATGAATTGTTTTTTTTTTTTTTTTGTATTAAAAGTTGATAAGACAAAAGCTCAAACTTTCCAAGCCACTTTGCAAGTTTTTATTTTTCTTTTACTCTTTATTCATGTTTTTTTTTTTTTTTTTTTACTTTAAGAAATTCAAGTCATTCTGACCCAACACATCTCACCTACATACCTATCATCTAGAGCAATTTATTCATGCGCAAATGCTCTAAATAATCAAAAAGAATTTTAGAAGAGATTGGGTGTGTGTGTATATATATATATATATATATATATATAAAATTCTAGCATTCTTCTTTAAACACCCAGTGAGTATTGTTTGAATTTTCCTCTTTACAGTAACTGCTATTATCTGAATGAGCCTTTTATTTTACAAGAATGTTTTTTTTCATTTAAACTCGATTTGAAATTTTATAAAGTATGAAAATACAAACATATAAAAAAAAAGAAATTTCATCATTCTCAATAATTACAAACATTATCTTCATTTAAAAATAAAACTAATTTATCCTTCTACGTGTCATAGCCCTTCAGAAAAAAGGCAATCATGGCTCTCCACAACCTCCTACCCACCATAGTTCTTAGCAGATTTTCTCCCTTTACTGAGGCTCCCACCCTCATTTCGCTATCTATTCACACAAGCTCATCAGGTAAGTGGCCCACTATCTTCCCCTATATCTTACCCTCAATGTATCCTGTGAGGCTTAAGTTTTTCAAGTCCTCCTTTCTTATGTCTCCAAGGAATTCCAGCTATCTTTTAATGATACTGAGTATGTTTTCTTTCAGTTGCTATTTTGTTTAAGACTTCTTTGTTGCTTACTTGCACAAATCAGTGGGAATAGAGTCAGAAATATATAGCTTCAGAAAAAAAAAAATAGAATATAAAAAAGGATGAGGTTAGGGTAAACAAGTTTTACTTTCAGTTCAAATTTGATCAAGATGTTTTTTTCTGTTTGTTGATGTAAACAATAATAACTTTCTGATGAAATGCCAGTGTAAGAAAACAACAGTAACAAAGAGCAACTCAAATTGCATTATTGTCAACAAAAAATTCATGAGATCTTTATCATAAAAAGGGTGTACTGGAAAATTTTTAGCCCAACCAAGAAGCTCTTCATAAATAATTTTTTTTTCTTCCTTTTAATCTTTAAATATTGATGAATGGTCAATTCTGGCAGAAGTAGGTCAAGTAGAGAATGGTTCAGCATTTCCTCCTTTATATATAAAGTTCTGTGACTTTCATTAGTCTGTCTGTCCGTCCTTCACACCCTCTAAAATAGCCATACATTGACCAATCAAAACCAGATTAGGGGGAGAAATGCAAACAGGTAATGGGCATACAAAGTACAGTATTAAATTTTTTTTAATGTAACTTTATGTAAGCTGCCTAAACTAGCTGAAATAAGTTTTCATAACTTTGCAAACACTATTTTTTTTTTTTTTTTTTTTTTTTAACAAGGATCTAGTTTCCAGTTCACCCTGCCATGGTGAGATCTATAAACAAATCACAAGGTCAAATGCTTCAAAAAGTTGGAATTTGGCTCCAGAAAGAAATATTTAAGCATGCCCAGTTATATGTTACATGCTCAAGAGTAAAAGAGTAAGAAATCCTAATAACTTATACTTCACTGTGAAAAAGGAAAAAAGGAAATTTTCTTGAAAAATATTGTTTACCATGAAGTAGGGATTTTATCAAAGTATTTTTCCAAACAAATCAGCTTATTACATTGATGTCTTTTTTTTAAAAAAATTGAACAAAATGTAGAGTTTGTCAAACTTGACAAAACAAGGCAAAATATTGTGATAATTTCAACAAATGTCAGCGTGTTGGAAAAAAATTCTAATATTCTCAAATTTATACATGTCCAATGATCCATTAATCCCTCAGAATTCACTGTGTTTACATTTGGCTTCAAAGAGTCCCAATAACAAATGAACATTTCTTAAATAGGTTAATTGAGCACTGCTTTATGGCAAAGTCATTCATGGCTGAGTAGACTAAGGCACATCTAGCTAAAAAGTATGTTTCCTAATATAAGGTGGGTGTGTAGAAAACTTTCAAAAGGCTAGTAGGCTTCAATTACACAGTTTAAAAAAAAAAAAAAAAATGATGTCTACTCAAACAAATGTATTCTCTAAACAGAACATTTGTCATAAAAAAAAATAGATACATGATAATGTTATAGAAAACTGACTGAATTTATTTTGGACATTAAGAAAAGAATTCTTACAAAATAATTAGAGGCTTTTACTTGAACCCCCTCCCTACCTCCACCACATAAAACTTATTTTTAATCTTTATTCCATAATTATTATTGCTCACAAACATAAAAACATTTCTTACTGTTTTTAGGAAGTGATTTACTCTTCCTGATTATGCAATAATTAGGCTTATATTTTTGAATGTATAAAATTCAGATCTATCTCCCCAAATAAAACAAACTAAGCCACTCTTAGATATAAAGAGGGTGATAAGTTCTTACTCTAAAGAGTAAAGAGTTTGTACAAGAGATGAAAAATCTAGCATTGATGATTTTCTGTATAATAAAGACATAGGAGAATGGTGAACCTCTCCTTTCTGGTAATCATAAATCGAAAAGCTTAGTACAAATCATCAAACACCAATATTTTTAAAAGAATTTAATTTTTTTTTATGTGTATAAATGTGAAGATTGTCTAGATATGATCAACCATACATGACATTCTCAGAAAATAAAAGCAATATCTATAGTAAATTTACAGCCAAAAATATTTAAAATTCAATAAAATATTAGATTATGGAAAATATTTTCTTAAATTTTTAAAATTAACGAGCACTTAAAAATTATATATAAAGACTTCATATTATTTAAATTCATTTTTTAACACCTGAAGATGCCCCACCCCTTGAATAACATTAAATAAATATCAATCTGCCAAACCCAGGCATGCCTTAAATAAATGGCTACTGTCAGGTTAAAAGTGCATTTCTGCAATATTTTAAACTTGTGACACTATTTAGCTATGGTAATTGGCTAACTAATTAGCCAAAAAATTAAAAACGGGAAATACTTAAGGTGAGAAAGACCTATACCGAAAGATAGACTGAGCAACATTAAAAAGAAGAATTTATTTTATTTACAAAAGAAAAATACTTTTTGCAAAAGACAGAAAATCAGTAAGAAAAAGCGAGACTGTGATTCTGTCAAATTAATTAATGTTGCAATAAGGGAGTGATGCGTCAAACGAAACAGAATTCTGAAAGATAAACAAAATCGAACCGACACATGTGACCACGGAGAAAAATTTCAGCTTGAGACCACCCTGGAGAGTGGCCATTGATTATCTTTCAGAGATATCATTTGACTTTAATTCCTGATTCCAGCGAGGGAAGCCATCTGGTCTATGTACGAATCTTGACATGAAACAAAAAGTCGAAAAGGGGATCATTATTATTG
Organism: Acanthosepion pharaonis; assembly: GCA_903632075.3. Taxonomy (NCBI): domain Eukaryota; kingdom Metazoa; phylum Mollusca; class Cephalopoda; order Sepiida; family Sepiidae; genus Acanthosepion; species Acanthosepion pharaonis. The sequence goes on from CAHIKZ030004486.1 coordinate 4,369,156, forward strand.
CTTATTCAAACTGTTGACGTCAGATGCAGTGTCGTCGAAAATAGGCATCTGGTGATAAGAGAATTTTAAGAAATGAAAAAAATAAAGAATTTAATTATCAGGTAAACATGACCACCCAGTTAAAAGTTGACTAAAGTGGATTTGGAATGTGATAAGGAATTGAATGGCAATCTGGGAATTGTAAATGTTTTGGCCAAAGGAAAAGGAAAAAGAAAAGATTTTTGTAAAACATGAGGACCAGTCTAGCCAGAACCACACTGCCGAGAGATCATTGGCTAAGAAGTAGCATGGGTAATAGGCAGAGGTGAATGCATGAGAAAGACGGAAAGTTGTTAACACCCATTGAGGGGATTGGTATCAGATACCAATGTGAGAGAGGAAGAGTCTAGGAGGATAACTCTCCTCCGACCTTCCCTCATGGACAAGGGAGGAACCCCCGAAGTGGAAAGTGATTAATCTTCCAAAAATGGGAAGTAACTAATTTTCCTGGCCTAAGAACAAAGAGAATTTTTGTTGGGAATTAAGAATTGTCAAAGAACCCAAACCACGACAGGCCCCAACCCGGAGTTGGTCGTTGTCCATATAAACAAACGTCTCGAGGCAGCTAGTCAGGCAGTTTCGCCAGAGTTTCAGACACGGTTGGGGTTACAGAGTCAGAGTGTTGCCTCGCAGAAGTTGACCGAAAGATTTCCATGTCCTTTTCAACTTAGTCTTCCTACCAAAAGCAAGATTTTATTGACGAATGACTTAAGATACCATAACTCGATTAAGAAACGCTAAAAGTGTCACAAATCCATAGAAAAGGGCTGGGAAAGAAACGCCTGATTGATTTCGTCTACCTAAGGTCAAAGCCACAACGTGGGTAGGTTAGACTTGAGATCAAAGCAGTTACTTCAGTGACCAAGCGTTAGAGGCGAGCGGAGAACAAGAACGACCAGATTGACCAACACACAGGCTGGTGGCAGCAACAATGAGTCAACCCCAAAAGCTGGTGGAAGAAATCTTACAGCTTCGCACCGCAACTGGGAGTTGACCACAGGCCGACAGCGCAGTGTCATATATTGACGTCGCGACCGGTAGACGTCACATATTGTCACTGGACTGCGACCACCGGTGCATGTCACAAACTTAAAGTAAATAATAGTTGCTTCAAATCAGATTAATTATACTTTAAATCAGCTAACATTTCTCAAATAAAGTTTCAAAATAGTATATTTTTTTTTGGAAGATTTTTTCAATAAAGAGAATTACATTGCAATGAATGACAACTAGAAAAGGTCACTAATCAGCTATTTTAGCAAAAGAAAAAAAATAAGAAAAACCTCTTCCCAGCCAATTTAAAATTAGTTTTGAAATACAGCAAAGTATTTTGGTTATTGGAAATACAAAATTTAATCTATTACCTTGAAATTAAAATGAAAATAAAACCTTCAAGAAAGATTTTTAATAATAATATAATAATCTTAGTGTTTTATGGAGTTTTTTTTTTTTTTTTTTAGGTACCTACATAAGCACAATATTAGATTGGTAGTAATGTCTCATCATTTTACTAATGAAATGGCTGGATGTAACCATAAGTTCTTTGCTAAGAGTTTTTTTTGGGGTTTTGTACATATCACTTATGAAACTCTCTTCCTGATCTTGCTTTTTAGTCAAATTTTATCTTCAAAGCTTTAACTGCAATGTCAATTGTTCTTCTGTATTCTTAATTCCTGTTCTTTTATTGCTCTCTCTCTCCTTAATATTATCTTTCCTCGTATTATACCACAAACAGTAATCTCATTGTACCTCAGTGGCTTTATTGTTTTGCTTGGGTTGAAATGATTAATTATATATATATATATATATATATATATATATAGATAACTGTTTAAATGTTAAATATCTTTTTGGCTGCTGCTATTTGCCATAAAAAGTTTTCCTGAATATTTGGGGGTTATTTTCCTTCTTGGCTGCTGAATTATATAATAGTCGTGTATTTGAGCAGCAATCTCTCTCTGATACATGTTTAACTAAAAATGACTAACAAGGTATTTTTGGTTAAGTTTTTTTTATTGTTTTCCTTATATGCAAACAAGAAATTTGGGAAGGGACAATGTATATAAAAATTATCCAAATGACAGTTCTTTCCAAGTTCTTTTGGTTAATTTATTAACCATTTTCAAGAATTTTGGTTGTGCTATAGCAAATGGTGTATAAGCTGCTAGAAGATAGACATCTTTAATTCCTAAACATGACCAGTATGTTAAGACTGAGTGTTCATAATTGATGTTGTTGAGATTTGTTTTACCTTTTTTCATGATATCATCATCAGCTTATTTTAGATATTTTTCACAGTTAGAGATGTATAGTATATTAGTGTTTTCACTGATTATGCTGCATGTTGGAATTGGTCAGTTTTCATATTGGTTTAAATAGGCCCTTATAGAGCAATGATCTAAGAAATGCATTGTTAGCCACCTTGATAAGCTAGTGGGAGTATGTCCAATGTAATTACTCATGAAGTTTTTCATGTCAGGAACACAGTACACAGATAAAAAAATAAAAAATCACTATATATATATATATATATATATATATATATATATATATATATATATGTGTGTGTGTGTGAGAGAGAGAATACTAATAGATAAAAATACAGCAATGTCAGTAATAAGTACAAAAAAATTGTTATCACGTAACATCAGTATAAAAAGTAAACAGTCAATGAATGTCAAGCAGACAGAGCTACTACATTAGCAGAAATGAATTAAGAATTATATAACTGCTAGGTGTACTTCGAGGAGAATTGGTTTACTGCATCATGCCGGACAATTTTTCTCATTGGAATCCATCTTGCACATTTATAAATCTACCATTCGGTCATGCATTAAATATTACTGCCATACCTGGCCTGATGTTCCTACTAAATATATAGAGATTCTTGACAAAATTCAAAGAGTCTGTAATGTACTCAACCCTAACCTGGCATCTCAGCTTCAGTCACTTTCTCACCAACATAACGTAGCTTCCCTCTGTATTTTCTACTAAAATTTTCATGGTAATTGTTTTGATGACCTCAACTGCATGGATTTAAGCGTGCTACTAGATTGGCAATTATGTCTCGCCATTTTACTTTTGAACTAACCTCAATTTCTTACTTCCCTACAATCTCCAAGAATTTAAATGCAATGCCAATTGACATCTTCTGTCTTTCTGTATCCTGCTCTCTTATTGTTCTTTCTCCCTACTAAAGTCTTCTCAATCTCTTTCACTTCCAGTAAAACTCCAGCATCTTACTGGCATTATTGCCTTGCTTGGGGTGAAATGATAGAAAAAAAAAAACTAATAAAAAAAATATATATATATATATATATATATATATATATATATATATATATATATATATATATATATGAGTCTATTTAAGCTGTCATATAATATCAAGAATTTTTTTTATCATATACATTGCAAAAAGAAACTGCAAATAGCATTAAAATGAAGCAGCAGTAGTAGTAATAGTAGTAGTAAAAGAAGAGCTAGTGAAAATACTCATGATACATGATCTAAGACTTAGATACCAATGTCCAACCAGCCAAATGGTAGGGCTCACTAACACATATGGCAGACTGACAAAATACTAGATCACAATATTTCATGAATTATTGATTGAAACTGTACTGTCCTATATTTCTAAATGCACTGAGCTTGTTGATCTTGAGAGGAATGCAGTAATGTTGAGTATTCAGACAAGTGAGAGATGAGAGACGGGGGGGGGATGGAGGGAGAGAGAGAGAGAGAGAATGAGGAGCAGGAGAGAGAGAGAATGAGGAGCGGCAGTGGGAGAGAGAGAGAGAGAGGAGCAGTGGGAGAGAGAGAGAGAGAGAGGAGCGGCAGTGGGAGAGAGAGAGGAGGAGCGGCAGTGGGGAGAGAGAGAGAGAGGGCAGTGGGAGAGAGAGAGAGAGAGAGGAGCGGTGGGAGAGGAGGAGAGAGAGAGAGAGGGAGAGAGAGAGAGAGAGAGTGGCGGCAGTGGGAGAGAGAGAGAGAGAGGAGCGGCAGGGGGAGAGAGAGAGAGAGAGAGGAGCGGCAGGGGAGAGAGAGAGAGAGAGGAGCGGGGGGAGAGAGAGAGAGAGGAGCGGCAGGGGGGAGAGAGAGAGAGAGGAGGCAGCAGAGAGAGAGAGAGAGAGAGAGGGCAGTGGGAGAGAGAGAGAGAGAGGAGCAGGGGAGAGAGAGAGAGAGAGAGAGAGCGGCAGGGAGAGAGAGAGAGAGAGAGGAGCGGCAGGGGGGAGAGAGAGAGAGAGAGAGAGGAGCGGCAGTGGGAGAGAGAGAGAGAGAGAGAGGAGCGGCAGTGGGAGAGAGAGAGAGAGAGAGAGCGGCAGTGGGAGAGAGAGGTAGAGAGAGAGGCAGGCAGAGAGAGAGAGAGAGAGAGAGGGCGGCAGTGGGAGAGAGAGGTAGAAAGAGGAGCGGCAGGGAGGGGAGAAAGAGCAGTGGAGAGAAAGAAAGGAGCGGCAGTGGGAGAGAGAGGTAGAAAGAGGAGCGGCAGTGGGAGAGAGGTAGAAAGAGGAGGGGCAGTGGGAGAGAGGTAGAAAGAGGAGGGGCAGTGAGAGGTAGAAAGAGGAGGGGCAGTGAGATGGGTGAAACAGGGAGAGAGAAAGAGGTATGAGACAAGAGAAAATGAGACAAGAGTGTATGTGTGAAAGAATACAGAATGAGGATGAGAAACTATAAAATCTGATTTTATTTCATCAGTGCAGGAATTGATAAACTGAGTGAAAAAAATAAAAGATGATGCCTCATGTGGGTTTTAAATTCCACACTTGAAAAAGCTAATGCAGATAAAACTATTTTTTGCACAAAGCACAAATGCAATTATTAAATTGAAAAACTGCAGCAAAGATTGTTCAATGAATTTTTCATGTCCTTAAATTGTTCCAGAGTTACTTGCTCTAGTCTCTTTTTAAACAAGGACATTATCCTGCAATGGAGTGATAAATTAGGTGTTTTTCATATATATATATATATATATATATATATATATATATATATATATGGATATATCAAAAACTATCAGTTGTTGTTTTTCTTTCATAGATTCCACATACAAGGTAATTAAGCTGGACTGATTGACTACTTCTTTATACATTTCCATCACAAAAATGAGAAATTCAAAAGATATATATATATATATATATATATATATATATATATATATAAAATGGATTAAGTCTGACAATTATTTAATATACTGTTTATACATGACTTACACTTAAATAGACTGCATCATATAAACGTATATATATATATATATATATATATATATATATATATATATATATATATGACGGTCCCAGTTGCAGTGAGTTAAGTAAAATCATAGAATTTTAATTAACACTTAAATTAACTTCTATGTCTGAAGTCATATAGACCTTTTATTTCTTTTACATATTTTCTGTCTGACAACACAAGATAGGGAGAGAAGTGTTTTATGACAATCTGCAGTGCATGCACAAGAAGTGAAAGTGGCCTAGTGGATATGCTATCAGTAAGCATAAGCAGAATCAAGAAAATAACTGTTGTTCATTTCATAAACAAGACGTTAAAGCATTAACCTAATACTTTACAATCATATTTTCGAATGTATAAAATTCAGATCTATTTCCCCAAGTGAAACACACTAAACCACTCTTAGATATAAAGAGTGTCATAAGTTCTTACTCTGCAAGGGTAACAGGCTTGTTGTACAAGACATGAGAAGTCTAGCAATGATGATCTTCAGTATAATAAAGACATAGGAGAATGGCAAGCCTCTCCTTTCTGGTAAAGCAGCTAATGGAATGAGTCATCTTTTATGATCTTCAGTATAATAAGGCTAAATACCTCCACTTTTCATTAATATCATCAAAATGTTTATGTTATTATTAAAAGTAAAGACCAAAGTATTTTTGGGTTATTTTATTAAATTTTTTAATTGCTTTCATAAATAAGGTCACTACTGTCTTATGAAAAAAAAAAAATTTTTCAATGAAAGAAAAATCTGTGAGGATGATGCTGTATAACTCTCCTTTACAATCAACCGATAAAAAAATGAATTCAAAACAGATAATGAATAAAACCAATCAAAACGCATTTAAGTATGCAATCATTACTAAACTAACCAAAGTTTAAAAAGATAAACCTAGATCAGACAGATCAGTTTAGGCAAGAAAATATTTTACCATCTCAGCCATGGTGACCTCAATTCTAAACCCAATGAACTTTAACCTTCTATGGTTAAAGCAAAAAATTTATTTCAAAACTAATCTGGAACACTTTTACAGAAACAAAAAATCACTGTCAGTAAATTGCAAGTTCAATAAGTTTGTAACTCATACAAGTAAAAGAACAAGTGTTACACTGAAAATTTGTATTAGGTCAACTTTCCTGGAAATAATCTGATTTAGAAAATAAAATCCTCTTCTGAACATCTTTTTTATTAATTATGTATTAAGCAATATAACGAAAAACACAAAAATTGAATTATCCTGCAACAATTTTGAAATATGGACACCATACATGTATGTTTCAATGATTTTATAAATAAATAATGAAACCATTATAATTTTTTTTCCAAATGATCATCCACTTTGTAGACAAATCAACATTAGAATAAATTGCCAAACACAATGTGAAATTAACAAAAACTAAAACCTTGTAACTAAAACATAAAAAAAATAAAGATATTGGTCTATAAATAAAAAAATATATATATATATATATATATATATATATATATATATATATATAAAGGTAATTAATCCATTGGTTATATAATCCAAGTACATCCTAGTAATATAATTTAATATACACTTAGGCAGTCATGTATCTTTTGATACATGACTGACGAGGCAAATTTTCTCCTGCTGTAGGTTGCCATTTCTTTTTGCAGTAGACCAGTTGCCATCCAAGGCTATAGAACCCAGTCAGCCCTGCTATTTACCCATAGCAAAGATTTATACCTTTCCCGAGGGTATTAGCACATAAGTGAATGTTATGAATTTGACTAGAATTCAAACTCGGATCTTGGATTCCTCAATCAGAAATGTTATCCATAGCTCCACCATATAAAAAGAGCACAGTGTATTTATTATTACAAAGCAAGTAATTAGTACACAAAAAAAAAAAAAAAAAAAAATAATCCAAAATTACCTTTTTTTTTTTTTTTGTAGCTGCCACATTTAAATTTCTAATTACGACAAGCTCAGTCTATGCTGGGGTTGAATAAGACTGACAAATTTTTCATCAGTTGAAGTAAGCCTATTCCCCATAGGAGGTAATTTGGGATTTTATTGTGTACTAATATATATATATATATATATTCAAGGACTTGTTTTTGGTGGATTTTTTACATGTTGGGGCAACAATATTCAAGTGATAGAATTCTTTCCATCTGATAAAAAAATTGATTAATCTAACATATTTTATATATTTTAATCTAAGAAGTAAACCAAAACAATACTGGAGGCAAAATATTAAAATTATAAATGATTATTGACATTTAGAAGTTGTGGAGAGCCGTGATTGCCCATATCCTGAAGGGTCAGGGCACATAAAAAAGAAAAATCCTTCATAGAGTTATAGCAAGCATGCTAATCTATGAAATCATTGCTTCTTTTCTTCCTTATTAGTCATAAATCTGACTGTGCTAAAGATGATTTAGATAAATATTGATTACCCTTCATTAAAAAATGTTTTTGTCTTTTGTTTGTTTGTTTGTTTTGTTTTTTTTTAATCAATTCGCCCCAAGCAAGGCAGAAATGCCACTAGTACACAGAGGGTTACAGGGACTGAAAGTGAGGGAAAAAACCGAATACAGAGAAGACTGAAGAAAGAACAAAAGATGAATAGGATTCAAGAAGATAGAAGATGGTAATTGGCATTGCATTTAATTTTTGAAGATTGTAGTTATCAGGAAAGCAAGTAAATGGAAAGGAGTTCCACAGGTGGGAAGTGTGAGAAAAGAAACTGTTGGAGTAGAAGTGGCAGTTGCATTTAACTATTTCAACAATAAAAGAGTGGGACCTAAATGCCAATCTAGTAGCATGCCTAAATTCATGTAGTCAGGACACCAGTGAAAAAAGGATATGTTTTGATGATACCCCACCAGAATGGCTGAGCAGTCTATCTGGTATACAGCTACCATTTTCCAATGCAAAAGGAACTGTAATGCAATGATATTAACATGTGATTAGAAATTGAGAATAAATTTTCCATATGTAAAGTAATGGTTTCTACACTTCTGGGCTTTGTCAAATTATGATTGGCAAAGTCAAGGGCAAGTGGTTTCAGGTCTTTCTTCAGACATTCAATCTTGTGAGGGATTCTGCCTTCTCTTGTAGTTTGGGTACTTACATAAGTTCCAGTCATCTGGTTGTCTTATGTGTGTGTGCATATATATATATATATATATATATATATATATATATATTATGAGTTCAGTTGGGTTCACTTCCTTGTTTATAATGGTGAGTGCATGACCTTTAATACCAGATTCTACACTTAATGGTTTTAAAGTCACCTTCTCAGTCAAATCTCACTGCTCCTAGATCTTCAGTTTCTGAGGCAACACTTATTACAAAACCTATTTTTGTATCTCTGGTAGTGAACTGTAACAGAGAATCTGGTAAGCCTGATAAAAGACCCCGAGTTGGTTGTATGTGGTGTTGGAGTTAACAATGAGGACGAAGTACCTCTCCTGCAAAGGACCACCAGAAGGAAATGCCCACCCTCTGCATGTTGATGTTGTAATCAAGAGATCAGGGGAGAGTGTAACAGAATCTGGTCAGACTGATAAAAAACTGTTGGTTGTAAGTGGTGTTGTAAGCAGCAGGAGTTGCATCCTCTTCCATAATGGGCTGTTGAGAGAAAACCATCTACCTAGAGTAGGTGGTGCTGACTATGAACAATACTAGGCAGGTATTAGTTAATAGTCAGCATGAGTCTGGGAGAGCCATACAACACCAGTTTTTTTTTTCTCAGTCAAAAGAGGCGCTGACAACATGTGAAAACTAGACATGAACCCAGCACATATTAAAGGCACCACAAATCAATTCTTTTTAGATCAAGGTTCCTGATAAACATTAAATTCAATTCAGCCTTCTAGTATTTCCAGCCACAAATTACATACAACACAGCTACTACTTCCCAATGCTTTATGCAAAAGGAACTGCTTCTACCAAGTATGAGGAAGTAAAGCACCTGCTCCTCTAGTTTATCATAAATCTCAGTATCCCATGAGTCTCTTTTACATCAAGGTGTCTGGGCCAGCTTTGCAAGCACAGAGATTTCAAGATATCCCTTTACATCTACTGAAATATATACTTTAAGCAAGGGAGTGTAAAAATCAAGATCCAGATTTTTTTTCATGAAAGCCTATGAAGTAATATTATCCCAAACTTATTTCAGGTTCTCAGTAAAGCATTTCACCATTTGGAATTTGAATGAGTATTTTTACATATTTTTGTTGATTTTATGACAATGTTTTCTTCAGACAAAAGACGAGATTGGTCTAAAATTTTGAGATGAAAGCAACATAAATGAGGATAGTAAATCTAAATAATTTGTGAAAAAAAGACAGTACTTATTAATAGAATTTCAGACAATGTTTTGATTTTAGGATCAGAAAAAATTTGTATTTATTTGACAGTTTTATAATTAATGTTTCACAATCTTCAAATCACACCAAGAAACTTTTGTAAATAATCAAAATTATTTTGCAAGAAACTTATATATATATATATATATATATATATATATATATATATATATATATATATATATATGTGTGTGTAAATGTAAATGAATAAAGACAAAAGGAAAATTTAGCTGACATGTTTTGTCCTCAAGGCAAATGCAAGGATTTTATTTTGTAACATGTATTTATATACAAGAGCAAAAATGTTTGTTTTTTTTTGTTTTTTTTAATTTAAGAACATTCAAATATTCATCAGGTTAGCCGAAAAGTCTAGGCAAGCTATAGAGGATGCCAAGTGACACAATTCAATGTCTAATTAATGAAAGTGAGTAAATTATATCTGTAATGCAAATTAGTATTTAAATTACTTTAGTTTGTGATTAAATTATGTATTATATATTCTAAATAACATGAGTTTATGAATTTAACCATTTTCTATTAATTTTGTAACATTTTTATAGTCCTATACGTTGACTTGGGAAAGGAGTAATTCTTTCAAGAATGGAGACATTTAAAAAAAAAAAAAAAAAAAAAAAATCAGATTTATATTATTATATTTCCTTTTGTCTTTATTCATATTGTACTTTTACAGATCTACTTTATCTGAAGTTTTATATATTAATAAATATTTCCTCACCGGAAAAATGTATATTTATTAAAATATGCTTAATAGCTCTGTTTGGGTGGAGTAATGAGTGATTGAGGAATCGGAGAGCCAAGTTTGAATTCCAGTCAAATCCATTACATTCACTTATGTGTTAATACTGTTGGGAAAGGTATGAATATGCTTCTTCTCCCCCGAGCCACGGGTAAATAGCAGGACAGACTAGGCTCTATAGCCTTGGATGGCAACTGGTCTACCACAGAAATAAATGGCAACCTACTGTGGGAGAAAATATGCCTCATCAGTCATGTATTGAAAGATACATGGTTGCCTAAGTGTGTATCGCGCATGGCACATAACTGACTGAGTACTATTTTATTAACACCAGCAATCAATGTAAGTACACCGAACTGCTATAGGTTTGATGAATTGAATTGTGATTATGATTCCAATGTAATAAATTATAACCATGGAATATTAGTGTATGAGCCTTTTATATTATATTCTTACTCTGTCCTGGACATTAAGGTCTACCTGGATTCTATATATATATATATATATATATATATATATATATATATATATATTCGGCTGGCTTCTCATTTCCAACTATGTCTACTAAGGTGGATATCTAATCCTTATTGCAGACCTTCCTTACAGTTTCTGGGAAAAAGCACATCATCTGGCATGGTCAACATTTTTTGAAGAAGGCCAATATATTCAAATGCTTGGTCACAATAACTTCACACTGTGATAGCTTGGGTTAACCTGTGGTTTGATTTTCAACCAATTTCCATAGGTGTCACATGCTGGGATCACTTACCCAGTTTGATAGTATCAAGAAGTTACCGCCCTAACAAATTGACAATGGTGAGATTCAAACTCAAGGCTCATGGTGGTCAGAAAGTGAATAATCTCACTCAGTCATGTGACTTATATATATATATATATATATATATATATATTTGGTTGGATAGATGTGAGTTTGTGACCCTGGGTTTCACGCTTTAGCAATCATCAGACAAACTGATTAATGTTTTAAAAAATTTGGATTTATGTAGATTGCGTGTATTGGTGTTATTGTGGAAGTGGTGGGGGAAACTTCATCGTTTTGTCATTCATCGTACTAACGCAAACATCGATGTATGCAGACACATATACATACTTGGTCGTCCGTCGGGACTCATACATATATAAACATATGTGGGCAGTTTCAGATATGACATATGTATGTATACGGGTGGTGTTATGTCTATACATACGCATTTTTATGTTGAAATGTTGAAATTTAAACATTGGAAGTGTGGCGGAAATGTCTCGTTAATGTCTTGTGAATGCATACATGTCATATTATGTATTTTTCCACTGAAAAATATTTCCTAGCATGTATGCATCTATCCAACCAAATATGTTAGCTCTATCTCTGATATTGAGCGCTTTCTAATAAGTACCGAGCATATAATATATAAATAATTATACATAAATATATATTTATTTATATTTATATACACTTTTCACATATATATATATATATATATATATATATATATATATATATATATATATATATATAAAAAATTTGTTTTGTTTAAATGTTATTTTTGAGTAAATGTTCTGTTTTTTGGGGTTTTTTCAAACAGTATTTTTTTATCCAACTACATCTACTGTCCTGTATAATTGAGATCTTTCTGACAAGATTTCTCGATTATTCAGGCCAGTAAATATTAAAAAAAAACAAAAAAAACAGCTTCTAGTCAAATATGAGATATGAGCATCCATCAAAAATAATGTTTAAATAAAATAAATAAAAAATAAGAATATGTCAGATTTAATGCATTTCTTAATATATTTTCTCTAACTTAAAATGAGCTGAATGACTTTACACTAGCTCCTGCAGAGGTTTTTTGATTGGACCTTCATCACAATAAGTAGGGAGGAGTAGATGTGATAGGCAACAATAAACTACAGAAGAACTCAAAATTGATTGCTGCATTTAATATTTAAGTTTATCTTTTAAAAGTTCAACAATAATTCTTCTGCTGCTACTTATTTTAAATACAATTTGATGTACATAGGTCCTTACTCTCTGTACAAACAATTTTCATGGCTGACTATTGTTGGATTTTGCAATTAAATTCGATTATTCCTAAATTTATTTCCAAGTTATAAAAATTGTTATCTACAAAAATATTTTTCACACTCACACGGACAAAAGAAATTTTCACCAAAAACAATCACAGTAATGAAAACTTGGGAATCCAAAATTTCAGGATTATGGATCCAGATCGGACTGCGAATGTTTTTAATTTGATCATGGAGTTGGCCTAATTTCAAAATGGTATGATATGTTGGACTACAGCCTCTAGGAGTAAAGCTGAAAAAGTGTGATATAGTGACACACTGATATCTGCATTTATTATAAAGATGTGAAAAAAGAGAAAAGTATAAAACCAATGGGGAGAGAGCATCAAGTGACAAGAAATATGACGAAAAGGAGAAATAACTTGAACATTCTACATGTGCACAGGTGGCTACATGAGTGCACACACACACACACACACACACACACATTATGAAAAGAAAGAAGAAAGATAAACTTTACACTGTCGTAGCATGGTATTGAACACACAACTCTTTGGTTCTCATCACTGGATCTAACCAACGTCTTTATCCACTGGGCCATGCATCCTTGAGGACAATCCGGAAGAGGCATGGCACATGAAACTAGAACAATCTACCCCAATGGACTAAATAAAGGGTTTGGCTCAAAATTCCAATCACCTGAAGAAGGCCAGAGCATGCAACGGCTAAAACGTTGTGAATATGGCAATGAAGATGAGGATAACAGTCTAAATAATGTAAATAATCATAATACCTCTTCTCAAAAATATAGAGATTTTATTTATATATATATATATATATATATATATATATATATATATATATAAGTTGGCCAAAAAAAAAAAAAAAAAAAAAAAAAAATGTATACAAGGAAAGGAAAAATTTGAATGCATATTGCAATAGTAAATTTATTCAGTTATTCTGAGATTAATACAAGCTAATTTTGAAATCTACAATCATAAGAGAGGCTCAAAATAGTGACCTTTAGCTTCCAGCCATTTATTTGTTCAGCGAACTACAACTCTGAACTCTGGGAACTTAGCAGTACAGATTAGAAAAAATATTGTGCTTTCAAGAGAAAATTAGAATTATCCTCAATATCCATTGGTCTCTCAAGATCTCAAATGAAGACTTATCCTCCAAGACAAAATGTGAACTTTGGAACAAAACTATCAAAAGATGATGATTCACCTCCATAGGACACAGAATGGGGCTACCTAAAGAAACATCAATGAGAAAGAATTTGGAACATCAGAACAAGAAAAGGCAGCTGCCCAAAGATTTGCAAATATCAATATTTGGCAAACTTGGACCTTTATCCCCACAAAGATAAAAAAAAAAAAAAAAAAAGTATCAAAAGGACTGTTTTTCCCTTGACACTGCTATTATTTTAACTACCTTCACTCCTCAGCAATGTTTATTCTTTTTAAAAATCAGAATTGTAATAAAACTTATATGAAAGTTAATTTATACATTTTTGTTGTTCTTGAGAAATGACAACAAAAATAATAAACACTATTTATTAGATTGTTTATTAGAATGGATGGCAAAACATTGGCTAATTGCCAAGTGATTCAAACTTTATAAAATGGTTAATAAGGATTTCTCTATAGTTGACATTTTTCATCATTTAGTAAATGTTTAGAAATTTATGAATAAAATATTGCTTTCACATTTATTTCTTTATAAATTTGTAAATGATAAATATTGCTTTTTATTAGTTTTAATTGTATTGGTTTTTAGAATGTTGTAAATATAAAATTATTCTTGCAAATAAACAAAAATTTACAACAAAAATGATGTATAAATTCACTTTGATCATATGCTTATATTTTATTGCAATTCTAATTATTGGTTTTTAAAACAACAAATGTTTTTGAGGATGGAGAGTAGTTAAAATAATAGCAGTGTCAATGGAAAAATTGTCCTTTTGACACTGTTTCTTTTTCTCAGGCATGAAGGTCCAAATCCAGCATCTCTCCTTCAATTGGAGAACTTAGCGTCAGACAGGGCTTATGGCCACATCATTTTGAAACACCTGATCACCAAATTAAACAATGTCAAGCCTAGTCAGTATCTAGATGGGTTACTGCTACTAAATAAAAAAACTTGAAATTGTTATCTACAAAAAAATAATTAAAAAAAAATGTAAATGGCATGTGGAACTAGAACAATCTACTCCGGTGGACAAAATAATAAAGGGTTGAGTTCAAAATTCCATTTTACTATTAAGTAAAAACATTACTTGGGAGATAACATAAGGGATTGGTGGAATATCCGGTGCTGTAAGCTTGAATTTGTAGCTGGCGTAATAGATAATGGCTTGGAATTGTTAATCAGATAGCAGAGTTCCTCTTCTAATTGGGTTTGTTATATTCACTTATGCACAAATACCCTTGGGAAAGGTATGAATCCACTTCTCTCCCCAGATATAGGTTAATTAGTAAAATTTGTATCACTGAATCATTAACTCCACAACAATTTTTTTTTCAATCTAAAATATTTTCTGGCTTTAAATAACCTGCAAAGGATTGATAAGTCATAGAAAATGAATCAGTCAGTCTTGGATAGGTGCAGTTACAATCAACATAAAGGATTGCTTGTGCAATAATTTTGTATGAGAGTTAAAAGAAAATTCAGGTAAAAGAGACATGTCTCACCTACATTTTATTCTTGGTTTTATATCTGTATCATTTATGAACAGCCATTGAATTACAATCTGAGTAGTTGTAATAGAAGAAATGAAATCAAATGAAAAATTAATAACTGACAATCCTTCATTAAATAATAACAAAAATGTAAACACTTACATACTAAACAACATGCTTTTATTTTTTAAGAAAAACTACAAATATATTTTTGAATTTACTAAGAAACCAAGAAAAGAGTGCTATGTTCAGGACTGGATTTAGATAAAGAGAAGCCCTAGGCTATTCCACTTGTGAGGCCCCTCCAAATCCCTTATTCTCACGAGTAGAGGAAACAGGAAGAGTGTTAAACAATTTGAGTAAAGCCGAGGATGATGACGGGCATTTAAAATTACTTAAGGGTTGTTTAGAGTCTACAATGCATTATGACGGCATCTGTAAAAAAGGCCTATAACAGTGTCAAAATATTATACACCTTGGATGGGTATGTGGTATCCATCCACTTAAATGACAGTGAATGTTGAACAATTTCCCCAAGGATGAAGGGAAAAAAACTAGAAGCAGCAGAAATAAGGTTCTACAAAAAAGATGCTGAAAAATTCAATGGATGGAACAAATAAGCAATAAGGAAGTCTAAAAGAAAATGGCAACAGAAAGAACTCACTTATATTCAGAATCAGAACAGCTGAAATAATGAGCAAGGAAGGCTTGGAAAACTTAATTCTCATGGAGCATATTGAGATCAAGGGAGATGGGGGGGGCAGAGAGTCTTTTACCTAACGAGCTTGTGTGAATGGATGGTGGAATGGGGATAAAGGTGTTGGTTAGATCCAGTGACTAGACCCAAAGAGTTGTGAGTTCAATACCAGGCTACAGCAGTGGTGAACCAAAACTTGGAGAGTTGAGTTAAAGGGAAATAACTGAAACATCCAGAAGAGGCATGGCATGTGGAACTAGAACAATCTACTCCGGTGGATGAAATAAAGGGTTCAGTTCGAAATTCCAATCACCTGAAGAAGGTATGAGCGTACAACAGTCGAAACGTCGTGAATATGGCAATAAAGATTGAGGATAACAGTCTGAATAGTGTAAATAATGTAAGTAATCATAATATCTCAGAAATATAGACAGATATTGAAACATAACCTTGATTCAATTCTGAAGACGATTCTTCTGTATATCAATTTCAACATTTATTTTAATCTTTGTTGTATCTGAACTTGTACAATCACAACATTTACTCTTGACTGAAAACATTACTTTGAAAAAAAAAAAAAAAAAAAAAGCCCAAAAATATACGAAAAGATGTTCAGTATTTCCAACATGCCTGAATGGTCCTGTAATATTCATTCACGTAGACTGAGATTGTAAATAACTACTGATAATTGCTTACTTATATCACAGATGAATTTTAAATGACAAGTGAATAAGTAAGTCAAACACATCCACTTATCTATGTCACAAGGTCATACTTCCGATGTGAACAATTTCAAGTATAAATGTGTGGTTACTTTTAGTCATGTGACAACAACTGATGGAAAAGACTAATGAAAAAAGAGAGATCCAGTTTTTGGTGCTGGGATAAAGATCAGTCAGTTTGCTATAATTTCCTTGTTGGAAAACTATTAGTTGTTTTAACTTTTCAAATGGAGTCCTTTTATACGATATGATAGTAAAAAGTGCATTTTATAGCAACATTAACAAGAGGTGGAATAGAAAAACAAATAAATGCTGGGGAAAAAAAGACGAAAGTAAAGAGCAATAAGAAGTTTAAATGACGAGAAAATTAAATAAGCAAAATAAAACTGAAAAAAAACGAAAGCCAAAAAAAAAAAAAATCATTAAAAATGAAAAATGAGTGAAGATTTTTAATTGTACACAAAATAATCTCAGAAGTAAAAGTATACAAAAAAAAAAAAAAAAAAAAAAAAAAAAAAAAAAGATAAATTGTAGTTCAAGATATTTGTGTATTTCTTAAATCATTTTTGAATGGAATCTAAGCGAAACCAGGTCTTGAAAAAGATATTCAAGAACAGTGTAATTTAATTTGTGAAAAATTGGAAAAAAGTAAAAGCCATAAAAAAAAGTCAGTGATGAAAAAAAAGAAAAAGAGTATGAAGAATAAATAGAAAAAAAAAGAAAAGGAAAACCAGTGAAGAAGCAAAGGGTGGAAGAAAGACAATAATGAAGAAAGAAATGAAACCAAAGAAGAAAAAAAGAGAAGAAATGACACCAAACCATGAAGAAGAAAAAAAGAAATGATTCCAAAGGAGGGAAGAACGGCAACGAAGGAAAGGAGGGAAGAACGGCAACGAAGGAAAGGAGGGAAGAACGGCAACGAAGGAAAGGAGGGAAGAACGGCAACGAAGGAAAGGAGGGAAGAACGGCAACGAAGGAAAGGAAAGAAAAAAAGATTTGAAGCAAAATAAAGAAAGTAATTGTAAATGAAATGAAAATGTGTATTTTTGTGTCAGAGAAGTATTCTTTGCTTTTATACAAGTAAATATGAATAAAAGTTAGTTGCATTTAGAGAATCAATCAGCAAGGATTGTAAATGACAGCACTGATTGATTATTAAAGGGAGAAAAAAAAAAAGAAAAAAAAACTTACAACACCCAGCCTAGTTTTTTTGTTTTTTGTTTTTTTCCCCTTTTGCTAGGGTTGGGTGGAATCAGGATATTAACATATGATAAAAAGGATTGATTGACTCCTGAACATGTCTGTATAAACTCAACAGTTTTATATTTGCCAGTGTTCAAGGCACATTGACATTTAAAAAAAATATATATTAGAGAAAATTCAATAGATTCACAATACATAAGAGCCAAGGTTATAGAGTAGTAGCTATTTATAAGCTCTGAATATAGCTGATTTTACAAGCAGAAGAATTAGAATTCAGAGAAAAAGCTCTTTGCTCAGAAATAAGAATCAGTGTTTTCTATTTAATAGGTGATCTTATATATGCAAGCTTCATTAAATATGATAGACAAGGTACTTTGATAAGTTTTTATATAAATTTCTATGATCTTTTTTTTTTCTTTTCCATAGATAAATTATACAAAAACTGTCCAAATGTTTTATTTTTTTCCAAGTGGTTTCAGCTATATCTTTAGCCATTATCAAGGAACAATTAATTAAGATAATGGTTAAAAGTATATTTCTTTGAAATTAGTGACATGATGTTTGTGGTCTGTACAAGTGAATATATATCAAAGACTGCATCAAGGCCAACATTGCCCACATTGAAATAGCCCCCAAGCGGCTTGAATAGTACTCACAGGATCAAATTGAATGATGTGAGCTGACGTGTGAAGCAACAGAGACATTTAAGGACAACCGATGTGAGAGTGTCAATAAGGCTCATGCACAAAAGAAGAGGCACCTAAACCATGAGGCCAGTTTCCTTGACTCCATTGTGGACATTTTTGCCATCCCAACATTGAACTCTACAACTTCCTTCAAGTTCAGCCCTGCTTATAGATCTTATTGTCAAAGTCAAGAGACCTCTCTCTCTCTCTCTCATATATAATTTAATTTTTAAAAAACAGTGTTCAATACAACCATAGAGCATAAAATTATAATTGTTTTTTAAAAAATATATAATCATTGCAACACCTGATTTCCCATGTTTCAAAACTGAAACTTCAATTCAAATTCAATCATAAAAATTAAACTTAAAATACAAAGTTCCATTCCATTATCAAGCAATGCTAAAAATAACTTTTTAGAAATTGATTTACTTAATTTATAAGTCCAGACAAATTTGATATTTTGAGATGTTGGGGTTAAGGAAAATTCCATCTTTTTTTATTTTAGGGGTGTTAAGATTTAACTTATTTAGAAAACTTGTATATCTAATGTATTGTAGCTGTCAAATCAAGGTAGGGGCTGGGGTATCTGTCTATTGATACAAACTTCCTTTTTGTCAAGTAGAAATTTGTGGTAGTGTCTATTTTCCAACACATTGCCTAGGTTTCAACAGCAATACATTTGGCATATATATATGCCAAGTCTCTATAGCAATGAAGCTTAAGTTTATTCCTGACCACTAACAATCTCTTTTCTCAGCATTAGCAATTCATTTACATTATGCATGTAAGAGTCCTATCTTGTCAGTAAAGTTTTCCTTTATTCCTGACCACTGACAATGCTTTTTTTTGCTCATAAGCAATGGGATTCATTAATAAATGTATTTGCAATGCATTTACATTATGCCTTTAATATCCTTTCTTCTATATGCCATCTCCCTTCAGAACATGGGTGATCATGTCTCTATACAGCTTTCTATTCTTTGTAACTGTCTTTTTGCTCTCCATAAACTTTATTTACACTTTTTACATTGTTCTCATCTTTGTCGTCACATTCATGATGTTTCGGCCATTATATGCTCCAGCCTTCTTCAGGTGATCAAAATTTCAAACCAAACCCTTTATTTTGTTCACAAGAGTATATTGTTCTAGTTCCATGTGCTATGCCTCTTCCAGATATCTCAGTTATCAGTTATTTCCCTTTAAAAATGCAATTCTTCAATCATCTGAAGAAGGTCAGAGTGTACAATGGCCAAAACACTGTGAATATGACAAAGATGAGGACAACAGCCCAAACAATGTAAATAGTGTAATTAGTTACAATACAGAAATATAGATAGATATTCTTAATCTCTGTTCTGCCATACTTTAACACAAGCTCATTAGCTAAGTTACTTGTTGCTTTCTTATGTCCCCTCCTGCCTTCCGTATATCCTGTGAGTGACAAATAGTGGTAGACTGACAGGTGAAAAAAGGTAAGTATCTATTCCAAATGACAGTCAATTACCACACAAAAATATGAATTTAAAAAAAAAAAAATAAATAAATTTTAAAAATGAGTTAACATTTTAATTTCTACTATCCCAAAAATGGAACAGTGGGTATTAGTGGGGGTATAGGAAGAAACTTATAATTAATACTTGATTTTATGAGCATGACTGGGTTATAGGTAGATCCAATAGTTAATACTGGATTTTATGGTGGGTATTAATAAGTTATAGGTAGATATCTATAATTAATACTGGATTTATTTTAATTTCTGTAATAGTGGATTTTATTATAGGCATTAATGGATGAGCATCAGAGCAGCAGTTTGGCAGTTAAGACATCTGAGATTTCCAATACAAGCATCAAATAAGTGAAAATCATGACCACTTAACACAGTAAAATTATTTTTCAAGTGCAAACTACTCATGAACAATCATATCTCAATAGCTGTAATGTCCACAAAATGGTACTATCTAATTTACAAGAGGTAAGCTAAAACAGTTACTCAGAGAGTCCCTGTTCAAAAAGAGTTTATTGATCCAAATAAGGCTCTAGTCCTTATTGAATAGTGAACACAGGCTGGAGAAGGTGTACTTTAACCATGAAAAGGAGAGTAATCTGCCAGAATAATATTCTGGAACTTTTGGTTGATACCAATGGCATGTATTGACTGCTACTGCAGTTGACTGAAGCAGACATTAGCTGTAAATTGTTTTAGTTTATTAACAAAACCAAAAAACACATTTTTATCATTAACATTATGTAACTGTAGACAGAAAACAAAAATGTCAGTTTGTTTGAACAAATGTGGCAGACAGTACAATCAAAGATTTCTATTTTTTTTTTAAAACCAATGTTTAGATAAAGATTAATTTCATATATTTAAGCAACATTTAACACCTGAAAAAGTAGGCCAATAAAATTTACAACTTCATTTGTCAAATTTATTTCTTAATACCTGCAGATCCTTTGCGGAGCAGAGGACTACAACCTCACCTAAAAATGCTGTTGAAGCTTCAGTAGCAAATTAAATTTCAGGGATCCAGTTAGCTAGCCTGATATACAGAGCTTTACTATTTATACATACAGAGGAGGGAAAGTAGATTCATGCCTTTCCCAAATATTAGTATGAAGTGAACATAAAACATCTCAACCAGAATTTGAATTCATTTCAAAGATTCCATTCTTCATGCTATTAACTATTGTGCCACCCATTACTTCAATTTGTTCAAAGTCATGAAAGCAAAGATAAATGAATTGAAAATAATAATATACAGATAAAAAGGAAGTATGCTATATACAGTGCGTAACAGCAAAATTGCCCAAATCCTTTTACAGCATAATTATCCATCCCATAAAATGTTTAATATCAAACAAAAAAAAAAAAAAAAAAAAAAAAAAACACTAAACTAATTGAGTTTCTTTTTTCAGGTTTTCGGATAAGATGTTTAGCCATCTTGACACCATTTTTCGTAAGAATCACTGAAAAACCATTTGAGTTCTTCAGCTAAAAAGGGTAGGTTAAAATTGTTCCCAACTGAGCAATGCTAAGAGGAAAAAGATCATTCAGTCCTTCAGTAATTCATAATCTAGCTTACATCTTCAAACTCCATTCAAGAACCATTAAGAGAATGGTGAATAAGTTTAAAAAAGAGGAAGCAGTAGAGATGAAAATTGGATCAGGAGGTCACAACAGGAAGAGGGATCATCATTTCAAATTAGAGCGAAAGAGATCAATTAGGAAAGATCCAACTCAATCCATAAGACGTTTGGCACCTAAGTGAAGAGTTTCAGCAATGACAGTCCAAAAATGATTGAAAAAAAGACTTGAAAATGAAATCATATATGAAACCTGTGGGGCACCTTGTTACAGGACAGGAAGTTAGAAGATTAGAGAGGGCAAAGATCATCTTGAATAAGTTGGAAAAATGATCGTGGAATAATATATATATATATATATATATATATATATATGAACTTTATTTCAATCCTTCATGAGCTTCCTATCATTAGTTATGATTAATGATGAACATGTCATTTTCATTTATGATCAATTTCATCACGATATTTCTGTTAAGCTTAGAGAATAATCATACGTACTTACTGCTCAAAATAGAGCCCAATAGTGTTATAAAAACCTCAGAGAATTCCAGTAAGATATCTTTAATCATTTCTAAGATACAACAGTTCAGAGTGTAATCTAACAATTGGACAATTTTGCTGTTACATCTGGGGGGGGGGGTATTTACACACACACACACACAGTGCGATGGGTAAATTGTCGCCGTTTTATATTAATAATTTTGCTCATGCACATTATTTGTTTTTGATTTTGTCAACTGCACAGTATAGAGTAGGGACAGTTTGGCCCTGTCTGTGAGAAAAAGAGCACCATGTTGCAATTCACTCTACCAGAAACTTGGAAACAGCATGCTGTACTGCTTCACATTATCACTGGAAGCTCCAATATGAACATTTCAGAGTGTTTGGGTAACAATCTGAGGACAGTGCAGAGGATATGGAAAGAGTTAGATGATATATCCAGTCAATATCATGGTCAACATCATCTTCCCACAGAGCCTCAGACACAACACAGAGACCTACATCAAGTACCTTGAGGAGGTAGTGCTGACCTGTGTCAAGAGGGTGTCTGCTGGAAGAACCTATGTCTGGCAACAGGACACTGCACTCTGCTGCACAAGCAGGAGAACCCAGTCATGGCTCAGACAATTTCTGCGACCACATCACTCCTTATATCTAGATATACGTAATTCCCCAGACTGCAAACTCATTATTATGTGTGGGACACAGTTGAGCAAGAGACCAACAAAACTTCTTGTAACACCAAAGATAAACTGAAGACAAGGATTATGGCAGCATTCAGCAACTTAAACAAGGAGACCATCCGAAAGAGTGGTAGGAGGCCATGGTTGAAGCCAATGGCGATTTTATTGAATAAACATACTCTTTAGTATTTAAAGATATTTTTGTGTAATTTTGGTAAATATATCTGTGAAAATGAGATGTCAATGTTATTTTCATTTTTTGTGTAATTTAGACGATATTTAATCCATCACACCATGTGTATGTGTGTGATTAGCTTAGACTGGCACAATTTTACAAAAAAAATAGTGCAGATCAGTGAGTCTATAACTTGACAATTATTATTCTTCTATAATTTCCTTTTGTTTTCTTTCTGTATCTGCTAACAACATTAATTTGGATCTGAAATTTTCACTGTATAATGTGCCATCTACAAGGAAATGCTGAAGATTTCAGCCCGAACAAGAAGTTATTCCAAAATATATCATTATTTAGTCATTTGGTCAAATTTTGAAAATCAGGTCAGCATCCTCTTATATATGAATAATATTCATTATTGAAATAAGTGCACTGACAAAGAATAAGATTATGTTAAAAAAAATAGCCGTTGTATAAAATAAATGCTTCATTTTTATCATTAGACTGTAAATTTATTTATGTATCTATGTATAGTATTAAACCTTTTCTAAACTAACTCAATCCTTTTCAGCAAGGTCCCTTCTCTTTTTCATATTGTCACGCACCCACAGAAATGTAGCTAAGCATATCTATTAATAGATGCAAAACAAATCATCAAAATGAAAGTTGTTATGGAAACAGGAAGGAAGACTTGACCCAATATGTGTCATTAGTAACAGATGACAATAATAATGAACAACAATTCAACTGTGAAAGAGAGAAGAAAGAAGTGAAAGGAAACATAATGCACTTAAGAGGAAGAAAGAAAAAACACTGTAGCTGTTTGGTTTTTTTTTTCTGTTTTGTTTAAGAAACACCCTTGTATGGCTCAAGTGACAAAATTCAAGGTTCAGAGATTGGAGGTTTGCATTCAATGTTTCCAAGTGAAAACAATCATTTCTGTCTGATTTTCTGAAATGAGGAATTATAATTATTATTATTATACATTAATCCATACAGACTAATGTCTTCATCTTATATCTTCACTGTTATACTCCTAGTGTTTCAGCTATGATATGCTGTGAACTTCTTCAGATGCCTATCATTCCCTAACCTTAAGAAAATTTCTAAGTGAACCCTTTACCAAATACAATAGATGTTTGAAAAAGGTAAAAAAGTTCAAGGTCCAAGATGAGGAGAGGAGTTCAAATAGATTGAAGAATAAGAAGTTTTCAAAATTGGAGTTAGTTTATTGCTAGCAAAATTCACAATGTCCCAAATTTTCTTCTAATAACAGATTGAAACATCAATTTTCGTACAATCACCAAAGTGAAGCAACATTGAGCCACATCAGTACCTACATAGAGGATCACTTGAGAATACCAGGGGCTGCAAGCTTGGATGTACAGGTAGTGTAATGGATAACAGCTCAGAATTGGAAATCGGAAAGCCAGGTTCCAATTCCAGTCAGGTTTGTTATATTCACATGCACAAATACTCTTGGGAAAGGTATGAATCCACCTCTTCTCCCTCCAGCTATGGGTTAATTAGTAGGATTTGTATCAGTAAATCATTATCTTCAAAAAATTCTTATAATCTGAAAATATGTTCTGGCTTTAAATAACCTGAAAAGAGTTCACAAGTTGTAAAAAACAAGTCATGATTTCTGGAATATAAAATGTAATTTTTTTTTTCACATTTACTAATCTCCTCATCTTAATTAAATGATTAAAAAGTTAATTTGTTAACATACTAATTGTGAGTTCAATCACTGGGCCAGGTAGTACAGATGCTGTGGAAACAGGACAAACAATCATTGAGCAGTACTAAAAAAAAGATGAGGTAAACATAAACATGAGTAGCAGAACAAGAACAAGCTACACCCATAAATTAGATAATGGGTTCAGTTAGAAATTCTAAGAAATGGCAACTTAATGTGAGAAAATCCTTTGCCTTGTTAGTCATGAATTGAAAAAGACATGATCACCCAAGCATATATCAAGTATAGCACTTAAGTGAAGGTTACCCAAATTGACACTAGAAAAAGCTGGAAAGTACTATAACCAAAACATTGTGAGTATAACAAAGATGAGGATATTAGTCTGACTGTAAATAATGTCAATAAGGATAAACTCTTCCTTCCATTTAATGTATACTAGAATTTTTTTTGCAATATGCTGAAAATCTTGACAGTATTTGAAATCTTCACAGTATTTATTTAGTATTGTTGAAGTAAGTTATCACTAACATTTTTTGTTAAGATTTACAAACTCTAAGTGTTGTTCAATTTTGCAAACCAATCGATGATTTGTTTGGAAAATACTTTAACAAAAACCCTGCTTTGCAGTTTAATAATTTCTTTAATTTTATTTTATAGGACTTCATGGTAAACAATACTTTTTAAGAAAATTTATTTTCTTCCTTCTTAACAGTGAAGAATAAATTCTTCAGATTTCTTACTCTGAAGAAGGCCAGAGCATACAACAGCCAAAATATTGTGAATATGACAATAAAGATGAGGACAAGTCCAAACAATGTAAATAGTGTAAAAACTTTTCCAGTTTCTTAATTTACTTAGCTTTTTGAAGGCAACTTTCACTCTCCCAATGTGCCTTTGGATTTCAGTGTTACATTTTCCATCTTCTGTTAAAAACCACTTCCTAAATATCTAAATTTTTGTACTTGCTTGATTTTGGTATCTCCAATTCATAATTTACATGTTGAATGGTTTCTTTTACTGACAACCATACATTCTATCTTCTTATAACTGATGCTTAGTCCTTTCTTCTTGCTTTCCTTTACTACTTTCTGTAGGAGTTCCTGTATTTTCCTTTCTATATCTGCTATCAACACATCATCCGCATATCTAATGTTGTTAAGTTTGTGGCTGCCAATAATAAATCCTGGTAGGACTTTTAATTCTCTCAAAATTGCTTCACTGTAAAGTTTGAATAAGTTTAGTGAAAAGATAAATCCTCGTCTTTTTTGTGAAGTCAACGAACACTCATTTGACACCTTTGTAATGTCAATGAATACTTGTTGTCACTTTCGTAATGCTCATTGTAGTAGGGTCTTTGTAATCACAGATACAACTATAGTACACCGTTGAACAATACTGGTGTCAAATGCCTTTGAATAACATTCACACTAATAGTACTTGTTCGATAATACTCGCTCAAAAAGTAACCACCATATTGATCTGAATAGAGAATAATGTAGAGAAAAGAATAGTGGTCCGTATAGTGATAGAGGATAGACTAGAAGTGCAGATCCATATAGTATAGAGGATAGAATAGAAATGGTGATCCGAATAGTAATAGAGGATAGACTAGGAATGGTGATCAATCTAGACATCACATGACTTACTATATATGCATTTTCTCTATGGTCACGTGATCCACTTAGTTCAATAATGTGATCGCCTGTGTTTACTCAATGGCAATCTATGTTCAAACTCAAGTGTCAGCAGCGACACTTTATTCCTATATAACAGTCTTGCACTACTTTCTATTTTTTTCAAAATAAACCAAGTTTTCTTAGCAGTTAAATCTTTTTGTGTCATATGTCATCAAATACTTTTCCATAATCACTGTAAATTAATATATCTTTTATCAAATGAGATATTAGAAAAGATTGGAATAATTTTTCACCCAGCCAGAAAATGGTTTTCTTATAAATTTCTATATCATCAAAGCTTTGCACCCAACATTAACCTTTAACACACTGCAATATTCATTACTTTCCTTTCCCCTGCATTGTTTTTCAAGGTTCCTCTATTGCATTACTTAATTTCAGTCATGGTCATTTTCTGTTGCCATAGCAGGATATGACAACACAACTGCAAAATTCAAACACACTATTATTCATTCATCTGAGTCACTTGCAGTGGGAGGATAACATTTTTGCTTTGCAAACAAAATCACCTCCAGAATGTTAAAGGTTAAATAAAACATTTTTTGAAATTTAGTATAAACAATAAACTTATCCACAATGTCTCTTGATAAAACATCTAATCTATGGCTAACATTTGTTTTTTTTGGGGGGATATGCTAAATTCTTAATATTCAAGTAACAGAAACAAAAAATTTACATCAAATATGCACAATTATTGCATTTCTTTCCCTGATGCTGAACTTATCTTCAAACTGTTCAATCGATAGACCCAAGAATATTTTTCTCAAAGTGCATCATTGTGTCGTTTATAAAATTTCTTCTTTGCTGTTTTAGCTAAAAGAAAATTTCTTCCCACCTCCAAACAGAAAATTTTTCTATTAATAATTTGTGCTGATTACAAAACTGCATATTGATTAGTTTATTACATAATTTGCATAATTAAAATGAAGGAAAATAAATCAATTCATTGATAAATTATGAGAAAATATTAATTTGCACATTTGAAATCTTTATCAATATTCCTCTTTGGTTAGAGAACCAATATTATTGACTAAATGTAACATAATCTTTGATATGGGAAGAATTTATTAAACAAATATGTCAATCTAGCACAGTGTTTCTCAACTGTTTTTTGCAACGGCACACCTAAAAGCAAATGAAAATATCACAGTACACTTAGCAAAGTCTTTAAAGGGTATACATTTAAATGTTATGAAATAAAATCATGGATTTAAAAAAATAAATTTATGAAGCCAAACAATTATTCAAACTAGTTATGAATATGAACTTAGTTATGTTTCTATTCAACTATTTGTGTAGCTTATTTAGTACTTAGTCTGGTACTTTTTCATGGTTTCTTCAATGTTTGGTTGAATGCGTGATAATCAGAAGCTCATTTCCTCTTCAGCTTAGCATAATCTTAATCTTTCTCACTTCTTATTTTCTATGTTATTTAGGGTTAAGAAGCCTAATTCATATAAGTAAAAAATTGCAATAAAATTGATAAAGCCTTTATAGTTAATGTGTAATATTCCTATTATATTGAAATCCAAAATGTATCAATGGGTACTGTCAAATGTTTTATTTTGAGCCTTCAATCATTAGAAATGGTAACCAATAATTCTTCTTCACATAATTGAAATCCAATATTGGAAGCAACATTTATGAGCTTATTTGAAAAGAAAGTTTAATACTTATTCATTTATTCAAATACTAATGTTGTACCATTACTCCTTCCACACACACACATATATATATATATATATGCGGCACACTACTGTGCTACACACACATTTATACTAGTATGCCATGGCACAGCAGTTGAGAATTACTATTCTAACATTTATTATTTAAAAAGACGCACAACGAATACTTGAATAATATAGTGACACAGTAATTACTAAAAGCATATTTAGGCAGGAAGGAAGGCCTATCCACATAAACTATGCATTCTACTCTTTCTCGAGTGGCACCCAGGCCTTGTACAGGGTGAACCACACTGTAAAAGAAAAAAAGACACAATGACCCATGACATTCATTAGGGACTTTTTGGTGTCTGCATTGAAGATTTTCATACTGAAAACATAAACAAAATAATTTCAGCAATCAAAGGATTTTTATTTTTAATCCGACATTATTTTTAATTACTATAAATGTTATTTTTTTTGGGGGGGGAGGTACACAGGTTTCAATTGGTACCCAATAAAATAACATTTATAGTGATAAGAAAAAATATAAAATTTTAAAAAAATAAATAAATAAATAAGTACTAATAAAAAAAAAAGAATCTACAATGTTATCAATTCCGACCTGGAATTTCTGCTTCAGTTAGTTTCCCACTGCTGTAACATAGCTTACCTGTACCTTTTCTATAAATATTTTCACAGTATTGTTGATAAGCTTTGCTATTTGGTACTTTGACGACACAAATTTAAGTAGCAGCTAGGTCTCATAACTTCACTGTTGAAATTACTAGATGTAACTGTAAGTTCTATGTTAAAAGTTTCTTCTGCATTTCACACTTATGGAACTTTCTTCCAGTTACCTGCTTTCCTTTCAACTACAATCTTCAAAAACATAAATGCAATTTTAATTGTCATCTTCTTTCTACTTAATTCCTGTTCTTTTATTGTTATTTCTCCTTAATGTTTTTCTTTCACACTCAGTAATCCCTTTACATCTTAGTGGCTTCATTCCCTTGCTTGGGGTGAAAAAATAATTAAAATATTAATTATACACAACATTCATAAATATGGGACCTGGACTTTAAACTTTTATATATAAACACATTTTTTTTCTTTCTTGTGGCAAGGTGAGTTAATGCTTGTTTTATTGTCATCAAATTGAATGCAACCAACTTGCCATTTTCTGTGGCAATCCATACATTCAATTTCCACAAGAGTTTAATAAATCCTACCTGTGATATCAGAAGTTATGTCCC
Source organism: Acanthosepion pharaonis (assembly GCA_903632075.3). Taxonomy (NCBI): domain Eukaryota; kingdom Metazoa; phylum Mollusca; class Cephalopoda; order Sepiida; family Sepiidae; genus Acanthosepion; species Acanthosepion pharaonis. The sequence goes on from CAHIKZ030004486.1 coordinate 4,398,311, forward strand.
CTTGAATCATGTTCTTTTATTGTACTGTTTCTTTCACTCAGTAATCTTTTGCATCTTAGTGGCTTTTATTACCTTGCCTGAGGTAAAAGGATTAAAAAAAAAAAAAAAATCTGAGAGTAGCCACATAGTTTTGGCCTCATAGTGTGCGTGTCTTTCTATCTCACTATATACATAAATACATATAGAGTGAGAGAAAGGCGTCTATATATATATATATATATATATATATATATATATGCCTTGACCCAGTCAGTTTTTATGAGGCATATACCAACTTTATTTGTTCAAGAGTCCAGAAATGTTGTTAAGGAAAGAAAAAAAAATGTAGCAATGGAGATAAGAAGGATTAAGAATAAATACAAGTGAATCATTAGTAAGTAGGAAAGTATACATTGTTGCTTATGTAGAAAAGTACAGATGATGAATCAAAACTAAGATGTAAACAACCAGGCCCCCTACCTCAAGGCCACTGCTACATTCTTCATGCAACAACAAGGTTACATACCTAAAATTTGCCTACAGAGAATGCCAACAGTAATTAAAGAATGACTCTCAGAAAAAATGGTGCCGAATGATAGTAAATATGTTGATCATAAATTACAGTTAGCAGGAAACAAAAACAAAATAAAAAAAATGTAAGTTTCATAACAGCCAGTAACACAGACCACCGAGACTGCCATATTCTATGAAAGTGAAGATTACAAAAAAATGTTTAGTTCCAGTCTTCAAGAAGAAATGGAAGATGTCTTCAATTATTCTAACTTTTTTTTTTTTTTTTTAACGACTAGTTTGAACAATTCTTTGGCTTTAGTTACATCTAGACAATTTATTTTTTATTAAAATTGATCTAGACCTGTCATCTTTACTTAAGTCACTTTCTCACCAATATGAATTCCTTGTCTTTTCTATAAAATATTTTCATGGTAATTGTTCTAAGGAGTTATCCTCAGTGACTTAACTGCATGAATGTAAGCATGCTACTAAATTGGCAACTGGGTCTTATTGTTCAACTAGCTAAATGCAACTGTCAGTTCTATTCTAATAGTTTCTTTTCTCACACTTCTTGCCTGTGAAACTCCTGATTTCTTGCTTCCCTGCCACCTACAATCTTCAAAAATTTAAATGTAACATCAATCACCATTTTCTGTCTTCCTGAATTCTGTTCCTTTGTCTTTTTCCTCACTAAAGTCTTCTCATTCTCTTTCACTCCTTGTAACCCTCCTGTGTTCTAGTGGCATTATCACTTGCTCAAGTTGAAATGAATAAAAAGTTTTTTTTGTTTTTTTTTTTTTTGTTTTTTTTATTTAGACCACCTGAGAGATTTACGTTGGACCTAATCTCCCATCTCATGCCAAATCCTATTAAAATAATCAGATAAAGGCCTCTGAAACACTTAATATTTCCTCAATCTACATATGGGTTTGCATCATTCTGTCAAAAAAATTCATATTCAAAATTGTTGGTTTAAATCCCATCTGCTATAGCCATAACAATATATGTACAAAATTTAAGCTTTAGTCTTTCTTTGAAGCATTAGAGTCAATGACCAATCTGATGAATTTTTGGTATCTTAAATAATATTTAATGAAATTTAATAGTTTAATTAAAAACAGTAAACAAAGTCAACCCTTAATGCAAGTATAAACACTGATCATGTGAGAAATTAAAATATTCCATCTTAGCAATTATAAACTTGAATAAAGCATTGAAAGAAGCTACCCACCATCAATATTGGAAAGAGAAATTAATTAATGGATTTCAGAAGTGTATTTCCTTGAAAAATTGTTTTAATAGAAAGATTTTATAAATTTAAACCAACAGTGGAATTAGCTGCTCATTCAATGAATATTAAATCTTTCCTTATAGGGAAATGGCAAATATTACCATTTGTAGCCTAAAAAGTATACAATACAAAAGGTTTGTCATTTAGTTGATTGATGTTACCTTCAGCATCCTGACTACATAGTTTCAACAGGCACACACACAATGGGGAAAAAAAAAAAAGTAAACTTACAACAATGACAAGTGCATATAAAAAAGAAAAATCAAGAAATATAAGCAGTTAAATGCTGATAACTCCTGATGAGTGGCTGGACAGGTCTGCCTACGAAACTCTGGAGTTGGGATACCGAAGATAATATTAATCAACTAAGTGATAAATCTTTTACTTGTATTAATTCTATTAATGGTCTATCTCTGATATCAAGCATTTATTGCAAAAACTGGTTACGTTAAATGTGTTTTCTCTCAGTATCCCATTGGCTGACAGCATTTTTGGCTTTTTACTATCTTTGATACTGCTATATATATATATATATATATATATATATATATATATATATATATATAAATGCCTATATTTTTGAGATGAGGTATTGTAACTATTTACATTATTCAGACTATTGTTCTCATCTTTAGTGTCATATTCATGATGTTTCGGCCTTTGTACATTTCAGCCTTCTCAGGTGATATATATTGGAATTTTGAAAAAAAAAAAAAAACTTTATTTCAGCCACCAGAACAGATTGTTCTAGTTCCATGTAACACATGGCCCAGTGGATAAGAGAATTGGTTGAGTGATCTAGTGACATCACTCAAAGAATTGTGAGTTCAATACCTGGCCATAACAGAGGTGAAAAAAACTTTGAGAATTATTAAAAGGAAATTAACTGAAATTGAGATATCAAGACATGGCATATGGAACTAGAACAATCTACCCTAGTGGGCAAAATAACAGATTCGGTTCAAAATCCCAATGTATATTACCTGAATAAGGCCAGAGCATACAATGGACAAAACATTGTGAATATGACAATAAAGATGAGGACAATAGTCTGAATAATGTAAATAATTTAAATAAATAAACCTGTTTATTTCAAAAATGAATGTATGTGTTTGTCCTAATCTGGAAAAAATTGTGACTGATAAAAATATGCTTGACAGTAGAGAGGAAATAAAACAAAAATAGATTATCCATTGTGCACAGATGATTACTTCCCCTTATTTAAAAAAAAAAAAAAAAAAAAAATGAAAGAGGAATAGATATTAAATGAAAAATAAAGACAAAACTTTATGTGTCTGTATGGAGGCACAAAAAGTTCAGGTTAGCTATTAATTAGGAAAGAACAAAATCAGCGAGCAGAGTTCAAACTAGATTAGTTATGGGCAAGGTGTTGTAAGCTGCCTATAAGGCAAATAACATTTATTAAAATTTTGTTTGTTGTTTCATTCTCACTTACATACTCTCATACATAACAACATAGATAACAATTATTAAATACAATCTTTCTTCTATTTTGTAACCTTTCACTGGAGGTAACATTTTCTGCACTTTAAAACCATTGGCAATTTTCATTAGTGAAAATCCTATGTATAAACATCTTTTGCTTTAGAATTAGGGAAGGTTCATAATTTTTTTTCCTCTAGAGAACAAATCACACACACACACACACATATATATATATAAGTATTACACGTCAAAATTCAAAATTTCTTCATATGGAAGGGGGATAGATCTATTTCAACCAATGAAAACTATGTCACTCTTATTCAACCCCAATGTACAGACTAAGTTTGTGTCAGAATTAGAAATTTAACTTTGACAGCCATCAACAGCTGTCAAAGTTAAATTCTATTTATTGGCTCTGTTATAATAAATACATTGAGCTCTTTTTGTGGATCAGTTTTAATATTTTATATTACTAGGATCCACTTGGATTATATACCAATGGATTTATTACCTGTTATATATATATATATATATATATATATATATATATATATATATATATATATATATATATATATATAATGACTAATGCATATTTGGGCAGCAACATTTCTTTTAAACATCTTTCATTAAATATGACATCCAAGGAAAATTTTTTTATTTTTTGTATTTAGTTTTTCCATTCGATGGAGTGAGGGAGTACAAAAACTGTTAATATCAAATATAAACCCCCTTGAAAATGGCTCAGGAAGTGGGCAAAAGCACTTGAGACAATGTATGATATCTGCAGTTTTTTGTACTCCCTCACTCCCACTAAACAGAAAAATGTAAGGATGCTAGAAAAAAAAAAAAAAAAATATTCCCCACCCAGCATATTTCCCAAATATATATATATATATATTGGATCGTATTTACGATTCCAATGGAATAAATTATAACCATGGAATATTAGTGTTTAAGCCTTTTTATTATATATATATATATATATATATATATATGTGTGTGTGTGTGTGTTTGTGAAATATGCTGGGTGGGGAAAATATCCAATATATATATATAGTGTACATTGAGGCCAATGCCCAGCAGCAACAGTCTGTTTCATGCTTAAATACAATCATCAGGCTATGTGCGCTGTGTTTTGGCCCAACTATTTATATATCCCTTCCTAGCTCTGGGTGAATATAGTTAGCCCTTTAGAAGCAGTCCATTATCGGCATCAACCTAATACCTATGCCCTATAAAAAAAAAAAAAAAATCATAACCAATTTCAATAATCCAAGAAATAGAGACAAAAATTATTACCTCACATGACATGCAACATGGAAATTCTGTCTTTGCTTTTGTGTCAATACTGCAATAAATCTATAGCCTAACAATAAAATAAAAAAAAGAAAAAAAGATTTTACACACCAAATATTTATTTTCAAGATTATCTCCTTGCTTGTCAATGCACTTAATCCAATGATTCTTCAGCAATTGCATGGATCAATTATTATTCAGTGAAACTTTAAGATTAAAATTCAGCTAATGTGTCAGGTTACAGATTTATTGATCTATTCTTGTATTTCTGAACATTTGGATAAATGATTTTGTGATCAAAATGAAAAATGTTTTTTTTAATTTTTTAAAATAAATATAAATTAAATATGAAAGTAAATATTTCAAATTCAGTTTTAAAGGATTATCATTAATCCATAAAATATTTAAATTAAGTATCTCTCATCTTTGTTGATTTGGATCAATGTGTCAATATTTCAACTGTACACTTGCATAGATAATCCCTAAGTCACTTCAGGATTACCTATGTGAAAAGTGAGGGAAAAAAATGGGGGTTGAAGCATATAAAAACAGAAGAAAAGAAGAAATCAGCTGTGATAAAAATAATGATAAGGATATTAGTTGGAACAATTCACAGATGAGTTTGATGTTTTTTGAGTTCATATTTCTCTATTTAAAAGTAAAAATAAAAAAAAAAAACATTTGACAAAATAAATAAATCAGCTTGAATTTTGAAATAAATAATAGCAGCCTCAAGTGGTTAAGTTAATTGATAGAAAATGAAGAGGAAAACACTACTAGTGACCACCAATACCACCCTCCTTCCCTCTACCACCTCGTATTATTAAGCCATTTACATGAAAGAGAAAACAGAAAAACAAGTGGCAGTTAGCAGTTGGTGTTGTAATCTTTTTTTTTTTACTATAATCATTAGATAAAGAGATTAAAGAGAATAACCATCACAGTTGATGTAAAGTTGATATTTAATCAATACCTTCCGGAATATATTAGACCGATTCAATTTCCAAACGATGCTAAATTTCTGTGCTTATTTGTCCTATTAAGTACAATGAATCCCATTCTATCATTATCAATAGCAGCAGTAATAGTGGTTCTTCAACAGTAGCATTACTTTGTATCGCTGTTAAATCAAGAGCAAGCAATCAGGGCCCCTCCCCCTATTTTTATTTTCTTTCTTCCTCCTCCCTACTGGAATATCCTATTTACAGGACAACATAAGTCCTTTTTCAGTATTTATTATTTTCACCCTATGAATAAATAAAAACTAAATTACTCAAATGTTAATAGATTTAGAAAACAACTTGCTTGGGGAAAGAACTAACAATGTCTTTTCATTAGTGGAATGTTTATTTCACTGTCAACTCATCTCTAAGAATTTGCATAATATGTTTAGATGCTCTGTGGCTGGCTTGTCGCAATTACTACTTCTACCGCTGTTCTATTAAGAGTGTGCTGGTGTACTGCATCACTACTTAGTACACCAGCTGCTCGTCAGCAGACAAGAGAACCCTCCAAAGTATCATAGATATTGCCCCCAAAATAATCGGCTGCTTGCTGCTCTCTTTGGAGGACATTTCTAATTCTCGTTGTTACAGCTGACCAGAAATGAAAGACAGCATGCATCCAAGATACCACTTGTTTGAACTCTTAGAACTAAAACATTGGTTCATGGCTATTAATTCTAGGACAAATAAATAAACTATAAAAAAAAAATAAAAAATAAATTATTAATCTACTATAAATATAGTTATTAGACACTTGGCAGAAAACAAAGATTATTGGAGCGAGTTTTGTTAGTGTAATAAATGCTTTTTCCTCACCAAAACTTGATACTTTTAGCCTTATGCCAGATTAAGCTTACTAAATAGGGTTTATAATCATGGAATCATTAGCAAACACATCTCACATATTGATTAATTTGTTGTTTTGTTTTTTACAGCTTATCAACCCTTTGTTGTTTATTTGAATGTCAAAACATTTTATTGTAAAAACATTTTTTTTGAGTGGAGAGTGAATATTTTATGAATAATCTTTTGAGAATAACAATTTTTTTTTCAGATCCAAGTCCTATTTAACCCATGGTTTGGGGGGGGTGAGATGGATTCATACCTTTCACCAAGAGTATTTGTGTGTAAATAAATGTAATGAATTTGACTGGTATTTCTCATTCAAACCACTAGACATTACCCCTCCCACCCATCAACTCATATCACAGACCATCTTTAATAATATCAAGACTTGTCTTTGGGTTATTTAAATTTCTTTTTATAATTTCTAATATGTTTATTGAGGATGTACAGATGTAATGGATATCATCACAGAAAATGGAATCTGCAACCAGAGTTCAAATTCTAGGCTAGTCTGTTGCATTCACTTTCACACAAAAATTCTTATGAAAGGTATGAATCCATCTTTTCTCTCCCCAGCTAAGGATTAAATAGCAGAGAAGACAGGAATCATTAACCTTAAATGGAAATCAGTACAAGAGAAGAAAAAATACTGAATTTCAAATTGTGGAGAAGATTGATTTGTTTTTTATAGGTTATCAACCTGTTTAAGTTTATTTAAAGCTGAAACATGTTTTTGGATTGTAAGAAATTTTTTTGGACATAATAATTATCCAATACAGTAAAGTAAAAATACTATTTAACCTATAGCTGGGAGGAGAAGAGGTGGATTCATACTTTTCCCAAGGGTATTTACATTTATGTAAATGAATATAACAAACCCAACTGGAATTTGAACTTGACTCTCCTATTTCTCATTCAGAACCTTTATCCATTACACCGCCTACACATCAAGCTTAGAGCAACTGGTATTCCTGAGTGGACAGTTATCTAGGTACTGACCAGGTTGCTTAACTTTGGTGAATAGTGTTTCAGTGAGATATGACTGCAAGCCTTGTGGAGAAGGCAACTATTATTTTTTCCAAGAATGCATGGCAATTCAGATAATAAAGAAAAAGAAATTGTGGAGAGTCATGAATGATCCCCAATGTCCTGAAAGGACAAGTCATTAAAAAAAAAAAAGAAAGAAAAAGAAGTATATCATACCTACTTGAATAACTTAATCTCTATGCCTTGCCAATTAAAAAGCAAGTTATTCATTTCTGTCTGAATTTCTGGGATGATAAATGGACTTGATGTTATAAAATAAAATATTAAAATTGTCTTTTTATGCATGTATCTTAAAAGTTAAGATAAAGCAAAGGATAATCTTTTCATGGCTGGTGTTGGCAATCTAACAAAGATAAGATTAATTAAAACTGGTGGAAAACAACTACAGGGGTCATGTATGTTTTAGCATAAGACATTGAAAATAAAAAAATAAGCTCTAACAGCCGAACAAAAATGTGAAACTTGTTTGTAACATTCAATACTTCAAAACAAAGGCAGAAACTTTTCAACATCACTGATCAGACCCTAAATTCTCACCCATTATGATGAAGGATTGTTCTTCAAGTGGAACATGTATATCTGATGATTGATAGAGGCTTATTGCTTCGAGTGTCTATTGGGACTAAAGTTCAGCCCAAACCTCAAACTAAATTTCTGGGATGAGGAGTTATACTTAAAGCAAAGGACAATCTTTTCATGGCTGGTGTTGGCAATCTAACAAAGATAAGATTAATTAAAACTGGTGGAAAACAGCTAGAGGAGTCATGTATGTTTTAGCATAAGAAATTAAAAATAAAGAATAAGCTCGAATGGTCCAATGGGAGAAAAACTGATTTGTAACATTCAATACTTCAAAAACAAAGGCATTAACTTTTCAGCATTAACAAGTTGACCTTAAATTCTCAGCAGTCACGATGAATGATAGCACTTTCAAAAAGGCTCCTCAAGTGGAACACATATATCCAATCTATTGCTAAAGGTGCAGGAAAAATTGTCAGCTCATACCACTCCAGTAAGTACCTGACTCCAACTGCCATGCTGTATCTTTACAAGAGTCAGATCAGACCAAAATTTGTGTATTGCTGCCATATCAGGGCTGCCTAATCCTGTTTTTCTCGTCAGATTTCAAAAGAGTTGATGTGGCCTTGTTAGTGATTTATTTCCAGTTTCCCAATCTGCATCAAAACTGAAATGCACCAATGAAATTTGATATATTTTCACACCAAGAAAGACACTAGGTACTTGCTACAGAACCTGGAGCAAATCCACAAAGCTTGGGCACCCACTACTATTGGCAGCTGATCTCTTATCTGACTTAGCTCTAACAGATTAATGGAAGAAAGACTGACTTTGTCACTTTCAAGAGACTCTAAAGCCAAGGCTGTAACTTTTTATCATCACCGAGTTGACCCTAAATTTCAACCAGTCACAATGAATGGTTACACTCTCAAAAAGGCTTCTTGGTTTAAGTGTCTGTTGGGACTCAAGTTCACCCCAAACCTAAAGTAGAATTAGTATATACAATTCATTGCTAAAAATGCTGGAAAAAGGAACAGTTCCTTATACTACTGACTAATACCTGATTTCATCTGGCATGCTTGATCTTTACAAGATCAGAGCAAAAATAAAATAAGCAAGCATCTGTTTAATTTCACAATATAATGGTAGCATTGTGTTTGGTCAAAATTCAGTCCTCTTGCAAGCAGCATCTGAAATGGCTTAATAGTCCGATCTTTGCATAGCAGTCTTTTCTGCAAGCTGAAATAGGGAATTAACAGAGGTTGATTACAAAAGGTGTTATGAATAAAGAAGAATGTTTACTCAAATACCTGTACTCACTAAAATTAACATTTATAATAAGAAAATATGCCAAACTAAAAAAAAATCCATCAGTTGCTGAGAGAGAGAGAGAGAGAGAGACAGAGACAGAGACAAATGTAGATATTACCACTGAAATATATCAGTTTCCAACAGTCTTTATGATGATGATGCTGGGATAGTCTAGGGCAGGGCTGGTCAAACTGTGGCTCACTGGTATTTGAATTTTAATATGAGACTCATTTAAATATGTTTGCTCTTTTTTTCAGCACAGTTATTATAAAAAAGAAAAATGTCAAGCTTTATAATTATTTAATGGATATAAATTGAGACTCCATTGGATTAAAACATAAGTTTAATGTTTATGTGTAAATTTTGTTCATATCTTACAGCTCTCAAATATCTTAACTTTATAGTATGTGGCTCTTACATTAAGCAAGTTTGACCACTACTAATCTAGAAAATGATGTATCATTACTAATAGTCAAGGGAACCACAGCAGTAGCTTATAAGATCACCAAATTTTGTTAATTGGTACAGATTCTTATGCAGGTCATCTACCTGAGTAGAGTGTGACACAAGTTCAGTTTAAAATAGATTGGTAACCCCAATATGTACATGGATTTAGTTCTCAAGTTCTCTTAACATTTACTCTTTTGGAGACACTTCAGCAGTAGAGAAGAAAGTTTTCTGCTTTACTTAGCGTATTGAGCACTTTACGTTTTATCTTAGTTACTTGACAGGGTTTTTTTTTTTTTTCTTTGGACTGGAATTTAAGGTACTGGATGATTTTTCTTTGCCCTGCTTGGATGTTCCTAGTTCTTTCCAACCCCTCCCCCTGCAACCAATATTTTTCTCCAGGTAACAGTTGCTTTCAATATATTTATATTTGTGAATTGCATCATATAGGTTTTTTCACCAACTGAGTATAGTTGCTAATATAATAATTTTAGCTCTAGTTTACTGTATTAAGCACTTAAGTTACACATTATGGAACAGGTAAATATTGGTTACTCGTTTAAAAACATCCCAATACCTGATAAGCATTTATACCAACTAACAATGCTAAAAAAGATAGAATTTTTCATATCTAACATGAGATGGAAAGCTTATTTTTTCCTTAATAACAACCAGAATAGTCTGCAGGAAACCAATGAATTTTATGATTTTAAAACTAATATCCATCCACCCCACATTAAGGAGTTAGACAACTTCCAATCTGACTTAATCGGACTCATTAGGTTGACAAAATATAAAAACACCAATAGGATGTTCCAATAACTTGGACCAATTTTAAATGTGAATTAAGTTTAAGCGTCTAATGATTTTTTTCTTTCAGATTTAACAACTTAAGTATTTGGCAATTTCAACCATGGAAAGATTAACAATTAAACAATGTGTTAAAGTTATTGAAGCCTATTACGAAAATGGACATTCAAATTTATAAATATAGTGCCCAATGATTATTGGAACACCCTAATACAACAACAAATTAAAAAAGACTTGAAAAATATTAAGAACAGTAAAAAAAATATTCATTAAGGCGGATAAATCTAGTTCTTTATATAAAATGAGTCCTAAGAAACATAATTGCATGCTACATAAGGAAGTAATCAAGCACTATAAAAAGGCTCTTGCAAACTTAGAAACCAAACTCAATAAGGAAGCTAGTATATTAGCTAATTCAATTTAGATAATAAAGTGGAAAAATTCCACATCAAAGATTGTTTCATAACATTAAAAGATCATAAAAATAACTTTCATGGTAACCCTGAATGTAGACTAATTAACCCAACTAAAACACAAATGGGGAGAATTAGCAAAATTATTTTACAAGTAATATGTGAAACACTTAGAATAGCATCAAACATTAATCAATGGCACAGTACTAGTGACTGCATCAAATGGTTTAACAATTAATATAAAAACAACAAATGCTCATTTATAAAATATGATATAAAGGAGTTCTACACATCAATCACAGAAAAAAACAGTTACAGAAGCATTAAACCTAGCTAAAGAATATATATCTATACCTAAAGATAAAATTGATGTCATTACGCATTGTCTCAAGTTGTTATTATACCATAACAACACATTATGGATTAAGGCAGGCACTAGCAGCAATTTTGACAATCCTATGGGAGCATATGACGGAGTCAAACTGTGCGAATTAGTAAGATGTCTGTTATTAAATAAACTTAATGAGCATATTAACCCCAGTAACCATGGCCTATACAGAGATGATGGTTTAATTTTAATAGATAACTGTATCCCTATTACCCTTAAGAAATTACACTGGATGTTCGATAAATTCAGATTCAAATTAGAAATACAAACCAATTTAAAAGTAACTGATTACTTAGATATCAAACTTGCACAATGGTACTATTTATCCATTTAGGAAAAACAATCAATAACCCTGTTATACTGACGTAGGTTCCAACCACCCAAAACATGTCTTAAAATAAATCCCAAATGGAATTAGTTTTAGATTATCGACTAATTCATTCAATACCAATCTTTTTAACCAAAATAAACAAAATTATGAAATAGCTTTCAAAAAAAGTGGACATAAAACCAAATTAAGATATATGAGTAAGGGATTATTATTATTAAAAAAAAAAAAAAAAAATAATAATCCCTTACTATAAAGGTAATTTACATTAACCAGAAAAAAGGCTTAGACACAAGCGTCTATCTTTTTAATTTTGAATTTTAACGTAACTATAACAACAAAAACATTTTGATTTCATTTTTGCCTTGAAAAAGTCGGAAGACGAAACGCGTCGACAAAATGTATGATTTTTTTTTTTCCAATTGTCATTTGATACCATATATATATATATATATATATATATATATATATATATATAAATAAATAAAAGGCTCAGACACTAATATTCCATGGTTATAAAATTAGTTATAAGGTATGCTATGCTATATTTATGGTGTAAAAGTAGTCAATATTCAGAATAGAGTCAATGTAGACACAGAGATCAATACCAAATGGTGACAGTAGTCTGTTTCCTGTTTGAACACAATCTTGGATGGAAAGGCCTGTCTACAAAACTCTGGAGTTGGGATGCTGAAGGTAACACCAATCAGCTAAGTGACAAACTTTTACACATGTGTGTGTGTGTGATAAAAATAGTTTTCAGGTATGCTATATTTATGGGTTAAAATGCTCAATATTCAGGACAGGGCGTATGTAAATATAAAAGTCAACATTGAGGTCAACATCCAGAGATGAAAGTCTGTTTCAGCTTGATGATTACATTTAAGCATGAAACAGTGTCACCTCAAGCAATTAATTGATTTTTTTTTTTTTTCAATCCCACAATATTTCTTATTACTTTTCATTATTTTAGCAGTTCCATTGTTTGAGTCAACATTCTTTTGACGCCAGGGAAGAATTATGTCTGTATATCCCCAAATGTGACACAAGGACAGCAATACTGAGGAAAAATTGCTCAAGCCTCATCAGCATTTTCTCTTTTGAGGGACACCTCAGGCACCAGATAATGACCTCAGCCCCCTCCCAAAAGAGGTACTGCTTAAGGAGATGGTCTCTGGGGCTTGAGGTGATATCATTTTGAAACTACCCAGCTAAAGCCAATCCACAAGTTTTACCTGTCTTTTACATATATTATTAACAAAATGGCATTTAAAACACAAGTAGTAATATTTAATTGCATAATAATTTTTAAAAGCCTAGTTTAATATTTTCTCAATGTTATTTTTAATTCAAATTTTCCAAATTTGAATATATAAGCAATATTTCTGCCAAATTTTTTTAAATTCATGTTTATATAGAAAGAATTTATATCTACCTTGTCAAAATTCAGTCGTAAATTAGAAAACCTGCAACATTCATAATAAGCATTGTTGTCATCTGCTATTACACATCACTACAAATTAGTTGAATAGAGATGTAAAGATTTTTATAGAATTGTCAAACTGTTTTATTAGATTTTCTTAAAACTGTACGGAATCATTTAAATAAGTGAAAAAAATAAGTTTGCTGAATTATTATTATAAACATTAGAAAATTATTAAAATGGTCAGCTCTATGTACCTATGTCCAGAGAAGGAAATTCAAGTGAACTTAACAAAAAGAACTTTAGAAAATAGATGTCTTGCTGAAAATGCTGTTAGTACCAAAATTTTATAGAGGTAAGTGAACAACAACTTTTCTCTGTGGATATTGACTAGTAAATTAAACTAGTAATACTAAATATTTTCTCTTTGTTTAACACTTCAACTGGACATTTTCTCAATTTTGTAGAATTGGTTTGTGATATTAAGATCGTTTTCACATTTCTTTTCACCTCCTCTAGATGGCAAATATAACAAAGTTGGTTTAATATGGTACCCCACAAGGTTTTTCAAGGCATCTTCAGAAATTGCTACTTCATTAGTGGCAATAGGTTAGATGCTACCTGGGAGGTTCCATACATTTTTTTTAGTTTCTAAACAAATGGGCAGAAAATTAGCAAGCCACCCTCATTCTCATAGAAACCCTGAAATTTTTTTCTAAGTTTAAATTCTTTCATTTGAATGTTCTAATTAACTGCTTTCAAGTTATTACTAATATCAGACATGTATTAGGATTTACAGTTTATATTAAATTTTTGCAAACATCTTATTTCAATCAAATGATAGGTGAAAAACAAATATTTCTTTCATGTCTATTCTCGCACTTTCACCGGGAAAGTTTCAAAATAATATTAAGCTCAAGCCCCAAGGGAGCATACTCCCAGGTAGTACCTCCCCTTCTGCAATGGGCTGGAGTCATTATTCAGTGCTTGAAGCATCCCCAAAAAGGTAAGTGTCAAGGAGGCTTGATCAATTAATTATTCCACAGTATTGAACCCATTTTAAACATCACCTCAAGTCACATTTGGTAGTGATGTAGGTGTACATCCTGACAGTAAGTATTTTGTATGATCATAAACTATTTACATTATTTACAATGTTCAGACTGTTGTCCTCATCTTTGTTGTTATATTCATGATGTTCTGGCCATTGTATACTCTGGCCTTCTTCAGGTGATTGGAATTTTGAAATGAACCCATTATTTCATCCACCAGGGTAGATTATTCTAGTTCCATGTGCCAGATCTCAGTTTCAGTTATTTCCCTTTAGTAACTCAAATCTCCAAGTTTTTGTGACTAGGTATTGAACTCACAACTCTTTTTGGATTAAGTCACTGGATTACTTCAATCAATACTTTTATCAACTGGGCCACATGTCCCTGCCCATTATAAAAAAAAAGTTAAAAATATTGGTACAAGTACTGCTACATGATATAACAAATGTCCATGATAGAGAATGCAATTTTTAGTATTATTTGAAATTGTTACTTTGGTATCAATTCTCACAATGTAATCTGACAGTTAAATAATTTTTTAAAAATGATAAAAACCAACAAAAAGACAAATCCATCAGTAGATAAACCGACATGATACAGTAAAAACAATACAAAATCAACTTCATGACATTAATCCATAGAATATCCTACAATTTCTTAAAGAAATCAAACTGTATTCCAAAATATAACTTCAACAAAACTACAACATAAAACACACATACCACCACTTCTAGTAATTATGTCCAAAGAAACATGTACAGGCTACAATGGATAAATTATTGCCTACATTACGCAAAAATGAAAATAACACTGACATTTCATTTTAATAGATATATTTACCAAAATTACACAAAAATATCTTGAAATACTAATGAGTAAATTTATTCAATAAAATTGCCATTGGTTTCAACCATGGCCTCCAGACAAATTCGGAATCTTCTGCTTCTCTTCTGGATAGTCTCTTTGTTTTAGTTGGTGAATGCTAACATAATCCTTGCCTTCAGTTCATCTTCGGTATTACAAGAAGTTTTCTTGGTCTCTCTCTCAACTGTACCCCACACATAATAATCAAGAAGGTCGTATTCGGGAGAGTTAGGTGGCCAGATGTTAGGAGTGATGTGGTCACAGAAATTGTCTGACAGCCATGACTGGGTACTCCTGCTTGTGTAGCATGATTCAGAGTCCTGTTGCCAGACATAGATTCTTCCAGCAGCCACCCTTTTGACCAAGGGCAGCACTACCTGCTCACGGCATTTGATGTAGTCCTCCATGTTGAGTCTGAGGCTCTATGGGAAGATTAATGGTGGCATGATATCACCATCACTAACAAACATTAACACCATGATGTTGATTGAATATATCATCCAGCCGTTTCTGAATCCTCTACACTGTCCTCAGATTGACACTCAAACACTCTGAAATGTTCATATGGCAGCTTCCGGCACAAATGCCAAGCAATACAGCATGCCATTTCCAAATTTCTGGTGGAGTGAATTGTGTCATGGTGCCCAACTGACCTTACTATAATGTGCAGTGGAAAAAATTACAAACAAACAATGGACATGTGCAAAATTAAAAATATAATATGGCAACAATTTACCCATCGAACCCTGTATATGCACAAAAGATGATTATCATCTACCATGTATTCAATTGTGAAAGCATAATATATCATTTTTATTACTTCAGGCTCCCAAGGAAATTAAATTTCAGCATTAAATGACCTATAAGGAGTTGATATGCAATTAAACAAATCAATCAATCAATCAATCAATACTATCTGCACATTAGTTGAGGACTTGTGATTATGTACTAGCACAACTATTGATGGCTATCAAACAAGTTCATCTACCAAATTTTATTCACAAGACTTGGGACAACAGACAGTATGGGTTTTCAGGTATTTCCTAACAGTGACACACACTGAGATCATTTCTCCAGGTTGATAGTAACAAATGTCATGTCATATGGTGACATTTTGAACCTGGGTCCCATGAGCGGAATGCTAATACTCTAACCACTCAGCCATATACCAATAATTTTTTATACTAATGTTCACCCAATATAAGGCTCAAGAGCCAGTCGATGTAGAGGACTGCTGTGTGGTGTTGTATAAGCATAAGAAAAAGCAAGAAGTGAAGTTCATTAAGTTATGTAGGAAAGATAATGGTTAAACCTAGACTTGAAGAAGTGGATGGAGCAATTCCTGGACAAAACTGTGAAGATGCTGAAAATAACATCAACCAGCTAAGTGACAAATTTTATATTTGCATTAATCCTTTTATATATATATATATATATATTATATATGAGAGAGAGAGAGAGAGAGGCTCTGTATATTAAACATCTGTCTCCTACTATCAATCTCACCTTATTTAACAGTGGTAATGGAGTGTTAAAAAATTTTTAAAAATAGAAAGACTCTCACTCAAATTACAGCCAAGCTTGAAATAAAGACTCCTATTCAAAATATGAAGAAAAACTATCAACACCAAAAAAAAAAAAACCCTTGAAAATAGCTAAAGAACTGGTCACAAGCACTCGGGACAATGAAAATCTCTGCATTCTCTTATACCACCAAATGTAAAAATTAAATAAAAAAATTGTCTTGCCATATTTAATGAAAAATGTTCAAAAGTTTGCTGCCTAAATATACATTAATACACACACACACACACACACTCTAGCTCTATAGCCACAGTTTAGGGTCATATTCAAGATTAAATACTAGGTTTTATAGCTTCTTTGCTTTAATTAAAATGCTGAAACTTTTTATCCATTAATGCATGGCATCCAAATTTTTGGAGAGGGGGGATACCTAAAATTTAAAATCAATCAGTCTTAAGATTACCATTGGCCAGCAAGGTAGATTAAGCAAAAAGATAAAATTTTAAGGAAAGTTTGTGTAGCAATGGGTTAATTTTTTTACTATTATTATTAAATCTATAAAAATAAAGTGCAGTGACATGTGTCCATCTGTCTGTTTTTCAATCTTGGTGAATCATAATCTGAAGTAACAGGTAGTAACTACTGTAGTTACACACAATTATAAATTAAATAAACAATTCATTTAAAGTTAAATTTAATATCAAACAGAGTAAAAGGTTTAAAAAAGCAATTCTTTATTAAAGGTTTCATTTCACTTTTTGTCGCAATTGCAATTTATATTGTCTAATTAAACCATAATTAAAGCTTAAGTGGGGCATGGTACATTACTCAGGTTCCCCCCCATACACACTTTTTCTAGCATGTGTACTGTGACGTATTTAAAATATTACATAGTTTGGGTTCCCTAATGTCTTTTAAGAGTGACTTTATGTGAAGGGATTATAAAGAATGGTGATTTAAAAAAAAAAAAAAAAAAATTGCTTGCAAAATAAACAAACTATGGAGATCGGCTGAATATACAAAGAAAGATTATGCCGAATTAAGATGTCAAATAAAGATGAAATAATTTTATTATTTCTAAATTCTTATAAGTTTTACGTACATAGTACAATAAAGATAAAAAGCTGAAGGCTCAAAAGGCCTCGACAGGAGCTAACCTAAATTCCACTTGAAGGACGGCTTCTAGGCTAGTATATAATAAAACCCTTCAGGAAAAGAAAGTCCCTCTGGCACAAAGTGAGCTTGTAAATTCACTTTGAAAAAGACTCCTCGCACTACCACCAATTTGTAGGTGATTCTTCAAAATCCATAGAGTGGCCCCAAACTTTTGACGGATAGAGAGAGTGTGTGAGTGAGTGAGAAAAAAAAATCACTAATATAGAGGATATGATAAACAAATATATTATCAGACTAATTGAATGACAAAAAAAAGTTTCCTAAATTTTTGTATTTTGACCCTACATAGAACTTCTTCAGGCTAATCATGTTTTTATCAATGGAATCAGTCTCCTATGTCTAGGTGGTACTACTAGAAAGTTCATGCAATTTATACCGATTGACCAATTTGTTCCTCTTTCAAGTTACCCAGCATTTCAACCCTTGTTTTGCCAAATCCTTTGAAATCACTGCATCAACTTTCAAAGGAACTATAATTTTAGTGTCTGCTAATTTTTTTTTTGTTTTTAACAAATGATGTTCACCCTGTACCCACTTGAGGTCAAGGGTTACAGGCTAAAAAGCACAGTGTATGGGGATAAGGAGGGAAGAGTATACTTGAACAGGTTAAGAGTGTAGTGATCAAGGAAGCATCCTCTTGGGAGTAGGTTCCCACAAAGCAGTAGTTCATAGGAAGAAGCTGCTCATGTAGAACTTACATTTCACCAATGGAACAGGAAGGGAATGAGTATAGTTCACATCAATGTGTGTGGCACGGCAGGTCATAGCCATAAATGTGGAACTAAGGAATATAATTCATCTGAACATTTTCCATGGAAATAGAAAATATGAAAATATTAACCCCAAATATTACTCCATCCTCAACAACAATGTCCCCTGAGTGATGTTACTTATTTTCATAAAGGAGCCAATATCGAGACCAGTTATTGTGTTTATCAAATGTAGCTCTATATTAATCATTGAAAATTACTGATAAGAAATCAAATTTCTAACTTTACATCTTCAGACTTTTATTGGTTTGGGTCCAATGAAATCAAATGAACATCCAATGAAAGAAACACTGAAAAGACAGTAGTTCTGAAATGATGATGAGGTGCACACGACAATATGCTCATGGCTAAGAAAATGGTCAAGAAGTTTCTACGTGGCCCTTATTCAAAGGTGGTTTGCTTTGCTTTGCTTTATGGCATATCAACCTCAATGGGTCAATTTAATGCCGACAACTTTTTTTTTTCCTGATAATATTTTTGTTTTGTCAAAAATCTATTTCTGGTAATATTTTTTCCTCAAAATTGTATAGCTAGTAATATTATTTTCAAAAACATATTGCTAGTAATATTTTTTTTTTTTTTTCAAAAACGCACTGCTGGTAATATTTTTTTTTTTTCAAAAACGTATTGCTGGTAATATTTTTTTTTTTTTTATCAAAAACGTATTGCTGGCAATATTTTTTTTTTCAAAAACATATTGGTGGTAATACTTTTTTTTCAAAAACGTATTGCTGGTAATATTTTATTTTCTTCAAAAATTTATTTCTGGTAATAATTTTTTTACAAAGTATTTCTGGTATTAAAACCTATTTTTACACTTTCAAAATGCTTTTTACCTCAGTTTCGGGGTTAGCTATTTGCTCATAGCTGAGACCCTAACAAGTGCTACCACCCGGGGAGGGGTGGACCTGGGAACACCAGCAATTAAGAAGTGGTTTCACACTCCTCAAAGCCTCCTGATCAGAGGCCTTGCTGTTGGACGTAGTTTATGGTCTTACCCTGGACGCAGATGTAGTTTATCGTCATACACAGGACGATCATTATTAGTGGATTATTACAATTGAAAAAGAAGGGCACTATATTGAAGACTAAATTTAGAATTCAGATACTTTTTTTGTCTATTTTGATACGCTTCATGTGTTATAATTAAACAGAAACAAGTCACACCACATAGCTATTGGAAGGTTAAGGTGGACAGACACAAGAAGGCTAATGTTGTCTTCTGTATCAATTTAAGATGACAAAATAGAGAAAACTTGGGTCAATGAGTGAAATGGATTGTAATCAATTGATGAATTTACAAGAATAGAAAAAAAAAAAAAAAGAATCTCTTTTTTTTTCCCCCCCACTTTATTAACATTCCTTTGACTCCATCCTCTGCTTCATGTTCTTCATTTAAAGGCACTTGCATAACAATTAAGAATGGCAGTGTGCTTGAAGTGAGGCTGGGAGGGATGAGAATAGAAACATCTTTCTCCTCTTCCCAGACCCCTTAATAAATAAAGGCTTTGTTTAGGAATGAGTCAAGCTCATGACTCATAAAAAGCTCTGTTATCCAAAGGCTACTTGTTGCTACTGTCCACTGGTAGAGCAGAGGACTGATGGAGAATGAGTCTAAAGGCTGGCTTTTACTCATATTGAAAAAATAAAATAAGTATGAAATATTTTCTACTGATTATTTACACTATTTATACTCAGACTATTATCTTCATCTTTGTTGTTTTTACCCTAATCTTTCAGTCGCAGTGGCCTTTGGCTTCCCTCAGGTGTATGTCAATCTGGTTAAAAACAACAAAGATGAGAACAAGAGTCTGAATATAAATAGTGTAAATAATGATCTCATCTCAGAAATTCGGATAAAAATTATTTCCCACTGAGTTCAAGAGAAGGATTTTTTTTTTTTACAATTTAAAGAAATTCTCAGAAGTTCTATTTAAGAGCTACAGCACACAACTGCTGTTATTATATAGACATCATTTTATAATTAGTTTTAAAAAAAATAATGAATATAAGACCTGTTATGTTAACCCCAAATGCTCTCAATGAGAAATACGGCTGCAGCCTCAACACACTTCCTGCTGTTGTTTCCATAGACTCCCAATGGGAAATACGACCACAGACTCAACATACTTAGTATTGCTGTTGTGGTTACTATAGCCTTTCCAATGGGAAATACAGCTGCAGCCTCAACACACTCAGTGTTGATGCTGTGGTTTCCATAGAAAGTAGGTTTTTTTTATGAGGTGAAGTTGTTAGCTCCACAGTCAACCAGCTTTTAATTCAGAGTTGTCCTTATCCTAGACTGGTTGCTCAACCAAAGCTAAAGAGCCTAGTTATCCTTAGCTGGGGAAAAAGTGGATGTCCAAAAGGTATTTATGCAAAACCAAATGAAACAGCTTCATATGGAATTTGAACTCAACAAACTTTCCCCATTGATGCAAAGCCAATAGGAATTAGATTACAAAAATAAATCTCTATATAGTAATGCCAATGTATTAACATACTTTCCTCCATAAAGTACACATCATGATCCAAAAGAAAAAAATTATGAAATAATACATTCACTCATTTTAAAAGATCAAATTTATTAATAAAAGAATAAATAAAAATAGCAAACCTGCCTATGTTTTTATTTCCTATCTTTTTTCCCCATTTTTTATTTTATCCTGACTTTTTCCTTTTTCTCAGTTCTGTTACTGTGTGCAAATGAATGGAGAGTCAGTTCATGCCTTTAGATACATATACTGTGTATATAACACTTTTTACAGAGAGCAAGATCAAACCGAAATGAAGTACTGCTGCCACATCTTGACAGGAGCTGCCAAATCCTCACTTTCCAACCTTGACAAAGTTCAGAAGCATTTGTGTGGCCTTGTAGGTGATGAATGGTTTTCCACCCTACAAGCCCTTTTCTCATATACAAAATGTTGTTAGCCTCTCCCTATTCTGTTTTTTTCATAGGAAATGTTTGGGTAAACTACATTCCTTGGTTCTACAAGTTCAGACTTTCACAGATAGGACCTGCTAGGCCATTTAGTACACTGAATCATTATCATTCCCTTCATATTCCATTGGTAAGGAGGAAGTTTCACTAAGACAGCTTATTTCTCAGATCTGTTACATTGTAAAACAAACTCCTGAGAAGATGCTTCTTCATGTCTTCAGTCAACCATTATATATCCTGCATATCCTCATAATATGCACCTCTCGCTCACTCCTTGTACACCCTAGAAACAACCACATTTAGTAACCCTCTACCTTGAGTGGTTCTTGGGCTTTGCATTGTGTGAATAATATATGATGATCATTGGCAAAGCACACAGAAACCATGAACCTTAGCAGAACTTTCAATCCACATGAAAATAATCCTGTCATTTTTGTTAGTTATATATAATTAGAAAAAAAAATAAAAAAATAAAAGGAATTGACCATAATCGAGATAATCAAGTCAATGAAAACAAACATTTCCTTTAGCTGCATATGCTTTGCAAGGGCTGCATACAGTTTAAATTCAGAATTTTCCTTCTCCTAGACTGGTTACCACCAAAGGCTACAGAACACAGTCTGCCCTAATATTTACTCATAGCTGGAGAGAGAGAGAGAGAGAGCGGGGGGTTAGATTCATACCTTTCCCACGCACATAAGTGAATGTAATGAACTCAACTGGAATTCAAACTCGGCTCTCCGATTCCTCAATATAAGCTGTAATCCATTACTCTACTCTACCTCACTTGTTAGTTATATGCTAGTTAAATTAACTATATTTGTAAGCAATTCCTTGTGATAGCACTTCTCGAATTGACTGCAGCTGAGAACATAGTCATTGTGAACTCCATAACCTTTTCTATAGATTGCATACAGTTTTGAATTCTGAGTTGTTCTTCTAAACTGGTTACCAACCACAGATCCCAGTTTACCCTTCCATTTAATGCATAGGTGTGGGAAAAGAGGTGGATTCATACATTTACTAAAGGTATTTGAATGAAAGGGAATGTTTTAAACTCAATTAGAATTCAAATTCAGCTTGTCAATTTCTTATTCCAAGACATTAACCATTATACCATCTGTATGTCCATTTTAGATGGTTGAGTAGAGTCAAATCACTCAAGTAACTGGTTTACATTCAATATTTACTGAGATTAGCTTGGTATGGCACAAAGCTGAATGTGCTAAAAATGGAAATAAAAGACTGTGCTGCACCAATTCTCTGTCTTGAAGTTGTTTGTTTTTCTTCCTTTAACTTATGTTCAAACACCAATCATTGAATACTGTTATAATTCAAATTGTGTAATGATCAGTTCATACTCATAGCATCTGAAGATTGAATGATGCATGAAACTCAGAGTTCAGTTAGCTGTGAGGATTTTTTATATATATATATATATATATATATATATATATATATATATATATATATATATAATACAGGTAATAAATCTGTTGGTATATAATATTATTGGATCCTAATAATATAAAATATTAAAACTGATCATCAAAAAAAAAAAAAAAAACTTTATAATGTATTTATTATCACAGAGCATATAAATTACATAATACAGAAATCCAAAATTACCTCATGAGTATAAACTTTTTTTTTTTTTTTTTTTTTTAAATATTTTTCTTAATATAAACTATCTAAAGACAATTTATTGTTAATCTTATATTTTATTTGTAAGCATATTTTGGTAATTTTAAGTGGTAACAATTATTTTTGTTATATAATTAATAATTTCAATTTAAAATTTTTTTTCGACCTTCCTTGAAGTTCACTTCATTTTTCTTATAGCCCCAACTTGGGGTGTTAGGGTTGGTATCTGGGTTGAATTTGTGTAACTTCTTTCCATTTAAGTCAGATAACATCCGCCCTCACCTTACCATTACTCAGGCTGTTTGTGTTGTCTGTTTGGTAAGGTTTTATCAATTTTTCAACTGTTGTCTCTTTTTTTTAAATATTTAATTTTAAATTTCTAGTTCCAACTGAATACAGTCCACTATTTGAGTTGAATAAAGCTAATGCATTGACGTTAGCTAAAATAGTCAATACTCATGAGGTAATTTTGGATTTCTCTATTATATTATGTTATGTTTTTATATATATATATATATATATATTGTTGCTTCCAACCTATCCATGTCTCTCCCCTAATTTATAGGCAAAAGCACACAAATGCATGCTGGGATTTTTCATAGCCAATAAAATAGGCCAGTTCTCAGTTTCATATAACTCAGTCCCAGTCTGTCTTGAAGTCAGAATGCTATGTTTGCTTGTCTGAACTTGATTTTGTTTGTTTACCACAATTCATAATTTGTGAACTTTTTACAATATTACTGTTAATTTGCCTTACATATATTGTTTGCCTGCTTTATATTATTTTTTTGCTCTGTTCTTTTTATTGCTATTGCAAACTTTGTCAATTCTGTTTGTAAGACAATTCTGTTACTTATTTTACATTAAACCATGGCTACTCACTCCACACACACTATATATATATATATATATATATATATATATAATTAAAACTAAAGATGGTGCACCTGTGCTTCTTATAATATGTGGATTTAATAGGCCAGTTAATGAAAGACAACAAAATGCTAAAAATATTATCAATACGATTGATGATAGTTATTATATATTAGTCGGCATTTTAAATGAATGGAAGCATGAAGAGAAAGATTTTAAAGTTGGAACTTTCAAACATGCCATGTCTTTTACAGTAAGACAAAAAATGAACAATGATGTAGACTCACCCTTCCAGGTATTTTTTTTTTTCATGTATTGTATTACTGTAAGAAATTTCCTTTTGGACTAGCAGTTTGCTAAGATTAGGGTTGTGGAGGGTTTGTAAAAGGGTCTCTGTAGAAACTGTATTCTCTAAGTAAACCTAAATCCCTGTTTAATCCCTTTGATTTCATTTTGAAAATGTGTTTTATCTCCAATTTACATCATTCTTGTTGGTACTTATACAAATCATCTAAAACACCACCAAAAAGAATTTTTAAAAATGGTGTTCAGTAAAGAACATCACCAAAGTATGAAAAAGCTTTCTTTTTTATGTTAGCGTCACTTACACTGTGCAGC
Organism: Acanthosepion pharaonis; assembly: GCA_903632075.3. Classification (NCBI taxonomy): domain Eukaryota; kingdom Metazoa; phylum Mollusca; class Cephalopoda; order Sepiida; family Sepiidae; genus Acanthosepion; species Acanthosepion pharaonis. The sequence continues at coordinate 4,422,840 of CAHIKZ030004486.1, forward strand.
ATCAAATATCAACTTCTGTATAAACAAATATACAGTAAACAAGTCTTTTTATAGTTTAACAGAAATCTGTATTCTAACAGTAATTTAACACTGCAGTGCTAAAGTCAGATGCACTTTTTGACAGATTAAACAAGAATTTAGTATTGCTTTCTTATTTCTCACCCTATTTCCACAAAGTCTGCATTACCTGACAGTGATAGAGTTTAATACCTGGGCCAGGTAATGTAGATTTAGACCCAGTGAGCAGTACTAGATAAAAACAAAAGAGACTTTATTTACATTTGGACTATTGTACTGATCTTTGTTTTTAATATCATGTTTCAGCCACTGTACCTTCCGGTCTTCTTCAGATGTGTCAATCTGAATAATCTACAGGGAATTTTGAACTGAACCCTTTATTTAATCCACAGGGGTATATTATCTAGGGATATCTCACCTTGATCAAGATAATAGTCCAAATGTAAATAACTCCTCATCCCAGATTAAACACAAATAATTTCACTATGCAAAAAATGCATATGATATACAATATAGGAAAGTAAATAATGCCCTAGAAAAAATAAAGAGCAAGTTTGAATAATAGTTTCCCACCATTAAATACCAAGCAGACATTATGATAGAATAACTTTAATCAAGTAATAGCATTTGAAGGCATGTGTATCAGACAAACAAAACAATGCCATATAAGGAAGAAAGGGAAAAGATCTTAGAAATGGTAAGAAACATCAAAATGTCAAGCCGTCTACACCAGCTTGCAATTCCCAAGAAATTTCCAGAAACCCAGAAAATCAATAATTCCTAGAAATTCTGAGTGACCTATTTACAAGCAAATCATTGATTGGTTGTTCTAAATGTCACATGACCACTCCCCTGATGTCTAACAGGATGTCAGCAGGTTATAATTATGGTGGAGTTGTTGTGGTTACTGCATGTATCAATGACTTTCAGTGGCCAGAAAGACAAAATGGAATATTCCAAGCCAATACTTGACTAACACAGCAGAAATGAGAAAAGGCAATCAAAGTAAGTGTCGACAAAACACATTAGAGATAGAGAGATAGGCAATACATTATTAAACATACACATTACAACATTTACACTGCATACTTAGGCAAATCAATAAGTCTGTAGCCTAATGATGAAAACACTCAATTGTCTTTGTTAATGCACTTAATACAGGGATGAATATTGATCAAACATTGTTCAGTGAAAATTTCAGATTACAATTTAGCCTAGGGGCTTACTGATACACTCTTGGATCTATTTCTTTCTCATTCACACAATTAAGTCAATAAGTCTCTAACCTAATAATGAAAATTGCATTTATTTTTATACAATATTTATTTTTCAATGTCAATTGTTATCTTCTGTCTTCTTAATTCTTGTTCTTTTATTGTTCTCTCTCCTTTATGTTTTCTTTCTCTCATACTCTCTAACACTCTGTAACCTCTTGCATCTTAGTGGCTTTATTGCTTTGCTTGGGGATAAATGATTAAAAAATTAAAAAAATAATCTGCTTCCTTGTCAATTCACTTGATGCAACACTTTTACATTATACACTGAAAATTTTACCTCAAAATTCAGTTAAGCTACAGATCTACTGATCCAGGTTTGTACAAGACAGCATCTGAAATATGTATTTTCTGACAAACACAGAAATTTACTATAGCAGAAGATATAGATATATTTCCAACAATATATAAATTTCACATACTGATGTTTATTATACAAAAAGGTCTTCACCCTAAATACATATACTATTAATAACCATAATTTCTGAGATGGAACTATGAATTTATTAATATTTCTTTCATGTTATTTTTGATCTACATTGTTAACTAGTGGAGAAAGAATGATGGTCTGAAATTAAGATGAAAGAAATAAGAGTCAATAATAAATAATTGGCGATGCTTCATCTATGAATTAAAAAGAAAATGATAATATTGCTACTAATGGCAACATCTCATTCTTGAGAAAGATAAAGATTGGTTGATTAGATTTGAAAGATTGCTGCCAGAAGATAATTTGTTCCCATTGATAAGACAGGTTTCATAGAGAGATATTCCAAAGGAAAAAAGATGAAAGTTCAAATCTAGCCAAAGTCGTGATCTTTGTTTCCAATCTGTATTACTTACAAACAGCCACAAAATAAAAGTCTGAGAATTACAATAAAAAGCAACTGAAATTAAGATGGAAAGAAAAATTAGCTGAAAAACTAATAGTTTTACTTTAAATACACATTCTTGGAGAGGAGATGGGTGCCACCAAGCTATCTGAAAGCCCACTTAAAGGATCAAAAAGAAGAAGAATCAAAGCAACACCATGTCAGATCGATCAAGGCCAAGACCAACAACAGCTGAGTGTTCCACTGACTCACTCCAAGATGGGCGTGACAAGTGGCCAACTGGAGTGACAAACAACATCAAGCTACCAACACCGGGTACAATCATCAGAACATGCAATGTTCACACCCTCTATGCTTTTTAGAGAAAGAGTGGATGAACATAACAATACCAAAACTCCAGAGAGTCACTACCAACAGCTCAGACTGAAGGAGGTTGTCTGTTTTGCCCTCAGGGCCCCCTGCCCAAATACTGAAGCAATTGAGGGACTGATGATGATGACAACATATTTTATGCTATCCATTTTTTTTTTTTACTGAATACACAAAATACAGGGTGTCCATAAAGTCTCTTTACAATTTAAAAAAATTATTATAAAAACAAATGAACAGAGATGTGGAAATTGTTATAAAATGAGGAGTAGACATTAAAGTTTTTTTTTTTAACTAATTTAATACACCTCTATATGGGCCCCATTAGTTGCAGGAAGTACATGAAAACGGTACTCGATTTCTTGCCTCATCAATGGTGGCAACAGCATCAGTGATCTTTCGTTTAGATCAGTGATGTCACATTTTTAACATAACCCAATAGAAAGTCCATGGGAGTGATGTCTGGTGAACGAGGTGGCCAGGGAATTGAGCCATCCTTTGCAATCTACCAGTCTGGAGATGTTTGAATTAGGAACCCATGAAGATGCAGTTCCCAATGTGGTGGCGCACCATCTTGCTGGAAAATAATTGTTGGTTGAAGGTCATCTCATTGTAGTGCCACATGAATTGCCTTTGTAAAATATTTTTAAATGATAAAGAGACTTTGTGGATACTCTGTATAACTGTACAAATTATAAAAGAGTATCATTAAACTATCAGCTGTATACAACTGCTTTCTCAGATCAATGGTTAAAATTGACTTTGAACAAATTAAACATATAGATCTTAGCAGAACCATCCTTTTTAATGACCTTGTGAACTGGCACTACAGAATCATATACAAACAACTCTATTAAAGAACAGAAACCACATTACCTGAGAACTTTCAACAAGAACAACAACTAAAATATATTTTACGTGTAACTCAAAGAGAAAATAATAACAATAATCAAGATGTTTATGTTCCACACTACTTTAAACAAATGGTTAGATAGTCAACCCCCATCAGTACTGGAAAGAGCAATAACAGTTACTAGATTTGAGAAAGCTATTCTCCTGAAAAATTGTTTTAAGAGAAAGATTTTATAATTTTAAATAGAAAGCAGTACTGGCTGAATGGTTAATGAATGGCAAATGTTTCCTTATAAAGGAAACGGTTAATATTACCATTAAGTTTACAACCTGACAGGTAGTTCCTTAGCAAAAATTATATCTATTTTTCTTAATATTCCCCATTGAATTAATTCTATCATCAAAAGGAGATTATGCTGCATATTCACTGCATAATAAATGCTTTTTTTTTTTGCTTTTTTTTTCATCATCATCAGGAACTTACTGAAGTACCTATGTATTCATATACACTATATCAGGACTATGTTCAAAATGAAATCAAAGTCGGAAATATCTCTAAGTGTAGACTGAAATAACAAAAATTTACCAACTCCAGCTTTAAAATACAGTCTTACAATATTATAACAAGAAAATATGTCTATACTAAGTTGTAAATTCCCCCCCACTGCCATGATTACTATTTTATTTCCTTACTAGAAAAAAAAACTGTAAAATTTGACTAATTTTTAAATATAAATCTACAATATTAGAGATGCTTCCCTCAAAACCAGTTTAATTTCAATATTTTAGCATAATTTTTTTTTACTTTATGTTACAGGATGTAGATGTTATTACTAAATATATATTTATCATTTAATAATAAGAGCCAGTACAAAGCTAAATTGATTGATTTGTTTTTTATGATTTATATTATAATAAAATTAAAAATACAAAATGGTGATAATTTACCCATCGCACACTGTACTAAGTTTAGCTTCTGTTTGAATTTCTGGGATGAAGAGTTATCTTTATTTATACTCAGACTATTATCCTTCTCTTTTTTATTGTTATCACAACATTTCAGCTCAGTCTCGGCAGTAGGCAGATCCGGTTAAGGGTGTCAAGTTCTACACTAAGAATTATCCCACAGGACAATAGCAGAGTGGATAAAAGTGTTAGTTTGTGCATATGGTTTCATAGTAATTGAGTTCAATCTCTGGGTGGGTACAGTTGAGTGGGAGACCAACAAAACTCCTTGTAATACCAAAGATGAACTGGAGACAAGGATTATGGAAGCATTCCCTAATGGTAATTTTACTGAATAAATTTACACTTTAGTATTTCAAGCTATTTTTGTGTAATTTTGGTAAATATATCTGTTAAAATGAGATGTCAGTGTTGCGTAATTTAGACGAAAATTTATCCATCGCATATCTCTCTCTCTATATATATATATATATATATTGAGGAGGCACGGTGGAGTAATGGATAGTGGCTTGGATTGAGGAATCGCAGAGCCGAGTTCGAATTCCATTACATTCACTTACGTGCTAATACCCTTGGGGAAGGTATGAATCCTCTTCCTCTCCCTCCAGCTATGGGTAAAATAGCAGGACAGACTGGGTTCTATAGCCTTGGATGGCAACTGGTCTAGGAGAAGGACAACTCTGAATTCAAAGCTCATGGAGGGTCATTTGGGAACCTTGTGGCATTCGTGCACCAGGTCTCTGTATTCGACCCTTCAAAAAGTGTGGATGGTCCCACGAGGCCTTCACCACTATAATCAAATCTCATGTGCGGTGTCAGGCTGTCGGTTTCCTGAAAACTGATCTGCTTGACCCTCATACGTCGAATCTCGACGGAGAGTCGATTATTTATATATATATATATATATATATATATATATATATATATATATATATATATATACACACACACACACACACACACACACTATGGCCTATACACTCTAGAAGATGGCAATTTTACACTTTATTAAATATTTAAGATGAAATGTCAGGTTTAGAGCAATGGTTAACAAGCTAGTTAAGTAGACCATTATATTGAAGGCAAGAGGGACAGATGAAAACAGCACATAACAAACCTAATGAGTTTGTGTAAATGGATAACAGAACAGGGTTTAGGACAAATAGTAAAAAGACAAAATTTACTAAGAGCTACAAAGGACAGGAAACTGTGGAGAGCCATGATCACCAATATCTCAAAGGATCATGGGACATAGAAGTTTGATTCATGTAGGTACCCTATTAATGTGGCTTTATACCAGACTAAGCTAAGTTTGTTAAACATTGATTTCCTAATAAATTTATTATGCTTCTTCTTGAACATGGTTTCTTTCTTAGTATCAAAGATTTGAGATATAGTAAAAACTAGCAGAAGCACAAGCCAATTCATTTCTCTACAGGTTTTCTGCTTTACAGTCATATACACATCACCACATTGCTATAGCCCAGGGTTTTTCAACTAGCATATCACAGAGAATATTTTGGGTTATAACAGTCGTTTAAATTAAAATAACAAAATTGATGAAAAGAGGTAAAGTACATATTCCCAAAAAGGAATAGCTCAATGAGAATTAAAAAATACATTTAGTATAGCATTTTTTTCAGATGTCAACTGGACAATGGTAAAATAAAATAAAGGCTTTGCCACTGTTAGTTATAGCACCTAAAATGAAAGGATGAAAAGGAAAAACATTTTTCTTTTTTTTTTTTTTTTACAAATGTTGTACAGGGTGTTCCAAAAGTTGCATTATCATTGATAACCTTGTCAATTTTATATTTATTTACCAAATGGAATCATGTTTTCTGCATATGACAATATATTATTAAGATTGGTCGAATTATGGAAGATGATATCATGCAAATTTTCTCTGGTTGCTATTTCACAAGTCTATGTTTTCTGCTGTCGTGTTACATTTGGAACACATATATATTTTGAGGAAATAAAAATTAAGTGACTTTAATGGCACTATCCATGTTTGTTGTCCAATTCACCACATTTATTTAGGACCAAAGTGAAATATCTGTTTTATCTTTCTTTCTGAAAGATATCACTAACTTTAGGGTGTCACCTTCAGCACACTGAGATGGGGTGACAGAGTCACAGAAATGTTGAAAAATCATTGATTTAGACAATGATGATCTGGAATCGTGATTGAGGGTACATTTATTATAATTTCACAAGAAATTAATTTTGTTTATTAATATAAAGTATAACGTGATGACAAAAAAATATAAAACTACAAATTATACTGCCAAAGCTGGTGATTCCAAATATGAAGAAATATATACAGAGGTTTAAATTGTTTGAAGCATTTTTCCTATTAATTTTAAATAATTATTCATCTTCTCATTGAACCACTCTTTAGGTGTTAAAATAAATGTGAGTGCCCCATACTTTTAGCCTTGTGTCACATCTAAGTTGTACTTAGAAAACCACCATAACAATTCACGTACCCAAATCCATTCAACCATATCAACATCTGAATTTGCAAAATGTTTCATGTCCGATTTCTTAGAACAAAAGAGAGAGAGATTTACAACAGCATTTTTAATTTTTATTATGTAAAGAGAAATAGATTATCTACATAGCTAAAGTGAGGAGCTTCAAGTAGATCATGTAACAAAACATCTGAAAACAGAGAAGCAGGGAGACAAGTAGCAGGACTCGGCTTAGTCATGGAAATATAATAAGAGTAAGGTATTTGCAGCACAGATATTCAAGATTTCTTCACAAAAAAAAAAAAAAAAAAAAAATCTTTAGTTGCAGAATTTCACACATGTAATACTAACCACCAAGATGACATCAATTTTGTTATCACATAAAAATACTTGAGCTTGATCAGTTAAATTAAATGCTCAAATAATAGTAAACTATTACATCCAGTGATTCAATTCTTGGGTATTAATCAATCAAAGTTAAAGGACAATAGCCTAGTGGATTAAAGTATAGGTTTGTAAATTTGGTAACATAGTAATTATGAGTTGAATACCTGGGCTAGGTAGAGTAGAACTAGACTCAATGGAAATGTGGGGAGCAACAGCTGATCAGTAGTGAATAAGAGCTAGAAGAGATATCCATAGACATGAGCAATAAAGAAGATGAATCTACCACTGTAAATTTAATTAAAAGGTTTGTATTATTATTGTATTGATGCGGCATTCACCCTGGGCGGATTGAGCCGGCTTCTTCCTGTTGACTCATTCGTAGTCATGTGAGAAGAAGATTCTTGGGATAAATTACAGAAGTAGGGTACCCAGGCCTACTCAAATAACGTTCTTGCTTGCCACGGGATTCCCACAGACGCAGAGACAGGAACAACCAGAAGCCGCCGGTTGCCGATGCAGACGCTCCTTGGATTTTTTTAAGAGCAGGTTTGAATTCAGAGTTTTCCTTCTCCTAGACTAGTTGCCATCCAAGGCTATAGAACCCAGTCTGTCCTGCTATTTACCCATAGCTGGAGGGAGAAGAAGAGGATTCACACCTTTCCCAAGGGTGTTAGCACGTAAGTGAAAGTAATGGATTCGACAGGAATTCGAACTTGGCTCTCCGATTCCTCAATCCAAGCCGCTATCCACTACTCCACCGTTTAGTTCAAAATTTCCTGAAAGTTATTCAAATCAACAAGTACCTGATGAAGGCCAGAGGGCACAATGACTGAAACTTTGTGAGAAGAAGGATAGTATAATATAAATAATGCCAAGTTTACTTAAGTACCAGTAGTGATAACAACAAAAATAAGGCTATTAGTCTAAATGTAAATAATATAAATAATAATAAAAGTCACTCCTCAAGTTTATTTACATCTCCAATAACACTTGAATCGCTTCTAGAAGTTATTGTTAGCATTAAATTTTTTTTTTTTTTTTAAATCTCATGCATTTCAAACATCTGGTATGGCAACTTTGTAAACTAATCAAGCAGACACAGGAATTTCAAACACTCCCTTATCATAAAAAAAAAGAATTTCTTAAGGAAATATTAGTGATATTATGAATATATAATCAGCATTATGAAAATAAAAAGATAAAATCTATATAGACAGAAAAAGAAATCACTGAATACATTAACATTATCTATGTATGATAAAAAGAAGCCGGTTGAGAAAATGTTATAAAAAAAAAATATATAGTCAAGAATATAGAAGTGGAGAGGGAAAAGAATACAGACAAGAATGTCATATATACTAAACACAATAAAAAAGATATGACCCACTGGCTATCATTAAGCAGAGTAATTATTAACATCGTTTGATTTTTTTTTTTGTTTTACAACTTATCAACCTTTGCATGTTATTTAAAAGCCACAAGGTATATTTAGATTGTAAGAATATTTTTGGAGATAATGGTTTACTGATACAATTCCTACTATTGAATCCATAAGTGGGGGGAGGAGAGGTGGATTTATACCTTTCCCAAAGGTATTTGCACATAAGTCAATATAACAAACCCAACTGGGATTAAAATTCAGCTCTACAATTTCCAATTTCGATCTGTTATCTGTTACACCACCTGCACACCTAAGCTTACAGAACCTGGTATTCTCAAGTGATAACCCATTTAAGTATTGACCAGGCTCTATGTTGCTTAACTTTGTTGATCATACAAGAACCAGTGCTACAATGTGATATGCCTGTAAACTTTACTGATGGTGAGAATGACAAATGGATCATGTAGATCAAAAGACAAAAAAATTAAGTATAGGATCATATAGGTAAGAAAATACTTACATTAGAATATGTGATGAATCAAATGACATTCTCCATCATAGAAAAATAAAGCAGCATAGTTAAAAAGATTTTCATATATAAAGAGAATTAAGTCCAGATACATTATTTCTTGATAGATTTAGAAATATAAAATAAAGCAGGACCAGTTTCATGTCGATATCTGTGCACAATTTATTTTTAAATCAGCTGACATTTTGTTTATTGAACATCTACAAGGGTAATACCACATATTGTTTACAACTTTCCCAACAACCGACAACAGCAGAATGTTTTAGTGATATATATTTGCGTATTCACCCAGTTAGGATAGTAAATATGTTATTTTTTGGGCTTTAGGCTATATTTTAGCCTTTGTATTGCATGAAACAATAAAAAAAAAAAACATGCTTGAAAGCATTAATGATTGTTTTACTCTCTGTCTTAAGCTTTGTACTACATTTGATAACAGTAATATATTTGTGGAAGGAGCTGGCAAGACTATATTTACATAGGGTTTTTTTAGGGGTGATTTCTGCATTCTGGCAGTGGCCTGGACCCAAGGGTGACTGATGAAAGAGATCATACAGTACACATTGAATTTTTGTTCAATCAACGTGTAATAAAAAAAAAAAAATATTCATTTGTTTGGTCATGTATTTATCTATAGGTCAATAAATTGTCCACAAATGGACCAATGATGATATTTTTACATAAAATGAACTTGACTGAAATCAACAACAGGTCTACAGCAGATGAATTTTGGCCTTTTTTTCTTTTTCCAATGAAAATGGGTATCTTTGAAAAAGAATGCAGTAGAAGAGGAAGCAATACAACTGAATAATGCAGAGTGCTGATTCTGGTGGGAAGGAGAGGAAAAGGAGAAAAAAGTGAGTTATATAATAAATTTACCTTCTTTTCTGCCAACATGTCACTGTGGAAGGAAAGAATGAGAGAAACAGAAAACAGTAACAGGTGGAAAGGGGAAGTGGGTTGCATTATGGGAAAATGGTTTGAGAAATAATGAAGTACAAGGAAAGAAGGCCTGGTAGTCAAATAGATAGATAGGCGAGGAGAAGGAGGGTGGGGGAGAGAGAGGGCAGGAGATGGGTGGGGGAGAAGGAGGGCAGCAGATGCAAGGACTGGTTGTTTTTTTATGGTTTATCAACCTTTTGTGGATTATTTAAAGATGAAATATATTCTTAATTCTACAACGTTGCGATCATCCCCTCAAAATATAAACCAGGCTTGATGCTGCTTAACTTCGGTCAGTGATTGAAAGAGAACTGATGTTTTCAGCTAGATTTAACTGTAAGTGGTAGGAAGAAGGAAAATAGAAGAGTACAAGATCCAAATTATGGGCAAAAATCAAGAGGTAGACCAGCAAGAACTTTCATTGATCAATTCAAATGACACTGGAATAAAAGAAAAACTGGGCAGAGCTACAGGATGAGAGAAATGGTTAGGAAGAAATAATCAAATAGACATACAAATGGTCTTGAATACCTATCCAATTTATTGATATCATAAGAAAATGCAAAAGAATAAATTTCTTGCAAGATATACCATCAACACTTCCAGAACACTGATCTGGTGCTCCTGCTATATATTTAGAGATTCTTGATAAAAATCCAAAGAATCTGCAATGTTATTAGTCTTGACCTGGCATGTCAGCTTCAGTCACTTTCCCGTAACATAGCTTCTCTGTGTCTTTTCTATCAATACTTTCCTGGTAATTGTTCTGACAATCTTTTCTCTATGGTACATATGGGGCCTAGTTAGGATTTCATAGAAACTCTGAAGTATTATGATGGCTGTAGTTAGAATGGTAAATAAGAATGTGTTGTTTTGGCACAAGGAATATTGTAGTTTATTTAAGTCAGTCTTAGAAGCTAGCTAAGTTTACTACAGATTGAAGACCAGCCTCCCCCGATTTTGGCCTTATGTCACATTTTTGTTATTACACAAAATAAATATTACTTTCCTCTCTGGCACTTAGACTTTAAGAGCAGTACTAGATTGACAACAAGGTCTCACCATTTTACAATTGTGTCCTGGGTAAGACAGTAAACTACATCCGCATCCTGGGTAAAATGATAAACTATGTCCAGCAGCAAGGCCTCTGATCAGGAGGTTTTGAGGAGCATAAAACCACCTCTCAATAGCTGGTGTTCCCAGGTCCACCCTGACCCAGGGTGATAGCACCTGTTAGGGCCCCAGCCATGGTCAAATAGTTAACTATTACCAGCAATACATTTTTGAAAAAAAATAATTACCAGCAATACAATTTTGAAGGAAAAATATTACCAAAAACAGATTGTTGACAAAACAAAATACTACCAGCAATAAAAAAATTTGTCGGCATTAAATAATCCATTGAGGCTGATATGGTGAAAACAAAATAAACCAAACCAAATCATTTTACAGCTGAAAAGGCAAGATGTAACTGTAAGCTCTATGCCATCAGTTTTTTTTTGTTTTTTTTTTTATCACACTTCTTGCTTGTGGAACTCTCTTCTGACTTCTTGCTTCCTAGTCAACTTTGATCTTCAAAACTTTAAATGCAATGTCAATTGTTATCTTCTGCCTTTTTAATTCTTCTTCTTTTATTGTTCTCCCTCTTTAATAGTATATTTTTCTCATATTCTCTAACACTCAGTAACCTCTTGCATCTTAGTGGATTTACTGCTTTGCTTGTGGTGAAATGATTACTTTCAATGACTTCATCAACTGAATCCAGTTCAATGCCAGAGAATCAGAAAGGAAAAAAACAAATCAGAACTATGGATAAGAGATGATTGGTTAGCAGTGTTCATTTGAGAGTAATCAGATAGATCAAACCGAGTTATCAATTCAAATGTTTCATAAAAATGGACAAATGCTTTTCATCATTACACTAAAGATTATTGCCAAATAATGTAAAAGAGATTATAAATTGGGGGTTAGTTTTTAGTAAAAAAAAAAAAAAAAAAAAACAAGTGGTTTCATCTGAAATTAACTGTCAAACAACATAGGAAGGGGAATTTCCATAGAAACCAAAAAGAAGTAAGGAATAACCAATATGGGGAATCAGGTTTAGGATATTTTTTTTTCCTGAAATTTGCCATATTTTTTTTCTTCTCAACTCAAAAAAAAGAAAAATAATTTGCCAACTTTGTATCTGAATTTTCTGATTTTACATTCTCACAGAAACAAAAAAAAAATTGGAAATGAAAGTGAATTGCTCATACCCCCTGAAAAGTAGATGGACATGTCCGCCTATGAAACTCAGGAGTCTGGATGTTGAAGGTAACAGTGACAAGCTTTTACTTAACTTAATCTTATATATATGACGTGAGAGACGAGAGAGGGCCAAGAGAGACGTGAGGGACAAGAGAGGGCAAAGAGAGACGCAAGAGGGCAAAGAGAGACGTGAGAGGGCCAAGAGAGACACGAGAAAAGCGCAATACAAGGTCACAATGACACAGCCACTAATGGTCTCAATTTATCAAAAATTCATTAAACGGGAAGATGACGACGTCTATGTGGTGCAGAAAGATGTTAGTGGTAGCAGGTGCTTTTCTTACATGTTTCAGGCTTCATTTCAAATTAAAAAATAAACAGAATAAGCAGGAGACAGATTGACAGATATTTTTGTCTTAATGACTGTGAATGAGTCTTAACTTTTGTCATCACCCTCCTCTCCCTCATGACACAGGTAGCCTTGGAGAGAGAAAAAAGACAAAATGAATTCTATCACTGCAATTTGTTGGGTTGCAGCTTTAACAAAACAGAATTATGACATCATTATTTTCATGATAAATCAAAAAGTATTAATTATATGATCAAAAGGATTGCTGAATACCTTTAATAGTAGCCATTTGTCTGAAAGTGTACTTAGACATTTTACATCTTTATTTAGCACAAATACCAGGTCTCAATTCAAATTCCAGTTGAATCTATTAAATTCACTTATGTGCTAATACCCTTGGAAAAGGTATGAATCCTCTCCCCCCCCCCAGCTATGTGTAAATAATAGGACAAACTTGGTTCTATAGCCTTGGATGGCAAATGACTTACCACAAAGAAATGGCAAACTACTGCAGGAAAAAAATCTGCCTCGTCAGTCATGTATCAAAAAATACATGATTGCCTAAGCATGTATCACACATGGCACATAACTGACTGATAGTGCTGGTTAAACACTACTCGGCATTATTCAATTTTAACATCTGTTTATATTTCTGAGATGAGGTATTAGAACTATTTACACTATTTACATAGTTTGGACTGTTGTCCTCATCTTTATTGCCATATTCACAACATTTTGGCTGTTATACACTCCAGCCTTCTTCAGGTGATATACGTTGGAATTTTGAACCGAAAGTAGAACATTCTAATTCCACATACCATGTCTTTTCTGGATAGTTTCAGTTAATCCCCTTTTAGGAACTCAACTCTCCAAGTTTTCGTTCATCTCTGCTGTGGCAAGTTATTAAACTGACTACTCTTTGAGTCAAGTAATTTTTTGGATCACTTCCACCAAGGTTTTTATCCACTGGGTCATGTCTCCTTGGGAAAAAAGGCTGGGGTGTACAATGGCCAAAACATTATGAATCTGGCAATAAAAATGACGACAACAATCTGAACGATGTAAATCGTGTAAATTGTTACAATACCTCATCACAGAAATATAAACAGATCCTGAAGAAGACCAGAGCATACAATGGCCGAAATGTTATAAATATAGTAATAAAGATGAGGACAGCAATTTGAATGGTTTACTGTAAATAGTTACAATACCTCATCTCAGAAATAGAGACAGAAACTAAGTTCTAATAATATACATTTTTTCAAATTAAAAATAGTATACAGTTATCAGTGGCATAAATACTAGTTTCAAACTCTATATTTATAAATAAGAACAAAGAGACATATCTTTAATTGGCTTATAGCCAAATTATGTTGAAACACTCGTTCCTATATGATCAGCAAAGTTAAGCAACATCAAGACTCGTCAGTACTAAAATGAGTGACTGCTTGGTATACCAGGTGCTGTAAGCTTGGATGTGTAGGTGGTGTAATGGATAATGGCTTGGAATTAATAATCAGAGAGCAGAGTTCCAACTCCCATTGGGTTTGTTATATTCACTTATGCACAAATACTCTTGGGAAAGGTATGAATACACCTGTTTCCTCCACAGCTATGGATTAATTAGTAAGTCTCATATCAGTAAACCATTATTATCACAAAAACTTACATTCTAAAAATAATTTCTGGCTTTAAATAACATGCAAAGGGTTGATAAGCCATAAAAAATAAATCAACCAATCAATAAATAAATGTCAATTGGTACTGTCATTGATAACTGCATGCTAATTTTGTACTTTTTTCCAATTCAAAATACTATATAGTGATACCTCGTCTTCAGTCGTTTTGAGTTAAGTCATTTTCAAAAATACATCGGTTTTTTCGTAAATATTATATGCAAAAAATAAAACTCGCCTTAGGTCATTTTACTCAAGTTTACGTTGGTTGTTAAAAATTTTATAGACGTCAAACACTAAAATAACAATAAACATATAAAATGATATTTAAATAAATTTTTTAAATAATATGATGGATACTATATATATCATAAAATCTTCAAAAACAAAAAAGTAACATAAAGTACGTTCAGCAGATGTTCATATTTCAAGTTCCTGCCGACAGGTGGCACTTGTGCGTTGTTTTCTGCTTCAACAATGATTTTGAATTCTGACTTGTTTGCATCTGTGCTCTGCCATTGACGCTCTTTCAATTACATTTCAATTGTGATTTAGAATACATTTTTACTCATGGCTCCAAAGAAAAGTCTCAGCGCTAATGCTAAGCGTAAGGCTATATCACTGGAAGATAAGGTGTAAATCAATTATTTTATTCAGAATACTGTACGTACATATCATAGTGTAATAGGCAATAGGAAGTCCTTATTTGCAGTTTATAGTGTGGTTATTTTGACTTAACTCATGACCTCGAGAACCAATTAACAACGTATGGTGAGGTATACTTGTACAGTTATCAATGACGTAAATAGTTTCAAACTTGACATTTGTAAATAAAAACAAAGTAGGGATTGATTTGACATTATGGACAGGACACACCACCTTAAAAAAAAAAAAAAATAAATAAATAAACATTTTTTTTTTTTGATATGTCATGACTTGAGAAAGGTCTAACAAATACTAATCTATTTATGTTTTTTTAACAAGCAGACCAGTTAAGTTGTCCCCAAAACTTAAAATAAGCAGCATATCATTCATTTTATAACAAAGATTAATTTATTAAAAGTTTAATAACTTAACAATTTATCTTAGATATTTACTAAGCTTAGCCTAAAAGCAAATGAAAATAGATAAATTATGCTATTTCAATCAACCAAGAGAAGAAAGTTGAAAACACTTTATTTACAACATACAATGGGACAAAATTTACAAAGGCAGCATAGACTTCTTTGAGCTTTTGGATCATGTCCCAGTTACTCAATAAATCGATAAAAATTAAAAATGATCAATGCACAATAAATGACAACCTCTCCACCACAAATTCCCGTCAGGTGATTTCTGCAGTATCTTGGCAGTAGGACATTAGTCATTGCCAACTTCATTGCCTGGACAAGTGGATACTTCAAAGTGTTGATTGAATTGGATTATCTCAAGTGTTGTTCACTTTTTTCCTTTATGCACTGTGTCCCTTCATAATGTGGGAGATCATATCTCTCCAAAATTTCCTATATCTTGTAACTCTAAACAATGTTTGTCTTCTTACTATCTCTCCCAGTCACTAAGTCATAAGCCTATTAGGTAGTTCACTAGCTCTTTCCCCATACATCTCTTGCCGTCAATATGACCTATGAGTATGAGTGCCAATTTCTCCAAGACCTTTTTCCTAGTTCCATGTCCCACAGATTACTGAATTTTTTTTTTATGCTACATTTGTTATGTTTTGGCTGATGTATTCAAAAGACATTTTTTCTTTTTTTTAAATAATGGTAAACAGAAATGGTAGCAAATACTGGCTCAGCTCATTCCCAGCAACACAAGCCATAAAGGTAATTCCATCCTCAGCAACCTGTGTAACATAGGAAATTCATATTTGTTATATGAAGAAATGCTCTCCAATTTCTAAGCAAAGAAAACCATACACTGGCATGACACACAGTCTGTCAGGTTCATATATGCTGATTCCTTTATTTTTCTTATTCTATATTTTTCCCTATTTATAGATTTTTTTTTTTTAAACTTCATCTTGACTTTCAGGAAACAGGTATGTCTTGTATCTTTTCTAGATTTGCTAATGATAAATACCATCTTTTGTTATGGATTGGATTATGTTAAACTTTCAAAGGAGTATCTTTTGATGCATCGTTGTAATGTTTTCTTTTTTCAATGGGGACACTTCATGTAATTATATGGATTAAGTACCCCCAAATTTGATAAAAAAAAAGTTTTATTGCCAAAATATTTATGTTATTATTAAGATGAAAAACCAAACTAATTTTTTATTAAATTTTTTTTAATCCTTTCTAGCACATACAAAATTTAGGTTAAAAATCTTGTTTTTTTTTTTGCATGTCAGATTTTAATTAAATTTTCAGGACTTATTCACAAATGAATGAGATTATTTTTTAATATTTTTTTTGGAAATCTTCATTAAATTTTTTTTTTTTTTTACTACATCTGTTACCCACACTTAATTTTATGAAATTTTGAGTGATTAAAATTTCAGGAACTTCATATTTATATTATTTAAAAGCAGGACTCCTTAGAGAATTAAAATCATCAAATTGTTTTTGTCAAACAGAAACACCATTTACTGAAAATCTGCTGTGAAACATGAAATAAAAAAATGCAATAAATCTGAGATTAATTAGAAAAGCTTTTAATTGCCTTTTATAAATAAGATGTATTAAAAACACTATTGTCTAAAGAAAAAGTTTTTGATGAATAATGAATTTTTTTAAAATTCTGTAATAACTTCAGTGGTTTTGATAATATCATTATTAAAGGAAAATTATATTTACTAATCATAAATGGAAAAGCTTGATACAAATCACCAAAAAACAATATTTTTAAAAGAATTTTGAATTTTTTATGTGTGTATATAAACGTGCCCATTTTAGTAAATATGGGCAACCACACACCACATTTTCAGAAAATGAGAGTGATGACTATAGTAAATTTAAAGTCAACATTTCTAAAATTTAATAAAACATTAGGGAGAATATTTTCCTAAATTTTTAAGGTTACTGAGTACTTAAAAATTAGACAAAAAAGGTGTTCATGTCATTTTCATAAATTATGTTTTACAGCTAAAATCTAAAACAAGCTGCAGAACAACATTAGACCTGTCATCAGGCTGTCAACACATCAAATCAGTTACTGACAGGTTAAAAACAACTACTGCTAAGATAAAAAATGCATTTCTGTGATATTTTAAACTTAAAGTAAATAATATTTGTTTCAAATCAGATTAATTATACTTTAAATCAGCCAATATCCCTCAAATAAAGTTTTAGAAAAGTATATTTTATTTTCTCAAGATTTTTAAAACTGAGAACTAACTTGTGTTTACAAAAGTCTCAAAAATAGCCAACTTTGCTGATATTAAAAAAAAAAAAAAAAAAAAAAAATATATATAAAGAAAAGAAAAAAAATCGATTTAAATGAATATAATTTGTGTTTGAAAAATTTTGCTTACTGGAAATAATAAATTTAATTCTTTAGCTTTCAATTAAAGCTAAAATGAAAGCTTCAAGAAAGCTTTTTTCATTTTTTAAAAATTAATTTAAACCTTAGGTATCACAGTTTTTGTGGAGGTACTTAAGTATTGTCTTCTTTTTTTATTTGTTAATGTATTATTTTCTTTCTCATACATAAATTATTGTTGCCTTCATTAAATAAGGGTTTCCAATCTGACTAGAAAGCAATACATGTAGTGGGGATTGAAATCACTTTTCATAATTTGCAAGATCATAATGCAAGACATTACATTAGTTCAGTGGTTTTTGATGCATGTATGGTTCATTTTGGTTTCACTTCCAAAAAAAAAATAAAAATAAAAAAAAAAATAATAAATAAATAAATAAATAGGAACTGGGCATTTTCAATCTTCATGCTTTTAGAAAGAGTACCAATGATCTTAAATATAATAAAACACTTCAAAGTGAACAATAATGTTGACATCCCACTTACTCCAGTTAATGAATTTGTGAATAGGTCATCACAAAAAGAAAATGTTTTCCTTTTGTTATATCCCAGCCTAACACATAAATAAACAACTTTTATTCATTCACTGTCTGAAAATGGCAAGGATTGTACAGATTGAAACAACAAATTCCATGTACATGTCAGCTGGTCACCATGTTCAATTCAGAAGTAGTACCCATGTCTTGACAGACAAGGAAAGTAACTCAATTGTATTTTGAGTTATTGTCTTTTTTAGGAGAAGGAATTTAGCTTCCACTAACACCTTTATTCAAAAATAGCAAAATAAATTGATGTTCACTTGGAGGGGATGGTCAGTTTTCAGCTATTACCTACAAAGCTGCAACTCATTTTGAAATACAACATTAATCTTCTTATGAGGAATAACTTAAACAGGTCCATTATACCATACCCATAACAAAACTGCATTAAAAAGAATAGAATTTTAAGGTTTTTAAGTTTTGATTAAGGGTTATTTTGCACATCCAAGGATCACCAAAATTTTAGTAAATTAACAAAGAGTAGGTTGATTAACAGATAACAACCAACCTTGGTTTTGCAGGTGAATAAAACAAAATAAGGTGTGAAGTGGCATAATATCTATCAGCATGAAAAAAAAAAAAGAATTCATAAAGTTTAATTCCAAACTTTGCTGTAATTTCTTTTCTATTTACATTATTCAGACTATTGTCCTCATCTTTGTCGCCATATTTATTACAAGGACACATGGCACAGTGGATAAAGGCGTTAGTTAGATCCAGTGACAGGAGCCAAAGAGTGTGAGTTCAATACCCGGTTAAGGCAGTGGAGAACTTGGAGAGGGGAATTAACAGGAGATAACATACAACTGACATCCATTAAACATGGCACGTGGAATTAGAACAATCTACTCCAGTGAGTGAAATAAAGGGTTCAGTTCGACATTCCAACCACCTGAAGAAGGCCGGAGCGTACAACAGCCGAAATGTTGTAATAAATGTGTTGATGAAGATGAGGACAATAGTCCAAATAATGTAAATAGTGTACATAATACCTCATCTCAGAAATATAGACAGATACTGAATTTCTTTTCTTTTTACTCATTTCACTCCACTATGACAAAAGAAGTTACTGAGTGTGAAAAAATAAGAAAAATAAGAAAAAAAAAAAAAGAGAAGCATTATTAAGGAGCAAGAACAACAGAAGATTAATCAAGGCAGTAGATAACAATTGACATTGCATTTAAATTTTTGAGGATCAAAATTGCCTGGAAAGCTTGGAGCCAGAAGAGAGTTCCACAAGTGCGAGAAAAGAAACTGTTAGCATAGAATTTACAGTGACATCTGAACTATGGCAAAAAGGAATATCCTTCCAGTTGCATTTCCTCCATTATTGGCATATTAT